>LS488673.1:117489-294574 GCA_900490705.1 Pristionchus arcanus | reverse complement strand
AGGGCTGAGCCGGGGATTGAACCCGGGACCTCTCGCACCCTAAGCGAGAATCATACCACTAGACCACTCAGCCATGCTTGCCGGATCTCTTAGATCCGGCTTTGGATCGAGCTCTCTTTATCTACCTTTATCCACCCCAAGGGGGGACAAGAGTGAGGACAAAGCTAATGATTTACATGATACTTAACCTCAGAAGGGGCAGAAAAAAGGTGAAAAACAGAGAAAAAGCTAAATTAAATAGCAACTTCAGGTTCGATCCAACAGAGGCTCTCGCTCGCCGTCTCCCGTACCCGTCCGAGTTCTGAATCCTGCACCGCCCCCGCCCGTTGCAGAACCCCCCTCTCGCCCTGATACAGTTGGTTATAGAGCTCGAAATATGCGCCGCCGACTCCTCATTTCGCACACTCTCTCAGCGGTGAGAGAAGCGAGAGAGTGTGCGAAATGAAGAGACGGCGGCTCCTATTTCGAGCTCTGGTTGGTTAAAGAAGGGGTGGCACGAATATCTGGCTAATTGAGTTCTCGATTTTATACGATGTGGCATGAGCACCCCATAACACTTTCGAAACTCCCATGTTCTCATTTTTCGTTTGAAGCGAGATATACTCGATTGGCTGCGTGCCAAGTGACCCTGAAGCGCAGGCAACGAGCTAGAGAGTGTGCAAAATGAGGAGAGCGCGCCGTCTCACTTTGCATACCCGCGCGGTCCTCTCCTTCTTTAACTGTAGTGTTCGAAATACGGGTAACGTCTCCTCATTCCGCGTCTGACCGGCCGCACTGGCGAGAGATCATGCGAAATGAAGAGACCGGGTACTATAGAAGTCTCAAAACAAAATTAGCTTCTGGGAACTATACAAATAGAACCCTGAATAGTATTGTATCACATACTATAATGCCTGGTGTTCGGTCTCAAATCAATAAGAACCACCACGTCATTTCGCTCAATCAATCCCTCTGAGCGCTAGAAATCTCCACTTTTTCACTTCAATTGGCTCGTAAATGTAGTTGGCAAGCCAATTTTCACTCGATAGTACAATTTTTATTTGATTTTTTCGCCTTTGTGAAGGGAACGAGATCTTTCTCAGCCTCCCTTACGTAAAAGTGATGGAGTTTGATCGCTTCTGATGAAATTCACTTTTTTTCACTTGTTATGCTGAAATTGAGCTAGATCTATCAACCTGCATCACTCTTGAAAATGGAAGTTTGATCCTGCTCTGAACACTTTTACTTCCTTCCTTCTCTTTTCAACTTCTCACATGACTTCATTCGCGAAAGCACCTGATGTTATTACAACTTACTACAGAGAAACAGGTGTCTCTGAACTTTGGTTTCTAAACTAGAATTCATAAAGAATACAGAACAACAAATGAATCACGGATTTCTGATTTATACTCAAAAGAAACAAAAAATGCCCCTTACGTCAGAGCCTTTTGAGATACAATTTATAAAAGAAAATGAACAAAAAAGTTCTCACTTACTTACGTAAAAGCGTAGGCTTTCCATTGCCCACTTAGTCCCAGACATCTCGAAAACTCAAGCACTTTGCAATTTTTGGGCTCGATAATTGAGTATAAAAGGCCAATTCCCGTCAGAGGCGTATTCGCCTTCTACCGTAGTCCTAGTGTACTTTGCATTGTAGCATACCGTAGTTCGATAGGGCATGTCTGCGTTTTCAATTAAAGCTCTGATTCGATTACGCGTGTAAATGTCATGTCATTATTATCACGGATTCTTGGGAATAACTCTCTCCTTTTTGCACGCTCTTTTCCTCTGTCTGACGTCTCTTCATTTTGCCTCATCTCTCGTCAGTCAGAGAAATGGGAGAAAATCTGAACTCTTGATGGTTTGAGCCGTAGGCGCGGGATCATTGTCTCTTCATTTCGTATACTTTCTCATTTCTCGAGCCGGCTAGAGATTAGGCTGGATGAATTGACGCTAGAAGGGTAGAGAACGACGAGAGATCACGCGAAATGGAGAGAGTGCGATCGTACAAGTGCGTGATTTCCATGAAGGAAACGATAAGATGCAGAGAACACTCTCCTCATTCCCCATACTCTCTCGTCTCTCTAACCTCATAAAGAACAAGCAAAACGAGGAGTGTGCTGTTCGCAATTAATCCCATCCTACGACGAAATTAATATTGCTACTCTCTCTTCTTTAAATGCTCTCTATCTGGTTAGAGAACGCGAGAGAACATGGGAGATGGAGAGACCAATAATCCCTGACGATGCTTGTTTCCAATGATGTTCTTCCTACAAAGATTACATGGTTGGTACGAATGAGGGACCAACACCGGGATGGGTTGATGAATAATGGGTCTCTTCATGTTACCGGGGATCTTTTGGTGCTCTAACTGGTGAGATACAAGATAATCTCTGCAATTGGCACACCTTGTACTATTCTTGCTGTCAAGATGAAGCATCTGTATCTCCATTTCACATAATCTCTCGGACCTCTTCCCGGGGAAATAGTGAATAAAATGAAAGAGAGCAAATCCATTTTTGCAATTGATCTTTTACGACCCTTGCGTGTCAGTCTTTTGAATGGGAAAGGAAGGCGAAATTCGTCTCCATTCCTGACTTTTTTTCACCGTGAGACGTAGTGTATTTGGAGTAAAAGTGTATTGTTGTTGCGTCATATCTTAGATTTCATTTTTTGCACGAGGCAGTAGAAGTGCTAGACGTTGAAATGCTTCGTCATTTCCTCCGATCGTCAGATATCTCGGCAAAACAGGAGCGCTATCTTACCTCTCTGCTCGTTATCTCACTTTCCTTGTCGACGGGAAAAGATAAGTGAGCAAGGGGGAGAAAAGGGAAAGGCGAGAGTAAGAGTAAGAGATACCCGTCGCTATAGGAGACAACGCCTTCTGATTTCTTCGCTGACTGCCTTTGATTGTTGTTTGCGATTTCTTTCCCGGGATAGGGAACGACAATCGTCTCGTTTTTGTCTCCCGAGAAATCGACACAAACGTCAGAATGTTCTCGGAACACCTAAGCAATAGGAAGGTGGGAGCATTTTATTATTATCTTTTCGGAATTTAAATTCCTTTTCTCATTCGAACGCTTCCCAGTCCATAATTCGCCATGAGCACTGAGGTACTGCATGGGTTGTATTTTTTTGTTTCGTGAGAATTGAGCAGATTTGTGATTGTGTTTTCGGGTTAATCAACCATACGCTTTGCATGATTGACATTGGAATTATCAGATTTTCATTTTTTCGTATTTGACTAAATTTGTACCGGTGTCGTAGGTAGGTATTAGGAAATGAGTGGAAAGAAACGTCAAATCTTTCCTTTTTTTGCTCCTGCGAATTCAAAATCGTTAAACGCATTTGTAGTCACGGGATTTCTTGCTTTTCGCTGTTGACGCGTCACTCAAAATTAAAACAAAAAACGAAAATCGCCGACAGAAACCGATAGCTTTTTTTTTGCTAACTACTATCGTTCTGGTAATCGATTCACTCACGCATTCGGTTCAATGGCACAGGTGATAGTGTTAGGATAATTGGCGTGCTAACATCTAGCCTTATCGGTGGGTCCCACCTAGCGTTGTCTTACGACTGTAAAATCTCTTGACGTGGACCTTTACCTATGCCTTTAATAGGCACGCGGAAGTAGTGATTCATTAGCCAACAAAATCGATAATACGAGATCACGCTATCAATCAGTCGGTCAGATAAATTGCTAATTCTTACATATAGTTCTAATTCTGGATGAGTACGGTATTCATCAATCGATAATCAATCAATAAATCGATACTTCCAGACCATGGTCGAGCAACTGAACAAGGACATGCAGGCGATGTTCGATCCCTCGCTCAGGGATGCTAGGTTGGTAATTAATTATTTGTTCAAATATTTTTAAATAAATGTTTTGATATATTTTGAAAAACAAGGGCGAATCAAACACCTACTTCCTTCATCCGTTTTGTGCAGCGTGTGAAACTCAACCAAAATTGCTTGGAAGTTGAGAGAATTTGTGTGAATATTGAAATAAATTATTTATTATTATTATTATTTTTTATTAATATAGTAAATAATTTAATATAATTTAGACCCGAGCCGGAGATGCCTTCCTCCGACGGTGTGGAGTATCCTCGGGCCGCAGCTTGGAGTGCCGGGCAGCTGCAGGCCGTGCTCAGTGATGATAAGGGTACGGTATCAAAGGCTCTTTCACGGAATTTAGGGGTACTGTAGCATACTGTAGTCGTGGAGTACGGTAACTAATGCCCATATCCTATTAGTGGAGTATCCGATAGCTGCAGGCCGTGCTCAGTGATGACAAGGGTACGGGTAGCTTACTGTAATCGTGGAGTACGGTAGTTACGAGTGGAAGGCTCAGAGATGATGATACGGAAGTATCAACAAAATATTGCGAAAGCTTTATCTATTGAAGTTGGGCTTCAGAGGGCTACTGTAACTTGGTCTCCTGAACTGACGACCGTAGTCCCACGTCATCTCGAGCATCCTATTTTCGCCGCACTTCACGCCACTCCTTACCCGCTAAAATGACTTCTCCGAGCCAATTAGCGTAGAGACAGACGACTCATTCTCACTGAGGAAGTAGGAGAAGTCACGGTGCTTTAATTTCTAAACGGATGACCAGGAACTAATGCAATCGAATTGATACAATCAGAATCGTTGATTTTCAATAAATCAATAATTTGAAAACACCTAGACAGAAAGATAACTCTTTTTAGTTTTTTTTGTAGATATCAACACGAGCAAAGCGACCGAATATAAATGTTAACGCGCGTTGAAGAACGCATCGTGAAACGTATCTCAACGGAATTCGTGAAAGATGGAATAAAAAATCACTTGATTATGACGTGACATTGGTCATCCCAGGATAACTCAGGAAATCATCAAACAGTAAATCAATAATTCACAGGTCGCCAACTCTTCCGCGTGTTCCTCTGGAAGTCCCTTGCCGAGGAGAATCTCAACTTCATCGAGGCGACCGAGAAACTGAAGAAGATGAAGACCAGCGAGGACAAGAAGGTCAGAGATCAAAGATCAAAGACCATTCAAAGATCAGCCTTCCCAAAGATTTCAGTTACGAAGAGGGATGGAAAATGAATTTCGAATATGTTTCACCCATAGAATATCCGTGAAGCATATTTCTAGGAGTGATCTGTGGTAATTGTTGATTGTTCACCAATAAAAAATCCCCCGACGATAGCTTTTCGAACTGTGAGGATTCGTAAGTTTTTCTCCAACAACATCAGACATTGTGCGCATATAGGTGCCAATTAGGCCGGTGAAGAACGTGAGAATTCGCAGTTTTCATGTGAGGGTGTAATGCAAGAAATGACAGATTAAAGACCAAAGACCAAATATCAACTCCACCCTTTCCAGTCCTTCGCCCAGGAGATCATCGACAAGTACGCCGTTCTCATCAACCTCTCCGCTCCGTCGATGGCGGTGAGTGGTGTGGGGTGTGGTGCACCGAGTGCATCTAGTAGGGCGACGTTTATCATTCGTCGCATTGCAGTCCATCCGTCGCTCCGCGCAATCCGACGACATCGACATGGAGGACTGGGCGCCCGCCATCAAGGAGGTACGTTTATTCAAATTTAAATTCGCGCCAAAACCTTGTAAATTTCGAAAAACTGGTCAATTTTGCATTACAGGTGCGCCGTCTGCTCGAGAACGACCAGTTCCCGCGCTTCCGACGCTCCGAGGTGTACCTCGATGTGAGTCTTTCAAAATGAGAGATCAAAGACCAACCAGAGAACAAAGACCAAAGATCAAAGATCACCTTCCAGTTCCTCGAGCTCATCCTGCCCCGTTCGTACGCAGAGAAGTGGGCAACGTCCTTCGAGGCCCTGCTCGGCAATGCGGTAATTATGCTAATTAATTAATTAACTAATTAGTGATCTTCGATGCTAAATGGGCTATTTTTGATAATGTGTGTTCAGTTTCTGTAAGCCGTCTTTGTTGATCGAACGAGAAATCCCGGTTTTGGAGGCCACAAAATAATGATTCTAAAATCATTTGCAGGTCGGTCGCCACCACTTCCGGCTGTTCCTCCGGTCGATTCGGGCCGAGGAGAATCTGCGCTTCTGGGATGCGGTTAGTTGATCTTTGATCTTTGGTCCTTGACTTATCGGTTACTCTTCTAAACCGGTCATTCCCAAGTGCATGCGAGATATGTTTCACTCATTGCCTATCCTTTGATGACAGTTGAGTGGGCTGATTTGTCCCTCTTGTTACCTTCGTATGGCAATCAATTTCTAAAATCAGCCTAAAATATATTTCAGGTCGTCGAGTTTCGCGCATCTCGCGGCAAAACGACCTCAATGATCGTCCAAGCAAGGGATATCATCGCCACTTTCCTCACCGAGGGTACCCCGAATGAGGTGATCTTTGGACTTTGATCTTTGATCTGTAAACCTAAATAGTTGCCACTTTCTTCACCGAAGGAACGCCCAATGAGGTGAACTTTGATCTTTAATCTTCGACCGTACGCCAAAATCGATTAAAAAACAAACATAGGCACTGTAGCGCAACGAAATGAGTTTCACAAGTTCCTCTAATATTGCGAGCTCGGGAAGAATTCAATGAATCGTACCGACCATAACTTGTCCAATAAAACATACAATTGGCGTTCACGATAGTGATTGTGTGGTGTGGTGGTCCGGCGACGTTTCCTAATCGTCGTATCCAGGTCTTCCTCCCGTTCGGCACGAAGCAAGTAATCGATTGAATTTGATCTTTCATCATCTAGCCTGAAAACAAAACCACGGCTCTTTTGCACGTCGAAATAAGTTTCACTAGTTCCTCTAATATTGCGAGCGCAGGTACAATCCGATTTCGCCATGGTTTCCAATAAAACAAACAATTATCTAACGTTCGCGATAGTGGTTGTGTGGTGTGGTGGTCCGGCGACGTTTCCTAATCGTCGTATTCACTCCCAGGTCTTCCTCCCGTTCGGCACGAAGCAAGTGATCGACGCGAGAGTGCTCGATGAGCAGATCGATATCACGCTGTTCGATGAGGCCACGAAGCACGTGGAGCAGGTGAGATACTTCGAAATGAAAAGAAAAATAACTCGTTGATGATGCTGCATGTGAATTCCTAGTATTTAGTTTGAGAGTAATAATTTAATCGGGAAATTCAGTACGTGTGTTCACAGTAACACTGTCAATGAGATACTGTTCGTGTGGGAATTTTTCGAAAAGCGTGAACGAATAAAATATTAAATAAAATGTTACAACGAATTGTAAAGGTGCTCCGCAACGACCCGTACGTGCGCTTCCTGCAGTCGGCCGAGTACGACAGCCTCTGCGCCAAGCTCACGCGTCCCTAGATTTGATCTTTGATCTCTGCTCTTTGATCTTTGATCTTTGATCTCATCATCTACCACAACTTTTTCTAAGCTCACTCATCCCTAGATTTGATCTTTGATCTCTACTCTCTGATCTTTGATCTCATCATCTACCACATCTTTTTCTAAGCTCACTCATCCCTAGATTTGATCGTTGATCCCTGATCTCTTATCTCTTACGTTCCCCACGCTATCTCCTACACCCCCCTAAATTCCCTATTCCGCCCTGATTTGATCGTTGATCTTTAATCTTCGATCTTTGATTCCTGCCCCGAGACTTCCGATATTTTATGATCTCAGCCCGCACTTATTGTTCTTTCTTCGACCTATGATCTTTAATCTTTGATCTCAGAGTTTCCCTACACTATCTCTCCATGCTCACTCGCACTTAGACGATCTCTCCTCTAATTTTTATTAATATTTATGATCACATCGTTTTCCCCACTAGTTCACCCTTTGCCGTTCCCTATTGCCCCAAGATCCCTGATCTTTGATCTCAGTGTTCTCCCGATTATCTCCTTTTCAATGTCTACCCATCACCTGCTCCCAAATCTCTGACTGATCTTTGATCTCTGACCTGCCCTGAATTGCTTTGTATTTGTGTTACTAGTACCAGTTTTCTCCAACATAGTCGTAGTCATAGATCTCATTTTCACTTTGATATTGCTCTATTATACACAAATTAATGATTTATTTCTTTTCATTTGATAATACCCTACCGACTATACTTGATTTCATATTTTATCTATATGCTTTGCTTTGCTTTCCCCAACGACCACCCATCTTTCAAGCCCAAATTGAGGCACCGTTCCCTTTTTCTTATTTTTATCTCACACATTCCTAGGCTGATCTTTGATCTCTTGAGTGAGTACCCTTCCAGATGAATTCTTGTCCCTGCACTTTTGTTTATTCATTATATCTTTGCTCCTAAACGGAAGTTCTCCACCCTTTTTTCCATTAAATTCGTTCGAATAATATTAGACTCCGTCAATATTCACTAACCGCATGTGTTTTCCTGCCCCTTTTCTATAGTCATCATCCCTACTGTCCTATGGACTCAATATTATTGATTTTTCGTATCTTCGTATCCAGAATACTAGCTTATGCAACGCTTTTCATGTAATTTCAAAACGAATTTGTGACCGTGCTATCGAGTCTTACTGATTATTAGTAGCAGAGATGCTTGATTTATAGTTTCCGCATGGATACACGCCTCTTACTCCCAGTATTTCGACTAGTCAAACCCAAATGATGAAAGACACCTCCATCGCATCTTGCTCTAGATAGTTCATCCCTCTACTGTAAACCACGATCTCATGTTATTCCGATTCACGTATTACTTCTCATGCGATAATTTATTCAACAATTGTATCAGTAACTACCGTATTTCCCGATAAAACGCATTCGTGCACCAATCATTCCGTTTACACAAGCAAAAAATCCTTTTGTTAAATCTACAATAAATTACTATTTACAGTTTACAATTTATGTCATACTTCTATTTAGGAGTGCAGATTTAGGTCAGTTTAGTCTTTTTCATCCATATGCGAACTATCCTCCTTGTTCGTTTCAATCTGTTCGTAAAATGAGTAAGTATCTAGTACAAATTATCTATTATCTTTATAATTTGTTCTCATTTGTAATAGCGTAGCAATAAATTAGTGGGAATACAATTTCCAACTTAGGTCAGTTTGGTCTTTGCGACCATCTGCGCAACTCTTGCGACGCACTCGAATCCCATCTGATTAGGAAGAAGTCCCTTGACGTAGCCGGAGCAGCAGGTCCTGAAAGGGAATATCATTATTATTATATTGGATAAACACGTTTTTCATGATTATATTTTTAAAAATTCCTTTTAGCCAAGTTCCAAACTGTAAAACGAATTGCGTTTTGCTGAAGGGAACACCTTTTTGTGAACAAAAATGAGCTATTGAAAGCCTTTGATCTTTGAACTAAATCATAATAAAGAAAAAATTGGTGATGTTGAAGGACTAATTATGTTTTACTAGTTTCTCATATTCCGCTGAGGACCGCCGGCTCTCATCATATAATAAATTAAAGCGAATAAACTAAACCCACTTGACCGGCTTTCCTCCGCCGAATTTGCACAGCTTGGAGCCGCACTCCTCATACTGCTGCGCCGCGCCACTGAATTAATAAATGAATCAGTCAAAATTTACTTATTAATCAACCAAAAATCAAAGATCAAAGATCAGCAAACTCACGAGCACTTTCCTAGTACAGAGCACGTCCTTGTAGCGATCACTCGCACTCCACACATGCCGCAAGTGGCCGAGCAAGGCGAGTTCGGTGTCTACAATTGATTATCATTTGTTGGGGCAATTTTCATCCACCCGTGCTTATAATTTCAGAAAGGAGATGCGGCGTGATTTCAATGCTTGTGTCACCGTTCTAAAGTGCGGCAAAATGTTAAAAATACACTCACCATCGTCCATGCGCTCCATTGCTGTGCTGTGGCTGCGGCTGCGATGAGAAGGACGAGGAGAAGGGATGTGTTCATTATTTGGGGATCTGAAATGAAGAATGATTAGCTGTGTGTGAGAGGTAGTGATGTAAAATCAATACCCAATACTCAGAGAAAATACCAATTAATTGGGTAATTGGTATCGGGTTGACCAATTAATTGACTTTTATTCCTCATTTTCCGAGGGAGTGAGCGGCCGAAAAATCAATTAATTGGGTATTGGAATTGGTTGGACGTCCCTAGAGAGAGGGTGTGCAGATGAAGTTTGTGCAAAATTAACGAATTAAAGCGTGTGTGAATTGCATAAAACAGTACTAGAAAGGGAAGTGTTCCAAGCACCTCGAACCAACGCGAGAATTAACTGCAGCAATGCTCAAACTGCAGCATTAAATACCCATCTCGACCCGGAAAAAGCTCATTTACAATGCCCTCCCACCTCTCCGTCGAGACACATGATGAATTACGATCTTCTTTCAGCTGCAAACCATCCCGCACTGTCCAATTGGCAGAGACAATGAGTGAGTGTGTATGATTGAGGCACAATTCTCGAGCTACTCTCTCGTTCCCTAATTTGCACCCTATCCCGTAGACAATACTCTCTTGTTGGCAGAGAAACCTAGACATTATGCCTATCTAAGAGACCTTATCTCGTAGGGCCATCGTTTTTGCACGCTTGACATTGGCGGCAGTTTTAGCAGAGCAAATTAGCCGAGGTCATTAAGGGAATTGTTCCGGGAACTTCCGCACTCGACTCTCTTGTTATTCCGTGACCTTTGCTCTGCGCTTTTTCAACCGTCTCGCCAGCCAGTCCCGGAAAAGGGGTGTGCCGCCGGGGGCGCAAATGTTTTTAATGACCTTGTAGCAGTGCTATGCTCGAGTTGGTTCAACGGCGATAACCTAGAAAGTAACGCTGCGGACCGAATTGCTGTGCTCAGTACGCATTGCGTGTGCCAATTCGAGATAGGAGAGATCTTGCTGAATGATAACTGTTGTGTGATAACTTATCAAAGTTAGATTATGACTCAAAGCCAAATTTCTCCCTGTCAAATTCCCCGCAAAGTCTCTCATTTCCTGAAATATGAAGTCTATTCTTTTTACCATCATCTCTGTTTCCACTGGTTTCACAGGAACCTTTTTGGAAGCATTTCGATTAGTTCTTACGACATACAGCGTCTTCCTAGTACGGTTCTGGACTTCCCTCATTAATGTTGATTTACTTTAGTGGCTTCATTTTAGATATTCTGTCAGATTCCCCCCACAAAGTCACTCATCTCCTGAAATATGAAGTGTGCCTCTTTTTCCTCTGTTTCCACCGGGAGGAAGAATTATGAGTCCCCTGAGGTGTCTCTCGAGAACACGAAGAAAGCAAGAATCGGCATGGAAAAGGCGAAATCGGGATGCAAAAGGGGGAAGAGGAGGCGAGAGAGTGTGCGAAATCGAGAGACGGCAGCTTCCTCTTCCTGAAAAAGGGCTTATCTGATCGCGTCTGAGGGGCCGCGCGGCATCCGACATCGACATTGCTCCTTTGTTTTCTCTGCGATGCTCTCTCTATCTGGCACGCTCTCTCGGTGGTCAGGCAGTGCACTGCCAAGTCGGTAGCTCACTGTCATATTTAGCTCACGATCATGTGCAAATGTTACAAAATTCTGAGCTTTACAATTATCGATGATGAAGATGAGAGCTTATCCTAATTTTCGTTAGTTTTCAAGGTATTGTATGACGGTTTTTTACCGCGACCATCCGAAACCCTGACGATTGTTTGGAGTTTCACCCTTCCTCCCAACTTTGGTTGTTGTTGCAAGTGCTGGGGTGAATGAGAGTGGAAATGGACTCGACTGGGGGTCGAGACTCACGTCGCACTGAGGGAATTAGTGCGGGCAGCAGGCGTCACTGGGCAATTGCAATATACAATGAAGCGAAGGGAGGAAGGAAGGAAGAGAGGTTTATTCTCGGGGTACATGAAAGTCGACCATGTTCTCAGTGTCTTTTAAAATTATATAGAGTTCGAAATATATCGTTATTTGAGGTCCGTTTCTAGAACTTATTTTGTTTGGCCTATTCCCCATTTCTGATTGTCTTGAAATGTCGTATCGCGCGTTCTCATTGCGAGATCTTTGATTGGTTTCGATTTCTTGCAATCCGCTGTTCCAATGAGTTTCACTTATTCATTAAATGCTGGTCGTAACCACCCGCAACAGTTTCGTCAATAATTGTGCCGCAAAAATATCACAATTCCTTTCCTTGCTGGAATACTTTCACCCAGAAAGCAAAGTCGGGGAAAACACTCCAATTTGGCGAGCGCGCCGAGTCTCAAGGATTGCCGTGATTTTGCTGTATTTGTCTCGATATTTCCCATCTTCGCCCTCGAAATCCTCGATTAGTTCCATTTTCCGGTCCACTATTGGGTTCGTTACTTTCTCTGTCTCTTCATTTTACCTTATCTCTCTTTTTCTCTGATTGGCGAGAGAGCATGCAGAATGAAGAGACGAGAACATTGCTGCGTCTCTCCATATCGCTCTATCTCTAACCTTCTCTGACTGGCGAGAGAGCATGCGAAATGGAGAGAGTCTGACCGTTGCTTCTCTCCTCGAGTTACTGCCGCTTCAGTAACCGACATCTCTCTCTCTCTCTCTTTTTATTTAGTTCCTTCCGATGCAGGTTGTGCCTCACGACATTTGCTGCTGACTTCTTTAGAACTTTTTTGGCCTGTTCTGACTTGTATCATTCATAGCTCAATCATGATTTAGTGATTTCTTTCGTGATTTAGGACCCATTACCCTTTTTTTGCATTTCATTCGACAATGTTCTATGAAAGGTAATCCACCTAAAGGGATTTTACAGTCGTACGAAACGCTAGATGGGACACAGGGTAAGGTCAGCTTTTTTTCATCAACACTGACTGTTATCCTTTAACGTTCAGTCATTTTTGTCATCTTCGACCCTATACGGTTCTACGAAAATATTATCCTTCTGACTCAACTTGAGATTACATCCTGTAATCAATATCCCCTTATTGATGGACCGATTACCGTACCTTGACAGATCTGACGAGAGGTCTTTGGACAGTCCTGACATCTCGCCGGTTATTATCCTCCCCTACCAGACGGGCGGGGGCCTATTGCCTATTGTGCCCGACACACGCCCGAGAAGCGTATTACGTTTTTCTTGGCTGATATTGTGGTTGCTGAATTCTCGTTCGAGTCTCGATGGTCTTTTACCAAGCTCTCCACATTTCGATTGTTTCAGTCTTCATACGAGACAGAAAAATGTAATCATATGAAAAAAAATTATTCCGACCGTATCAGTGCGTTAAATTCTTTTTCTTGATTGCTGTGGTGGCTGGTATAGATTCGGGACAGTTCTATCTTTATTTCGCACCCCTTCGCGCTAAATCCGATTTTCTGTGATATGTCCACTACTTTTTTTTCATTTCTCCAATATTCTGCAAAAAACCTTCCTTGACGCACAATTTGGCTCGTCTCAATGGTTCCCCACACGTCAAGTATCCCCACTCCTGTTTGAAAGTGTTTTGCGAGAAGCGTCAGTTCCAGGCTAGTCGCTGTCGGGCGTCTGACTCTCCTCATTTCGCGTGCTCTCTCGCCTCTCTGACCGACGAGAGAGTGTGCGAAATGAAGAGACGAAGAGAACTCGAGCTCACAGCTTTCCACTTTTCTTCACTTTCCTTCGTTTTTTCTCGTCGAAAAGTAGAAGCGAAAAGACGAAAAACACCTGTGCATCTCTAGCAATTTTTGAATGATATTTTCCATTTCCTCTAACTTCCTTCAGTTATCAGTCTGCTGTTATCAATAGCGAGTGATAACGAAGAAGCTTCCCGTGAGACCTTGAATAGGCTCGTTTGTGCCGTTTCTTACATGTTAGTTGTGATGAAAACTCTCTCCCTGATTCCCGTTTTACCTGCATTCACATAAAATTTCGAATTCGTCGGGCAGCGCATTATTTTTCATTGCCTTGTTTCCGAAACGTGTCTCATAAATCTCAGTCATAAATCGCCGTCGAGCCTATAGCTGAAGGATTTTCGTCGCTAGAATTGATCGAATTCAATCGCATCCAACACTTCTAAAAAAATCTAACGTGATCACAAATTGTAATGAAACGACGAAGTTCTCTCCAACGATCGCTTACATTTCCAATCTGACATATTCCATAACAATAAAATGTACTAAAAGTACCTATCCAACATGAGATTCTTGTTCAATGCTCCCTTTACTCCCCGTCTGACACTGATATCCCCTCCCTCTCTCTTCCCGGTGTCTTGTCTTGTCCCTCCTGAAATTCCATACCCCCGCGTGTACATGCTCTATCGTGATTTCCCCTCGCTTCCCGATGATGTGAGACCCTTGTTTTACTGTTGTAAAATTGTCATTTATGAACTGTTTTAAGTGTATGTTTCATACTTTAGCTTTAGGTGGTAAATTCTGTGAATGTTCGATCGTGAGTTCCCCGTTTCCTGATGATGTGAGATCCTTGTTTTACGGTTGCAAATCGCTTTTGCGGACTTCATTATTTCTCTAAATTTTGTTGGTGCCATTGGGATGCTGGATCATGATTATTTTCGTTTGCCGAAGTGAGACCCCAAATAGACGTTGTTCGACTATGAAATTTTACACTTTCAGTATTTTTCAACTCCCAATATTTCGGGTTCCGCATTCCATTGCTTGCGTGCATGCTCAATCTTGATTTCTTCATTCCACCCCATCCATCTGACCCTTCCTTTGTTTTACCTGTTGTAAATCGCTGTTCCGATGGTCATTGTTTTCTATATTTTATAGTTATCTTGAACCATTTCGTCTGCTAGACCCTTTGATAAGCTTTCCACATGAAGAGAGTTTACGTCTATAATTTCTAATTGCGTTTTGACCCCATTCCACCTCTTCATTGTCTTCTCAAAATCGTCTGCCCATGCCTTGCTCCGAATGACTACTTGATGATGCCAGACACACGCTAGTGCGCGAGTCTTTTGACGCGTCTGGACTCTCTCCATTCTCCCTGCTCTCTCGCCTATCTCTAACCGGCGAGAGAGCACGCGAAACGAGGAGAGTGCCCGACGCCCTGACGCGTCTGGACTCTCTCCATTCCCCCTGCTCTCTCGCCTCTCTCTAACCTCCTAGAGAGCACTCAAAACTATGAGAGTGCGACAGACCTGTCACTCCCGACCAAAATCGGTCTCTTCATCACACGTCCCCCGAGGGCGCACTCTCCTCATTTCCCACACTCTCTCGTTTTTCTCTGGCTCTCTGTCGTCTCTCCTGCCCCATTGTCTCTCTCGCCGTGCTCATAACATGATGTACTATGAGCTTGTGTACCTGACACTAGGCGAGAGAGTGTGTGAAAGTGAGAGAGTGCCCGAAAATCCGGTCGTTCTACGTAGGAAACGGCCAGATGTGTTCGGCGCTCTCTCGATTCGACACGCTCTCTCGCTCGAATTATTCCTTTCGCTCTCTGACTCTCTCAAATTCGCCTTGTCTCTCATCCAAGATTGATCTATCGCCAGCAATGAAGCTACTGGCGCTGTGCATTTTTTGCGAAATGATCCCGGGTCGAGCATAAGGATAGCTGGACTCTCTCATTTTGCAGTACTCTCTCGTTTCACTGACTGACGAGAGATAAGGTAAGTTGAAGAGATGGGAACATTGCTGCCGAGCGGGGGTGACACGGGTAGATGCGGGAGATGGGATCGGGGGCAGTAGTCAAGTTGATGAAAGAGGGCGAGATTTGATGATTGTCTTGCTCTGACTGACTGACTTGAAAAAACTGAATTGAAATCAGCGTAGTCGACTTACTCTACCCACAAAAATTCATCAAGATCGGAGAATGTGAGTTGAGACCATTCCCATGTCAGTTCGATTTCACTCTGCTGTGATTTGTGTTATATTTTCATTTGATTCTCGTCGTTTCCGTATTCAATCTTCCTTCGTTTCTTCAAGCTCAGAGATATTCTCCATCACGTATCGTGAGATTATTTTCCGTTCCACGATTAGCTGACCTTTTACTACCGTTCGAGGGGCGGCGTTAGGAAGAGGCCGGGAGGAGGCGGTAGATCAAGCGTCCTCCTCCCCCTTCCTTCCCCCTTCCTCTCTCCCAGACAATCAATAGCTCGCTAACCAGCACATTGAGTTTGCTGAGCATTTGAAACGCACGATACGTATCACTCAGTAGTCATTACTAAAATCTCCACCTTCCACCTGCTCTCTAGCATGCGTTCAATTGATTGAGAACGGGAAGTCATTGGAAAAACGATACAATCTTCTCTCCCCTCTATCCTTTTTCCACATTTCACTTCACCACTAGAGCTCAAAAACGCATTGACTTCTCTTGATTCCACACACTATCTCACCATTCGAGTTTGCGAGAGAGTATGGAAAATTGAGAGAGCGAATGTCGAGCTCTATTCCCCCTTCTCACCTGCCATCAATTTATCATTCTTTTTTCCCTATTTTACTATTATTTAACTCTCTATCTCTAGCACGTTCTGTCTCGATGGAGGGTGAGAAATAGATAGAGCACCGACCCAACCTTTCTTCTTTTCCAACCTTTTTCCACTTCCCCTCTTCCTCCCCTCTCACCTGCCATCAATTGATCGTATTTTTTTCTTTTTACTATACTATTTAAGCGCGTTCTGACCGGACAGAGAACGCGAGGCCATTCGAGAAACGATCAAATCGTTTGTCGCCTCAACCTTTTTCCACATTTCACTTCCCCTCTCCTTCCTCCCTTCTCACCTGCCATCAATTCATCACTCTCACGCAAGCACAACAAACACATTTGAACGGGGCACGTATTCTCCCAGACATCTACCCAAGAATTCGGTTCTATTTGGTATTTTTCCTGTTAATAACGAAACTATAGTCGATTTTTAGATCAGAAAACATTGAATATTTTGTCCAGTCATTTCCGGGGGACATCGTTTGGATTCATTCTTTTAAATTTAGGACCAATTGTCCTGGTTTCTTCTCACCTGCCATCAATTCATCACTCTCACGCAAGCACAACAAACACATTTGAACGCAAGAGAGCTCTCTTTTCTTCATAACCACTAGAGTTCGAAATACGGATCGCCGTCTCCTCATTTCACATACTCTCTCGCCGCTCTGACCGGTGAGAGAGTACGTGAAATGAAGAGACGATTACCCGTATTTCGAACTCTAATAACCACAACCGAGCAATCAAATTCGGATCGTTGTTGAACCGAAGGCGTTTCTCGTCAGTGCGTCGTGGAAACTGTTACCAATCCTGTTCGCTATATATTTTCAAACAAACAACTGTCATTTTATTTGAGTATTTAATAGTTTTGTAATGCCTTGGACACCAAAGGGGAATTAGCGGACCTCTGACTATATAAGAACAACTTGAAACACATCTCATCTCTCTATCCTCTCTCGTTCTTCATTCACTTCTGAATGCTTCATCTCATCCCAATGAATAAATTGGCACATTACCTCTTCTCGAATTAATGTGCACACTCACCGTCGCTCTCTCGATTACCCCTGATCTCTCACCAGTCAGAGAAAGCGAGAGATCAGGCAAAATTGAGAGAGTGCAGACATCTCAATCGCTTCTATATTTCTGCAGAGGAATGCGGTGCAAATGCCACTGCTTATTTCTATCCGTGGAATGTTCCTGACTGTGGTGCCGGAATGGCGTCACTTTTTCATGCTATTCCTTGTTTTGGGCTCCTAAAAACAGGCTGATGTATTTCCCGGCCCGCTCCGTTTCCCGCGCGCCTAATGACTTGCTTCCACGGTATGGAGTTCTCCCTATTTTTTCATGTTCTATAGCCTGACAGACAGAGCTAGATAGCATACCGAGTAGAGTTCGAAATACGGGTAATCGTCTCTTCATTTCACACACACTCTCTCTTCCTTCTGACCGGTGAGAGTGCGTGTGAAATGAAGAGACGGCGGTATCATTTCTCGAGCTCTAGTACTCTTTTCTAGCCTTTCTTTTTTTTATTCTAGCCCCATAGCGTGCAAAGTGCCACAGATTCAACAAGCTTCTTTATATTTACCGTTTTGCCGGGAACATTTCAACTTTGTCTACTGATTTTTGACCTTCTCCGTACAGGTAGGCGAGAAATCATGCAAAACGAGTAGACTCTCGCTCCCCGAATAGCTTGGACTAAGTATAGGACTACGGACAGGACTAAGGATATGACTAAGGTTAGGACTTAGGAGTCTTACTCCTCCAATAGCTTCACACGGACTTGCTTGCTCCCACAGGAAACGCGGCCCGATTAGCTTCGCTACATTTGGCACCTCTCCTTCTCGGATTTGACCACTTGTGGATACTTTACTACTAGTGATGTCAATTCAATACCCAATACTCAGAGACAATACCAATTAATTGGGTAATTGGTATTGGGTTGACCAATTAATTGACTTTTATTCCTCATTTTCCGAGGGAGTGAGCGGCCGCAAAATCAATTAAGAGACGTGCTCGGTAAGACTCGACCATAGTTGCCCCTCTCCGGACACGGCCCCCCGGAATGAGATTCAGAAGCCCATATTCTTGTGTTAGGAGGGTGTCAGCCTCGCATTACTTAAAACACCACTTATATTTGGATGTTGCCCCTGAGCCATGAGAAAAGTGAAAATATCATTGAAATGGTCGAAAAATCAATTTTTTTTTACCCTGAAGAGCTAGACTCAATTTTCAATTTCCATTACTTTTAGCATACCCCGGGTGTGTAAAAAACCATTTTTGGTCGAATATTGCATGATGGCTAAATCGTCTTTTTGACTTACTCTTTCACTTTTTTGAGATATTATCCCCACTTTCTAAACCAGGGCCACGCGTGATATTTTGCAAGTTGTAGCCGGGTGGTATGTCCATCGATACCGCATATCCCCGATATATTTCATTTCGCCGAAATTAGGGATATTAATTTTTGAACCGTCGAGAGTCAGTTCCCGGATTCACTTTTTCTGCAGTTTCGAAGTTCACAGTATGATATCTGTCCAAAATTTCACTCGTATAGTTTTTGTACGTCATCTTTGAAATATTTATCAACATAGGAGTTGAATCCGCGACAATGATTTTTTTCTATCTTTTCGAACCATGACCCTGGGTTCATGCCTCAAAAGAGAATCATGACCATGAACCCCGGGTCATGGTCCGAAATCGGCCGAAAAAGTCATGATGGAGGAACTTCATGTACTATACACTAATGTATGCTACAGTGGCCTAGTAATATATTGTCACCGAAAACACCGTATTACTAGTCTCGCTAACAGATTTATTGACAAATTACGTATAAACAGTAAGTTATCTATTTCACGACAACCGGAATACGGTGTTTTTGGCTACAAAATATTATTGGGCCACTGCAGCATACATTAGTGTATAGTAGTTGAAGTTCCTTCATCATGACTTTTTCGGCCGATTTCGGACCATGACCCTGGGTTCATGGTCATGATTCACTTTTGAAGCATGAACCCCGGGTCATGGTTCGAAAAGATAGAAAAAAATCATTGTCGCGGATTCCACTCCTATGTTGATGAATATTTCAAAGATGACGTACAAAAACTATACGAGTGAAATTTTGGCCAGATATCATACTGTGAACTTCGAAACTGCAGAAAAAGTGAATCCGGGAACTGACTCTCGACGGTTCAAAAATTAATATCCCTAATTTCGGCGAAATGAAATATATCGGGGATATGCGGTATCGATGGTCATGCCACCCGGCTACAACTTGCACTGTATCCCGCGTGGCCCTGGTTTAGAAAGTGGGGATAATATCTCAAAAAAGTGAAAGAGCAAGTCAAAAAGACGATTTAGCCATCATGCAATATTCGACCAAAAATGGTTTTTTACACACCCGGGGCATGCTAAAAGTTATGGAAATTGAAAATTGAGTCTAGCTCTTTCGGTTAAAAAAATTTGATTTTTCGTCCATTTCAATGATATTTTCACTTTTCTCATGGCTCAGGGGCAACATCCAAATATAAGTGGTGTTTTGAGTAATGTGAGGCTGATACCCTCCTAACACAAGAATATGGGCTTCTGAATCTCATTCCGGGGGGCCGTGTCCAGGGGGTGGTCGAGTCTTACTGAGCAGGTCTCTTAATTGGGTATTGGAATTGGTTGGACGTCCCTATTTACTACTATTATTACTAGTTCACGAAGTTTGCATCAACTTGTTAGAGTTATCATGAAATGCATAATTAAGCATGACATAATCGAAATCGAACTTTTACAGCTCACTTGCGGATACTTTACTACTAAAGAAGGGCTACTATATTTTTTTACGAATTCTTAACGTCAATTCGATTACTGGTTAATTCACTGGATACGAAAATATGAACAGTCCGTGAAACCTATTTCTGAATTTATGAAACTTTTTTCATATGTCAATTTATCATCCCATTTTTCTGCTTTAAAAAGTTCTCATGACATCGCATTTTCTGCAGTCTCCATATCATATTCCGGATAGAAACTAGAGATGCGGGGCGGAATTTTAGAGAATCTTAAAGGAAGCAAAGTTGGTGACTTGCACTCCAAAAATTGCACTGCAATCGCATGCGAATCTGCTTTTTCTCCTTTTTCGACATTTTTATGCAATAGGAGCAATATTGAGCAAAATGTGTTTCAACCTGTTCATTTATCATAATTGGAAGCAGCCCGTTAATTAATCGCTGATAGCTTCTTTAAAAACAACAAATTACTCTTTTTTAAACCATTTTCGCGTTTTTTTTGTATTCTCTCAATTCCCCCTTGCTCGCTCGATCATTGCTCATCTTCTCATCTCTCCCTCATCTTCCTTCTTCCCTCACCCCCAGTCCTTGATTATGGCTGTCAGGATGAACACTCTTCATTCCACTGCCTCTCTCGTAGCTCTGACTTGTGAGAGAGTGTGCGAAATGGAGAGACGTCTTCATTCTTCCCTCACCCCCAGTCCGTGATTCCTCCCTGGAGATCCATCGAGAATCCTCGCCCGTCAGAACGGGTCGCCGCCTCTCACTTTATCATGCGCATCCCTTCTTCGTCGTATTGTAGTCGTTTTGATGAGTAGCTTCATTTATTTTTCTGACACTTCAATTTACCCTCTTGCGCTGTATATTTATCATAAGAATGGACCTCCCCGCTTCTTCTTCTAATTTATCTCTTTTCTAGTCCTATTTTAGACAAGAGATTGGGCCGTTCTCTTACTCTCATTTCACAGCGCAATCTCCCATTTTCTATGGCCTGCCAGTCATAGTCTCACCCCTCACTCCAGCTGTCAGTTTTCCTCTATTGCCTAGGGTCAATTCGACACAATCCAGCATCACTCTAATTTACCTCCCAGTTCAATTTCAGTGCCACTCTATCACTCTTTGGTCCAGATATTAGACCGCTTTTCGCGCAATCTCCCGCTTGCCCTGGCCTGCCAGTCATAGTCTCGGTCTGGCACGAAACGTCTCTTCATTTCACACGCTCTCTCAGCGGTCACGGAGGCGAGAGTGCACACAAAATGAGGAGAGTTGTCTCAGCCAGCTGTCAGTTTCGACAGCGCCTAGGGTCAATTCGACACAGCATGAGAAGTGACTGGTCATTGCTGTCCGTCCGTCTGTTGTGATAGGCCTCTCCTCTTCGTTACTCTCTACCCGGTTAGAGCCGATGAGAGACAAGGGGAATGGAGAGAGACAGCGGAGGGACGAATGAGGAATATCCCCCAATTGGACGGGTGGAAGGGAAGGAGCGAACGGCAAAATAGCAAAAGCGAGTCTGCAGCCCTGAATTCTAGCCTATTGGACGCGTGGCTATTGTTCGTAGTATGGCTGATCTATTACTAGAGAGGTATGCAACTTTAGTCGTCGACTGACAAATGATCATTGGATTTAGTTAGCGGGAAGTCTCCTTGTGATAAGTGTTTCTAATCTTTAAGTATCTTTTTGTTGGATTGCAGTTACTCAGAAATGTTCGAAAGTGCGAATCCAGTGAACAGTTCACGCGCCCAAAATCGCCTCAGGCGTTCTAATATCCGCGCCAGAATCGGCGTAGGGTTTCAGTACGTCAAGAGACTTCTGAGAGGCGCGTTTCTCCAGACATGTTCGACAATTTGCTGAGTGCTAGTGGTTTTGAGAAACATTCTCACCCTACTTGCCCAGTCTCTCTTTCATTTCTCAATGTTATTTCGTTGCTCTATCTGACAAGAGATAAGGCGAAAAGCCAAGTGCATTTTGGATATGAGAAATGGAGGGCGATGCCTCTCCATTTGGCGGCTCTTCATCACTTATGAATACCCGACGAGGCGAGAGGACGGGCAAAGTTCTTTCGATTAGGGAAGGTTTCAACTTTGGCGTCGTGTATTTTCGCAACGTATGCTCGTAGCCAATGCGAATGCTGAGCTGAATGTGAATATATATCACGCCTGTCACGAGAGAATCGAGCTGTAGGTGGGATTGGGGCGAAAATCTTAAAATGAGTTAGCATCAGTTCTCGGCACCTCCAGGGATGTCCTACAGTCCCCCAAAGTCCCATTGTCCATTGATCATTTTGGAGCTCCCTGCACCGAGTCGGTATCCTGGATCCCCAACTTTAACCGTGAATATCTCAGTTCTGGTGCATTTTCGAGAAAAATTGTTCTAAGACTAACCCCAGCTAATTTCTGATGCTCTATCGGTCTGTCCCGGTTAGAAGTCATGAAAGTGCGTCTATGCGGTGTTGTGACTCTAGGAGGCATAACTCAAAAATTTAGGAAACGGGCTCGCCCGGCTTTCTTCATGTTGTGCACCTTGTCGAGAACTTTCGAATGAGTACCTTATGCAAAATATAGATCCATCCAGCGATATCATTTACCCCTTCGAAGTATCTACGATGATTTGAAAATATTTTTCAACAGTGAAAACTAGAAAAACTTGTTCATTCCGTACGAATTACAGTGAATGGAGCGGTGTCGAGTGAAATTTGTTGTTGAAAAAAATCTTCAAATCATCGCAGATACTTCGAAGGGGTAAATGATATCGCTGGATGGATCTATATCTTGCATAAGGTACTCATTCTAAAGTTCTCGACAAGATGCACAATATGAAGAAAGCCGGGCGAGCCCGTTTCCTAAATTTTTGAGTTATGCCTCCTAGAGTGTAGCACCGCTCAGACGCACTTTCATGACTTCTAACCGGGACAGACCGATAGAGCATCAGAAATTAGCTGGGGTTAGTCTTAGAACAATTTTTCTCGAAAATGCACCAGAACTGAGATATTCACGGTTAAAGTTGGGGATCCAGGATACCGACTCGGTGCAGGGAGCTCCAAAATGATCAATGGACAATGGGACTTTGGGGGACGCTAGGACATCTCTGTAGGTGCCCAAAACTGATGCTAACTCATTTTACGATTTTCTCCCCAATCCCAAAAATTCGCATTCTAGCTCGATTCTCTCGTGACAGGCGTGATATGCTTCACCTTTTTCGATCGAGTTACTAGTATCCTCCCCATCTTGTTGCTGTTATGTTCAAAATGAAACATATTCGCAGATCTCGATTATAGATTGAGTGAAGAACAAATATCGCCACTTCACTTATGATCACTTATGAATACCCGACGAGGCGAGAGGACGCACAAAGTTCTTTCGATTAGGGACATTTCTTGTTTGGCATGCAACCGTTTTCGCTTACTTGTACTTGCACTGTGCTTGCACGAATACATGAGAATGTGAGATTTTATTGCTTAACATTTTAGTTTCTTGTTTGCGAAGGAGCTACAACCTACATTCACTAGCTTTATCTCCATCTGCTTCGTGTTATATTCAATATGAAACATAATAGTATTGTTTGCTTTTCTTGAATGAAAAAAACCGAACCGTTGAAATTGCCTCAAACATTTGCAAAGGTTCTCCCATTTCTGATCGAGTTTTCCGCAGTCTCGCGTTTCAGTTTGGAGCCGCCAATAAGGTTATCGCCCTCCCTCCCTCCCTCTCCATTTCTGCCGGAGTTCGTCTCACTTTTCTCTGTATTTCACAGAGTTTGGCGCCTGAAAAGGACCCGTTTTTAGTATACCACCTTTCCCCGTTACATTAAACAAAAAGCTGTCAGAACACGGATTCTTCTTCATGTATGCTCTGAACGGGAAATTGTATCGTCATGTTGCGTAATCAACCCTGATAAACTCCCTTCCTCCTCTAATAATCTCTCTCCTCCATGCCACTCCTTCAGTCTTCTCTCCTCCCTGCCTCTCTCCATTTCACTCGCTCTCTCGCCGGTCAGAGACCTACGAGAGAGCACGGCAATTCGGGAGAGTCCTCCTCCTGCCTATGACCTACACTGCCTAAATTGGCCCAATCTAGGCAGTCTTCGGCTGATGATGTTGATGGGGTGGGCGAGAGACTGTGGATTATTGAGAGAGTACAGACGAGAAAGGGACGAGAGAGCGTGCGAAAGTGAGAGAGCACAAAATAGGAAATCTCTTCGCATAAAGTCCTCATGTGAATTGGCTCCGTTTCGATCGGAAACGAGGAGTGTTAGGAAGAGGTACGGACTACTGTAGAAGCTTTCGCATTGCTTCTCCTTCATATTCAGCATTTTTGAAATACATTGGTCGAAAACGACTTTCCAAGGCTACCAGGAAGAGGAATTCGACTCTTTACTTCGCATGTTCTCTCGTCTCTCCGGCTTGTGAGAGGATGCGAGTATTGAAGAGGCGCTAATAGGCTCATGAGGTACCAGTTGCTCCTAGCGACATACTATTTTCGAATAGCAGGTATTCATAGTCGTAAGTAGCTTCAAAATTGGCTGGAAAAAGAAATTGGTGCCTGAAAAGGAGCCATTCTACACCCTACTTGAGAAGCCTTCGTTGATTCCCAACACTGTTTCTAAATTTAACACCATGTCCTTCCACCTCCATCAGGTTCCCATCCCTCCAATGTTTGCCGTGATCCGTGCGACTCTTTGGTCTATCGTGAGAACCTCTCCAATCGACCTTCCCCAGCTCTAAAAAATATTTCTAGTATGTGAAGGAATACTTACGGACCATTAAAACTCTCCTTTTCTGTTTCATGTTATGCGCACGATGAAACATATTCGAAGGCAACATTCATTCAAGGGGTTCCATCCCTCCTCCAAATGTTTGCCGTGATCCGTGCGACTCTTTGGCCGACCGTGTGAACTTTTCCAATCGTCCTTTCTCATTTCCCAGAGCCTCCCCACTGATCAAATACTAATAGCAGCCTAGGTGGAGAAATTTGTAGCTACTTGCAAGCTTTTTCCTCATAGCAATTCGCAATAACAGAGCGAGCCACAAGCGTTTGTAGACTAACTTGCTTGAAAAGTGCCGGTGGTTAATTTTTATTATGTTCCAATTGATTACTCCCGTTTTTATCGCAGTACCAGCATGGCCCTTGCTTCTGCATGCAAACTATGCATCTAAAAGTGTATCTTAGTAGTGATTTGGTGCAACTGGATCGCTTAGCCACCAGTTAGCAAGTCCCTTCCTGTCCTCTCTCACCACTCACTCCTCGTGTAGGACCACCAGTCTCTCCTTTCCCTTCACTCTCTTGCTTTTCTGGCCCACCAGAGTCCTTCTTCCATGTCCTTTCCGGCCCATTTGGCTCGCTGGCAACTTTTCAGCTGGCTTGGCTGGATTTCCGCTTGTCGCCTCGTCGCCTTGCTTAGACGCGATTGAATCTGCGTGACTTTTGGGTATGTTTTTAGCAGTCCTTACGAATTTCACACGAAAGTTGACCAAACTGTAACATACTCTGCCTTATCGTGTTTACCGTATAGCGTGGCCGTATCTTGACGCTGAGCAGGCAATTGTCCCTGAAGTTAATTTGTGAAGCCTTGTTTCGATCCACATCTGCCCCTCATTTGTTTGCACTTTACCCCCATCTCTAATGAAGTGCGGATGAAGCTTGTGACAGCATATTACTCTTTTGCCTGTGTTAGAGCCTATATTCCTTTCCTTTTTCACTGTTAAGGACGCGTGAACCCAGTTCGCCTGCGTAATCACTGCGGTGCATTCAATCTTTATCCTTGTTCTTTCCTTCTTCTCGACGCTATTCGATGAGCATTCCAGAATTCAAAGTTTTTTTCATAAATTTTGTTCTCGCCGTGGTCTCTCGCACTACAAAATAAAATGTGGACCGGTTTTCAAACATGTGTGAAACTTATCCGGAACAGTGCAATCAGGACATAGAACTCTCTACACCGCTCTACATTGCTCTCACGCAGGTTCATCAATGTTCTATCATTCTATTCATCCTGATGCTTCATTCTTCGGTGTTTATCCTACTTCTTTCCTTAGTGCCTCGCATCTTAACTTTTTAACTTATTTTTTTAAACAACGAAGATCACGATTAATGAAAAGCGTTGTTTGAGCTAATTTTCTAAGATGCGTGAAACATAATTGATCATTATGTGGTGCAATCAGGAAACACAATCACACAATCACGTCTTCTCGCCTCTTAAACTTACGCAGATTCATCACTCTTCCACTGATACCCTCGTTTCGGTTCTTGTTATGCCCCTTTATCGTTCGTCTTTCCATCATTTCACCTTCATCTAAGTTTATATTTTTTGAACTCAAAATCTTATTCACAATGAAAAGTATTGCTTGGACTAACTTTGTAAGATGCGTGAAACATAACTCATGATATATAGTACAATCATGGCACGCGATCATCATGACATACTAAAACGTCTCCTTGCCTCCAACTCTCACGCAGATTCATCATTCTTCCACTGATCCTCTCGTTTTGCCCCTTGTTCTTTCCCTCCCCCCGTTCTTAGTTCATCCGCCAATATTCGATAGATATTCAAAATCCCTCCAAATCTGAATGGTTGGCAACTTTAAAAAATTTTCCGGTCGGTGGACTTGATCTCAGTGAGAAATGATATTTGGGCTAATTTTGTAACATCTGCTGCACAAAATCGATCATTGTAATTAGTACAATCAGGACAACCATCTTGACAAACTTAAATGGCACTCCCTACGACTCCCTACTTCATACTCGCACGCAGATTCATCATTCTTCCACTGATCCTCTCGTTTTGCCCCTTGTTCTTTCCCCCAGGGCCTACCAGGACATTGGCCTCCCTGACTTCTCTCATTTCTCTGAACCTCTCAATTTCTCATGCTCTCTCGTCTCTCTGACCGGTGAGAGAGCACGTGAAATGAGGAGACTCTCTCACTCTCTGACTTCTCTAACTCTCTCAGTTTTCCGTGATCTCTCGCCTCTCTGGCTTCCAAGAAGGAGGAAAGATACACGATGATCATTGTAGAGGTCATAAATAACACTCATCTCCCTCCTTCTCGCTCCCCGCCGTCTCTTCATTTCACACACTCTCTCGCCCCTCTGACCGGTGAGAGAGTGTGTGAAATGAAGAGACCATCTCGCTCCTCCTTCCCTCTTGTCTTCTTCCATGGAAGGACTTGTCACAGAGGAGTCGCCTCTCTTGAGGAGACTCGTTAGGCACTTCCTTTCCTTAGTGGAGACATTGATGACCTCGTATGTCCCCTTTTGGAGCCTTTTTTGGAGTCAAGAAAACCATCTAATCCCATTTACCGTACCTACCAAGTCGCAAAAGAAGTGAATCTCTTGAGGGGATTCGTTAGATACTCGCCTTCCTATTACATGTTAGTAGACGAGCATTGATGACCTTTTTTCTGGAGCCATTCTTCGCCATTTTCGTATTGACAACTTCGCCTTTTGGACTTCTTCTGTTCATTCACTGATCTCAGGACATGGGATAACTTTCCCTCTTATTTCTCATTTCCAGATCACTTGTACTCTTCTGTTCTTGTCCTTTTCATGTGCACCTGCCCATGAGAATGTAGACTTCAGACCTTACAAATCCTGCATTTCTAACTGTATCTGAGATATGTTTTACATTTCCTGCAAATACAAGTTGCGATATACGATTTTGGTTTCATAACTTTTTTCTTTATAAAAAAATACTTATTCATATTCTCTGATCGCCCAACTCTGACATGTAGTCAGCCCATCAAAGCAAATTTTCTATACCTCTTACACTCTTTTCCTCATGCAATATTTTTTTAGCACAATAGTCACTGGCATCTAGTAGCCTGACAACTGATCGGACTAGTTTACCCGGCCGCTACACCTCTCCCATCCCGCTCCTACAAGATTAATGCTCGTTCCTCTTAGTGATTAGTGATCGGGAGCAAATTGACGTCCCTTTCGCCTTCTTCTTCACTCTGATCGAGCAGAGAAGACGAGAAATGAGCCGTCGTCTCTTAATTTCACACACTCTCTCGCATCTCTGACCTGTGAGAGAGTGTGTAGAATGAAGAGACGGCGGCTCATTTCTCGACTCTGATCGAGCAGAGAAGACGAGAGATAATGGGAAATGGAGAGAGTGCCTCTCTCCGATTCGCTTCTCTTCATCTCGCCTTATCTCTCGACGGACAGAGAAGATGAGAGATCAGGTGAAATCAAGAGAGTGCCAGGCTAGTGAGTGCTCGAGAGCGAATCGAGGTGAGAGATTCGTCGAGAGAGAGAAGTTAGATGGTATCAGATGCCAACAAAACTGATGAATGTTCGTGTGTACGCTTGTTCTTTTGCGAAGATCAAAGGGTAAGATCAGACTAGCCGGCAAAAAGAGTTGCGAGAGAGATAGCGATGGAGTTTTGTTGCGTATCTTCATCAAAATTAGCTTTATTATCTATTCATGTCGCGTGAAATCGGTTACCCCTCGAATCATCAGTGATGAAAGGAGGAACGCACTTCCTATATTTGAGAGTGCGATCATCAACCTAGATCGCGTGCGTTTTTTTGCGCGCTTCTTCCGTGTTTGCTTCAATTTTCGCCCGAATTTTAACCTTTTTTACCTATCGGCTAGCTCATCATTGACTATTAGAGCATAACTCAACAAATGTCTGATCTGTGAAACATATTCCGAACTTCGAATCACTATTTTGTTTCCTCCGTTCTATTAGTACACTTGCTCGTGAGGAGTCACTAATCTAATCGAATCAGCGTCTCGTTGACGACTACTTCGGGGCTAGTCTGACCGAACTCCTCTCCTCCTTGAAAGTGCATGCTTGCTTCTGTCTTGTCCTCTAATGCGATGTTTGTACTAGCCGGACGTACCGGTGAGAACCATTTTACTGTTCACTCATTTCACAAGGATCTCTCGCCGGTCCGAAAAATTGAGAAAGTCACCTTTCTTGATCGTCATGCAGTAGCCGTATGAACGATTTTTGCTCACCACTATCTCCGCTTTTTCGTAAACTTCCATTCCAAAGTGCACTGATTCCTCTCATCTCCACTTTCATGACATCCTGTCCTTGCTTCCCTCTGATGTTATGCAGCTATCGGATATCACTCGCTTCTTCTTGTCTTGCTCTAGTGTCACTTACGCTTTGAATTTACAACTGAGATTCAATTTATCATCTCGAAATATTAATACTTGAACTTTTTTTATTTATTTTTTATTTTCGCAATAAACCAAATATATCACTACGATCCTCTTCTTTTCCTCTTGATTTTGCTGCTATTACAATGTCACTTATGCGTTGAATTTACAAGTGGCTTTTTGAAATTATTTTTGAAATATTTTTTCCAACGAATAACGAATACAACGCTGTATTATTTTTTTAACAGCAATGCACTTCGATTAAGTCCTCATTGAAACTCAATCCCACCCTTCAAATCATTCCGAACCCCCATTTCTCATTCCGCATTGACACCCAATTGTGTGGTATCCCTCGAATTTCGCTAAATGATCATACTCTCTTTCATACCCATGTTCTATCTTCCCCATGCTCTCTCGCTGCTCTAACCCGCTACTGATCATTGCGAAATGAGAGAGTCGGGCTATTCTTTACTAACTACTCATTTCGCTCGCGCCTCCCAGTTAGTGAGGGTGTCAGAAAAGACGGAAACAGGGAAGGAAGCAAGCAAGAAATAGTCTGTCTCTCCATTTCACTCCGTCTCTCCCCAGTCAGAGAAGCGAGAGAGCACGCGAAAGTGAGAGAGTCTCCTCTCTCTCTCTGCCCCGGGGCTATTGTCGCGCATCAAAGGAGTAGCCATTGGTCGGGCGGCAGTCGACTCAATTAGGGAGAGCGGAGCGGAGAAATAGAGAGACTAGAGGCTATTATTACGTTATTGGCAGCGTTCGAACTGAGTAGCCGTAGGCTATGTGTAGTGTTGTCTCAGTATACCTAGATCTGGACAAGTGTTATTATTACATTATTGAAAAAAACGCCGATTCTTCTTGAATTTTCGCTGAAATCGTTATCGCTTCTAAGATCTCTATTATCTCCGATTGCTGATAAAAATCTCCTTGATCCAGCTGCTTATCGTTTCCAATCACTTCATTTCACCTTCAGTATCGGATCACTTCCCTTCTTCATTCCTATCATTATAATTTCGCTCACGCCTTTGCGTCATCGTTCGACTCGTTTATAAATTCCAGCATTTCGCGATCGCATTCACCCCTACAGTTCCCTACCGTACCCTGCTCCCACTTAGTTCGTGATACCATCTCCTACCGTACCCAACTGAATACCGTTATCATCAATCCCTCCACGGGATACGAGGATGAGATGTGCGCATTTCTTGCTGGTCGTGTTATTAGCTCTATGCTATTCCCAAATATCACCATTTCGCGATCAGATTCGCCCAGTCACCTCAGCTGTACTTTGCCCTTTTCCCAATCAGTCCTCCACAGCTACCCTACCGTACCCTAATCATCACCGTAATCCTCAGGCCCTACACACTATATGCGAGCATTATTCTCTTCCTTCCAACTTATACCTAATAATATCATCATTTCGCGATCGCAATTATCCCTACCGTACCCATCATCCTATACATACCGTATCCCTTCTCAGGCCCTCCACGGGATGCGAGGATGAGATGGTCGCATCTGCTGCTGGTCGTGTGCTTGACTGCCATGGTTATCCCTGAGAGCTCCGGAGCCGGATTCAAGGACCATCTGGCGAGACCGAGAGGGAGTGAGTGGTCTTTTTAAAATGAATAATTCATTATAATAATAATAAAAACAGCAACAATAACAATAATCTTATTGGAAAAGGTAAGGATGATGTCAAATGGATATAGAATGGGGGGGGGGGTGAGGCGGATCTGATCATGACTGAGAGCGCCGGAGCCGGCTTCAAGGATCTGCCTGCCTGGACACTCAGATGCCTGAGAGATCCATCTGGCGAGACCGAGAGGGGGTGAGTGATCTTATTTCGAGACTAGAGTTCGAAATACGGGTAATGTCTCGTCATTTCACACACTCTCTCACCGGCCAGAGTTGCGAGAGAGTGTGTGAAATGAAGAGGCGATTACCCGTATTTCGAACTCTATTCGAGACCAATTGAGCAAGTTCAAGAGCCGAAATATTTATTCTTTTGTTGAACATTAAATCGAGACAAAATCATTCCCGGAAGGCGCAATTCCTAATACGAACGATGTGAAACTCAATCCATTCGCAACAATTCCCTAATATTGAACCAATCAATTCTACAATTTTGGATAAAATTAACGTGGTATTCGGCAATAGCAGTTGCGTGCGCACACTATTATCGTAAATTTAGAGTGAGAAACGATCGAATTTCGCTTGCATTTTAAAATGGAATACTTGGGCGTCTGCTGGGAAATAGTGTTGGAGAAAAGCGAAAACGTAGTAAGGCAGCAAGACAGATCGCCTTTGGTAAAGATAAAGGTGTTTATAAAGCATGAATCAATTAAAATGTATTTTAAAAATATTATTTATTTTAATTTGCAGTGAAGCGTCGTTGCCATCAGTGCAACATGCCGCAGGGTTGCTCGTCGGGCAGTTGTGTTGGGGACGTTTGTGTGAAGAGCGTTGGTGAGCGATTCATAATTGATCTTTGATCTCTGATTTGTCTAGTTGACCTCAAGTGTCAAATGCGTAACGAGTGTCATTATCCGGACACACCCTTATTTTGGGATAAAAATGATTTATGAGAGGCGAGGACACTACGATAGTTTTATTGGGTTTTTTTCTGAGCGATAGGTCACTTCTACACTATTGACTTTTTCTGAATTCTTGATTATTTGATGACATAGTTAAACATAACTTTTTCATGATTTTCATTTTACCTTTCATTAAATATAGATCCTCGATCTTCATGAGTTGATCTTTGCAGCCGCCAGCAGGTCTAACATCGTCTACGTGAGCAAAGGATGCGAGAACTACACGGAGCACAGGCAGGAATTGTTAATTTTTCGCTTCTTCTATTTTATTAGAAATGAATTTTCTTAACTTATGGTGCGAAACACGTAATATTTAATGATAACAAGCAGGGTTGATAAATACGAGCATGCTCGACACTCGAGGCCTCGACCACGAAAACCAGCTATTTGACTCGATTTGACTCGAGGCTCGATCGAGCGGCTCGAGTGAGAGAGGGAAGGGTCGAGTCTAGCTCGAGCCTACGAGCGGCTCGTAGACTCGTGCCAGACTCGAGTCTAACTCGAGTCTGACTCGAGTCTGGAGAGAGGGGAAGGGAGGGGGGAGAAAGGAATCGCCTCTCCCTCCCTCCCTCCCCCTATGCAAATGGCCTACCCTCTTCCTCCAGACTCGAGTCAGACTCGAGTCTGGCTCGAGTCTGAGTCGAGTCTACGAGTCGCTCGTAGGCTCGAGCTAGACTCGACCCTTCCCTCTCTCACTCGAGCCGCTCGATCGAGCCTAGGCTTTTTTCGAGCCGCTCGGCTACCTTGACTCGAGTCGAGTCCGTGACTCGAGGCCTCGACTGGCTCGACTCGAATTCATCAACCCTGATAACAAGTATGTAGTCACAAAAAATGCGTCTTCACAGGCAGGAATTGTTAATTTCTCGCTTCTTTGAAATAGATTTTCTTATTTTTCAAAAAAATCAAAAATGGAGTTAAATCAAAATCACGCCTGCATTAATTGTAATTGATCTAGCAGTGAAGCATAAGTGACGCTGAACTTGTCGAGCCAAAATATTTAATTATTAATGCAATTCATTCAGCAGTCAGCCCTTCAAGTTCGAAGAGGGTTGCAAGCAAGAGGTAATATTTATTTATTTTACTTACTTGTAATGTTTAAAAAATGTTCGGTTGAATACGGTTATGGTACGGTAACTAGCCGTACGATAAACAACAACAAGAAGAAATGGCAAGTTGATCTTTGATCTCTTCCAGTGGGTCTTCGGCGTGGAAAGCCTTATCTGCTATTGTTCCGACGCAGATTACTGTAATTCCTCATCCCGATCGATATTTCCGCTACTCTCACTACCCTTGCTACTCCTACTACGGTACCTACCGTAATCTCTAGTCTCAGAATCGATTTTCTCCTCATCTTACCGGTACCAATTGTGTCTATCATTAGTCAAAGCCTCTTCGATTTTTCCATTAGCCTTTGTCTCGGTCTTTCCTTCTGTTCACTACCATTTTTGCTGTCCGAAATCAGTGTTGTCCAATGTTGAGCTATAGAAAAAATATTCATTCACTCGGTGATCCATTTTGTTCTTCCAAAAACGTTCGATAAAGCAATCAACGAATTTATTTCGCAAAACAGACATAAAAATCAGTACACAATACGAAAAATCGATAATGCCCCGTTTGCGGTTAACAAGTTACGGTAGTATATCGTCATCAGACCCAGGGTGCGGCTAAGGATACGGTAACGCTATTGTCTCTGAATACGGTAGATCAAGGCCAATCAATACTATGAGAAGCACCAGGACGGAAAGAATATTGCAAACAAACGAGTTATAAACAAACAATATAGGTGAACCCGTGGCTACTGTAGGGACAGTAGTGTGGTGCGTCGTCGCGTGCGGCGACGAATACTAAAACAGGTGAGCTGCTGTGGAATTTTGCACTGTGTGTGCTCGGGCGACGTTTCCTAATTCCTGCTGACACGATGCCACATGCACACGGGCAACTGCGGCTTGCGCAGCATCTGCAGCCAGTGGGCGTGACCTGGAAAATATTAAATTATTATTTATCAAAGGGCAGCCCGAGCTCTTATTGATTCAGAATCATTCCATTTGATAATGAGCGTTAGATGAAACATACATGTCCACAATTTGAGCGTTAAATTTATTATTATTGTGGTGTTTTAAATTAAATAAGATATTTACCTGTCCCGGGTGACAATCTGCCCAGCACACAGTGACCAGTGGAGAGGGTTTGACCGTTAGGCAGGTGGTCGAACATCTGGAAAGATCAAAGATCAACTTGAATTCACTGAAACTCAAGTAAACAACAGATTGACCAACTTCAAAGTGCCTCAATCTCAACGTCCACTATTTTCAGTATGTAAGATACTCAGAAGACAAATGAGAAATAGTTTAAATTGCCTCAATGTATGCGGACTACTCCTCGTTTATTCCTCGTTTATGCTAGTGTTTATCTATTCTTAGGATATACTGTCTCAATAAACGATAATGCTTCTTCTATTTTTAGAAAAGTTTGGCTGTGGAAAATAAAATCAAATACGCGCCTTTTCTAAACTCTGGGCCAATATTAGCGGATTTTATACACTAATCATTCAAAACTCCTTGTTGCCACGAATTCTGCATCATTTTACACCTTAATTTAGAGGGCTTTAAATATCAAATGACCTCAATAACAATGTGCGCCTTGTCTAAACTCTCGGGCGTCACATGGAAGAGGAAGGACTCGGAGAACGCGGCGTCAGAGGATCCCGAGGAGGACGACGAATCGGACGAAGTAGACGGCTTGGGCGAGGCTCTGCGAGAGATCAAAGATCAACCCAAAAATCAAAAGATCAAAGAACACATTTCAGAGGTCAAAGAGGTCAAAGATCAGAGATCAAACAAGAGCTTGCTTGAGAGATCATGGATCAGCGAGCAATGATCAAAGTAGTGTTCTTTAAAGATCAAAGATCAGGGATCAAAGATCAACGACTCACTCGATGTGTGGCCTACAGGCGCTCGGATTAATCGTGGTCTGCTTCTGCTCCAGTAGACGTCGGCCCTCGAACAGCATGATACGAGCGAAGGGGGCTGCAATGGAAATATTATGTCTCCGTGAAATCGAGAAACCAGACGATAGTTTCTTTTTTTTTTCGGAGGACAATGTATTCATTCCATTACGATATGGAGATCGTGAAACATATCCCACCCTATTGAGAATGAATTGTTCGATTTCGGAAAAAAACATGACAAATTAGAACCCCCCTCTCTCTCGATTCTGTTATTTCTCACCGTGTTGTGCGGCTCACAAATATCGCAATTACTCACAATTATTAAACGGCAGCCCTCTCGCTTTCTTCACTGTTGCCGTCACGAATTGCACCATGGGCGCATAGGTGAGGATCATGAGGAGTTCCGTGTCGGAGGAGGAGGGAGAGGAGGAGCACTGAAAAATATATAAGGTTAAGGTTAAGTAAGGTTAATAAGGCTCCTAAGAAGGCCTAATTGAGACTATGCGCGCTATGAAATCATGAGGAGCTCCGTGTCCGAGGATGAGGGGGAGGAGGAGGAGCACTGAAGAATATATAAGGTTAAGGTTAAGTTAGGTTATTAAGGCTCCTAAGAGGAATATGCGCGCTATGTAATCATGAGGAGCTCAGTGTCGGAGGAGGAGGTGGAGGAGGGAGGTTCACTTGAAAATTGCTATACGTTTTTCATTTTTTCACGGATTTTTATTGTTTTTGTACAGAACTGAGATGCAGTTGCCAAATCAGTTCTGATGATCAACGCATTCCTAAATCCCGATCGTGAAACACACCTTATTCGCATTGTATGCCATCTGAAACTCGAGTTCGTCCGTGGGCGAGGCTTTCCTGGAATTTATTTATTTATTTATTTTTTGATTTATTTATTTTTATTAATTATTTAATTATTTAAATAATTTAGTTAATCAATCACCTCAATAATCGCTCCGGTAGCGTTTCCTCGGCCGTTTGCAGTACGCGGTCTTCGAAGTCGCATCTGGAGATCAAAGATTAGAGATCAAAGATCAAGACGCATTTTAAAGTTCAAAGATCAAAGATCAAAGACCAACTCGAATATTGTCCTCGGTCCGGGGTCCTCGTTCGAGACGAACTTTGTCCACGCGTCCTTGTGCGGTGCCACCTTCTCGTCTTTCAGCTCTGAAATGGGACATAATTTGACTTGGTTCGGGCACCAGGATCCCGGTACCAGGACCCAAGATACCGGAACCCGAGAACCCGAGTTACCAGGTTCTTGGTTCCGGTACCAGTCTACCGCACTCACCCCCGTGCCGGTCGCCCCAGATCCGGTGCTCATGCTTGCCCGCCCGTCCGTGCTTGGTGCCGTGCTGACGGGGTTCGTGATGGATCCGGTTGGCACGGGCAGCGGGCGCGGGTTGGTTCTTGCCGGCCTGAGAATTTGATTTGCTTTTTTCTATAACCCAAATACCAATAACTGAACACAAGCTTTTGTTCAGTCTGATACTACATCTGTGAAACACATCATTTTCTCATTCTTATTCAGTCCATTGCAAGATCATTGCGTCTGAGATTGAATACTTATATGTTTCAGCACTGATATATATGCCAAAGATGAACTTTTTGAGCAGTGCCAAATGGTTTCTGGATTGATAAAAATAAATAAATGGATAAATTAATAAATAACAAACCTTGTTCATGTTCTTCGGCGCCCATCCCATCGAGGGGTCCGCGCCGGCTTGCGAGGGCGGCTGCAAAGATCAAAGATCAAAACTCAGAGATCAAAGATCAACTCACCGTCTTGTGCAATTGCACCGCCTTGTGCGGCAGGTTCACGAAGCTCTGGTACTCGAAGAAGTGCTTCGCGATGAAATTCATGCCCTCAAAATTTCAAAATTATTAAAATTTTGAATTCCCGCCATTTCCCAGCAATTTTCAAAACCTCTGTGCAAAAAGTTCCGATTTTTCAAGAAGTTTGGGTGCAACTCGAGATCTCGTTTCCTGTTTGAGCCCCTTTCTCTACGACTTTGACCTCATCTTTTTTCTTCCCGATTTTTCCCTCTCCTCGTTTTCCAAACTTCCTAACTGGCTGGTTAGACGAGTACTCTTCCTCAAGATCTCGAATATTAGAACTCAGAGCCGCTTCGGAACCCCCGATTGACTTTTGCATTTCGAATACTGAGCACTTTCTTTTCTCCCCCGTAAGCCCGGCTCAACCCCTATCACTGCTTGGAGCAGTGAGAAAGTGCGTAGAATGCAGAGAGCCTTTCTTCGGAGGGTCCCGAGCCCTCTCGCTGACTAAATGAATTATTTAGGGGCAAGGCGCGGCACTCATGTGCGCCCCTGCTTTGTTTCGAGAGTGGCCCGCTAGAGAGGCCTTTCATGATTGAGGTTTTGAGAAGGAAGGAGGAAGGAATTTGGAAGCGATAAATATGTTTCAGAAGTGGCGCATTAGTGGTCGAGTAGGATTCGAGCAATCTTGTGTAGTTCCTAAAAAAATCACCAGAAAACATTTTAGTAACTCATTTGACCCGATCACACTCGTCATCGTAGCTCCTGCTCGTTGGTGGCAAACAGGGTCCTAACTACTGCACATTTTCGCCTACTTTCTCCTGATTTTATGCAATTTTTCATGAAATTTTAGTTAAAACATCAGAAATTTCTCGAAAAATCGCCATTTTACCCGATCACACTCCTCATCGCTGCTCCTACTTCTCGGGGGCCAACAGGGCCTGCCCGTCGGCCGCGGATGCCTCTTGTCGCGCCACCAGAAGGGCGACGACGGGGAGGTCAGGGACACTGTCTCCTCCGGCATACTGTAGGGGTACGGTAGGTCAGGGAGGAGTACGATAGGTCAGAGTTACGACTTGCGGACCGGCGAGATAGTGAATATGGTAGAAGGAGTACGGTAGGCCAGACAGAGTTCGGCGTGTCAGAACAATGATTCGGGAGAAACACTGCGATATGAATAGAGGGAAAGGACAGGGCTTACGAACTCTTGAAAAGGGATTAGGCAGACCGAACTTTTGAGTGATTTGCGTTCCTCTAGAGGAGAAAAATGAGCGATGCGAGGGCTTAGCGCGCTGATGTACAAAGCGGAAATCACAAGGCACCCTGCGCTTCGCTTTTTGTTAGTTCCTTGATCCAACTCGGCCTTTTTTCTCCACTCTCCATTCTATTTCATAAGTCAGAAACGGCGAGAGATCAGGCAATTTCGAGAGAGTTAGACGATGATTCGTCCCGGAAGAAAGATAGTCACGAAGGAGGCGCGAGTGTATCGGATGCGCTGTTGGCTGACAATAGGCTCACTGATTGTGGCAAGCTTGTTCGCGCTTTTAGATAGTCGAAAATAACCCCCCGCTGCGAAACTAACGCCTCGGAAATTGGATTCCCAACTGTGCGCCAAAACAGGTGTACTGTAACCGCAAAATTTCGAGAGTTTCGGAAAAAAGGACGAAACGGGAAACTTAATCCGGACAAGAAGAAAGGGGAAGGAGAGGGATGGAGGGGCTCGAGTCCTAATGGACTCGCCGAATTGAGATGGGCTCTGCGAGGATTGAGGAAAAGGCGAAAGTAGGGGGCGAATTCAGGTCTGGCTTTCCTTTTTTGCTATCGCATTCATAAAAGCATGAACCTGGTGCCAAATCGTTTTCAATCTGCCGGTGAAATTATGCGCCCGACTCATTGTCAGTAAACCTAGTGAGAAAATGTTTGCGTTGGCGCCGCGCATCTCAATTTAAGCTGGCCAGCCGTTATAATCGTTATAATAGTCGCTTGAAATAATGAGGCAAGGGAAGGGTAAAGTGGCTCAATAACGTCGGGGTGAAGTGAAGTCATAGTCCGGCAAGGCCGGTCATGCGTAGCGGAAAATTATGAGCGCGCAATGCGCATCTCTCGGGCAATTTGTGAACAAGATGCGCTCATTAAGAGCGGTCTTTCATTTCTCGGGCGACTAGAGATAACGGGAAAAGGGGACAATAGGAAAGTAGAGCTAGATCTCTTCATCAGAAATAGTCTATCACTAGTTCGAGATGCGCGAGATAGCATGCAGAATCAAGAGACGAGGTGACCCTTCTCGGGCTCTATAGGCAAGACGTTTCGGGCGGGTTTGCCATCTTAGAGGGGAGCGATAACCGAGGAGGTCTCGAAAAAGGAGGAAGAGGAGGCCCCACTCATCTCAAGCACACACACATACAATGGGCAGGAAGCGTGCCTAATGTGCCCCGGGATCACGTTGCTAACCAGCACAAGTCCGCGGAGGCATCGGAAGTATCGCTATCGGCGTAGTGTCAAAAGAGGGCGGGCAAGATAGTGTGAGAATTGCGTCGATCGCAGCAAGGGTCGCGCCTTAGGGGGCACGATATAAATCTAGTTAAGGGAGCGCAGCGAAATGCAGTGTGTGACTGAAGGAAATGGCCCGGATAGCAGCGCGCTCGCGACTTTTTGACTTTGAACGTTCGGAAGCATAAGGAAAAGCCGGATCAAAAGAGTCGCAAAACCGATCAAAAGAAGAATTTGAGCGCATCTGGATATTAATCGAGGGGCAAGATTGCTTGAGAATGAGGAGACGCTGTTTCTTTTGCTTTGAGAAGTCACTGATCAAGCAATTTGCGCGCCTGTTTCTGCTTTCGAGGTGGTAGGGTGGAGCGAAATATAGCGGAAAATTGAGAGAATCAGACAACCGATCACTGTTTGTCGAGGTTGCGTGTCTATCGGTATGCTACATGGGGAACAACAACAGAAGGCGCCATCTTAGTGATCGAATCGGGTTTCAATTTCGTAGAAAATTTGGCCAAATTGGCACCTATTTGTGCAATGAACGACCGTAAAAAAATTAGAGAAATGAATCGAAAAGGTCCGATTTCGCGCAAATTCCTAGCATTTTTGAGCCGATCTCAAGGGAATAAAGAAGCGATGATAGCCGCGCGCGCGCCTCTAACAAGCTTCCGAGGGCCAAATAAGATGGATGTCGTTGAGCGCCGAAAGAAAGTGGTTGGAAACGAAGGACTCTCTTCATTTCCCTTGTTCTCTAGATGGCCAGAGAGGGCGAGAGATCAGGCGAAATGGAGAGAGTCATATCGCCTCTAAGAGGCCCTCTCGCCTTGCTCGCCCACAGTTACATGGATACGCGTGCCCCACTAAGTGGTCTGAGCGCCTACAGAATCAGAAAGACACACAATAGCTGAGCAAAAGCCGAAGTGGTTTTGGAACGACAGCTCAAAGTGACACGCCAAATCGCTGAGGGCCCACAGCACAAAAGGTTCTCGGGCTGTTCAAAAAGGGACAAAAGAAGGGGCGGAATACAGGCGGGTCTAGTTATTTATCCACAGTGACTATGCGGCAGGCAATACATAACAGTGTAGGGAGGGCCAAGATGACAGGTTTGAGAGATCGAGGGAGTACGGCAACAGAAGAGGGCGAATGTTGCTGACGACAGTGGGTATTGTGTGCTGTTTGATGGCTTTCGGATGCAGAAGATGGTTGATATCTGGTCATAGAAAGAAACAATATCGTCACTCGCGATCACAAAATATCTAGTTGTGTGATAGGGATCAGATCACTAACCACGCACCTACATCACACAGCATTCTAATCCCCATTGTTCTCTCCAGAAAAGGGTGAACAATGGGATTAAGATTTGAATTTTCCCGCCACACCGTAATCGAACTACAAAGCGATATTAGAATAAAAAAGGATCCTGAAACGTATCCGGATTTCAACCGTTCAGAATTTGAATCGGGATAAGTTTCAGAAACATTTCATATTTCAAGGTTGCAGTTTGACCACAACCCCTTTCTGTCGGTATAGAATGCTGTGATCAGCGCAATCACTTGTGAGGAACACGGCACATTTCTATATTTCACACCTAATCGATACCATTCGTCACTCGCGATCACAAAACCTCCGAGTTTTGTGCAGTAACGGAAACTGGTGGTGAAAGGGCGGAATCGGTGATGGGCTTGTTGTTGTCGTGTAGATCTTGTTACATGGTGATGAGTTATTTATTAGAGGGTCGAAGGCCAGAAAATCAGGTGAGCAATGTACTTACTAGCACGTAAAATACAAGAAAGTTCCATATTTGTTTTTTTTTCCAATGCCAAAAGGAGTCTCACTGAAGTAGTCGCAAAATTACGACATTTAGAAATCCCTTGAAGCTCAACTGGACCCGCTCAATTTCGGACACCTTCTCCGAGGAGGTTAGATTTGGTGTAGAATGGAGGATGTGACTCGATTGCAAGCACTCAAATAATGGGAAATCAGGTGAGAGAACCATGATATTTATGCTCAAACCAACAATAAACATTGGTGAACGTCTTTTGAAATGCAATTGTATAGTTTTCATCGCAAACATGCGGAATTGTTTCAAACATATAAACCACTCGAAACAACCAAAATTTCATCGCTTCCTCTTTTCGATTATACTTGCCATAGAATGGAGGCCCCTGCCCGACTTACTCCCTTGAGATAGGGATGCATTCCCGATCGAATTGATACGTATTTGTTAATTCTAGAAACAGAAAGAGAACAAGCACAGTTCCATGAAGTGTATGAACCCCTTGAGACTCAACCGAATATTTTTCTCGATCTAAGTTGTCACCTCAATGCCAGACTCGCCTGAGGAAGGGACACCCCCGATCGAATTGAATTTGCCACGTAACGGGGTAGCTCTTCGCAACACTTCATTTTCTACTCCTTTTCCACTTCATTTTGACCACGAGTTGCACCCATTGTCATTTTATTACAGTAACACATCGGATCCTACTATTGTATCCCTCAAACAAGAGTGAAGTTGCTACTGTAACCTAAAACTACCGTACCCAAGTACTACCGTTATCCAAAACAACTACCGTAACCCAATAATTACCGTAACCCTTTCAGAACTACCGTAACCCTTTCAGAACTACCGTAACCCGATCTGAAATACCGTAACCCAGAACAACTACCGTAATCCAGAAACTACCGTAACCCACAGACTACCGTAACCCAACAACTACCGTAACCCAGAAACTACCGTAACCCAGAATCTACCGTAACCCTTTCAGAACAACTACCGTAACCCAGAAACTACCGTAATCCAACTACCGTACCTCCTGGTCGTGCTGCAGCTGCAGCTGCTGCAAGTACTCCCCGAGGCTGCCCGGGCACTGGATCAGGCTCAAGTCCGTCTGCGCTGCGGAGGCCGCTGTCGTCGCTGATGCAGTGTCCGAGTTAGTCGTCGTGCACGTCTCGGTGCGCGTTGGCCATCTGCAAATTGGCAAATGTCGCCGGAGCACACGCAATGCAAATTGCGACAGGACTGACTGTGATTTAGTAAAGGTCGCCGCGCCTCACGCAATGCAAATTTTGACGGGAATGCGGCGGGGGCGTTCTCTACGACTATCTATGGGCGGTCTGTGACACTAATTCAATCAGCGCATAGGAGGGCCAAATGGAAAACAGAGCGAGAGAGGTTGTGGAGGGCTGTTTTCAGTGTATGTTCAGGGATACCGTAGCCAGATTGCAGCAATGTTTTCCACTCGGGACCGTAATCTTATTTTACCGAATATTGGGTTTTGAATGAAATATCTTGGTATCCATCACTTCAAGAAATCAAAATCCGGATAAAGCAGCATTATGAAACTCAATGAAAATATCCAGAGCGGCGAGAGATCGCGCAAAATGAGGAGAGACATTCCGATCCTCAAGTCAACTTTGTTGTGGCCTGCCAACTAACAAGGGAAGGTTGCGATGTCGATATGGAGTTGCCAAACGAGACATGGCGGGATCGATAGAGGAAAAAATTCTTAGAACTCCTATGCGGTTCAAATTTGCTGAGGGCATCTTGGAATGCCTGGGCTGTTGTATGGGAAGCATCAATTTCTGCGGCTATGTCCAAGAAATGCTTGAAACACTACAACAGCCCAGGAATTCCAAGATGCCCTCAGCAAATTTGAACCGCACAGGAGTTCTTAGAATTTTTTCCTCTATCGATCCCGCTAGGTCTCGTTTGGCAACTCCATATCGACATCGCAACCTTCCCTTGTTAGTTGGCAGGCCACAACAAAGTTGAAAACGTGCCTGCGGAAGCATCAGTTTGCTGTGAGCGCGAGCGTAGAGGGTGTTTAGCGGCAGCGAATGGCCTGCGCTCTCTCACTTTTCCCTGCTCTCTCGCCCACTCTAACCATCTAGAGAGCACGGAAAACGGAGAGAAAAGCCCGGGAAGGGAATTAGATCGGCGGCGCGCGATAAGCTGGGCCCATTCATCAAGCGCAGCGTAGCCCGGACTCTCCTGTTTTCGCCTGCTCTCTCGCCGATCAGAGAAAACTCTCCTCCATTTGCCTTATCTCTAACCGATCTCTAGCCAACGCATGAAAATTGGAAGGCCTTTGGCAGGTGAACCTTTGTTTGCTCGGGGGTTGGGTGAAGCTAGATACTCAAAGCGAGAAGAGGACCGAAATAGATACTAGACACTGTGTCTCTGCACTCTCTCGATTCCACGTGCTCTCTCGCCTGCTCTAACCGGCGAGAGAGCGGGCGGAATGGAGAGAGTTCGAGACCAGGAAATGAGCAACCGTATCTTGCCAATCAATCTCTGGTTCCTGCTTACTCCCACACAAGAGAATAATCAGGAGAATGAGTGATCACTCTATTGTTGGAAGCAGGGTAATGAGCGTTTGCTGCAGGGAAAAGTGTGCGAAAGAATAATAACTTGCAAGAATCAGTATAGGTTTACATCTCGAAGGGGGAAAATTATTGATGCTGTGCGAAATGGCATGCTTTCTTTGGAGCGCGAAACATATGTGAAAATCGTTGCTTGGCAATCGACGATGGCGAATTTTCGAAAATCGTCACTTGACTCGGCGCATGTGAGAGATGTTTGAGCCCCTTCTAATCTTACCGTGCCTTCTTTTCCAAGCACCCTCTCCATTTCCCGTGCTCTCTAAGTGGTTAGAGAAGGCGAGAGAGCGTGCGCAATGGAGAGAGTCAGAGACTCACGAGTCAGGCAAAAATACTGTAAAATTCATGAGCGCGAGCCAAGTCAAGCAGGAAGCGACACGTAATTGGGGCAGAGAGAGCCGCTTCTGACTCTCTTCGTTTCCCATGCTCTCTCGCGTACTCTAACCGAAGAGAGAGCACGGTGACCGAGGAGAGTCTGCCGTCTGCACTCTCTCAATTTCCCCTGATCTCTCGTCTTCTCTAACTGGCAAGACAGCAACGGATGAATAGAGCAAGAACACTCGCACGCTAATTGAACAATAGGGAATAATTGGGGAAATTTCGAGGAAATGTTATTGCAGAGAAGGCCTTCGAAGCGCGATGTGCGAAAAGAATGGGTTCATTGGGTTCGAAATACGGATTGTCCTATCTTTATTCTGCACTCGAGTTGAAGAGACGGTGACTCGTATTTACAACTCTATCGAGCGCATTGAATTGAGAGTTTACTTGCTATGGGCCAGGAAGAGGAGTAGGGTCTATGGCCGATGAAATAGTAATAATATTTGAGCAGTAAGCGGAGGGTGGGCTCTCACTATTCGTCTCTCCATTTCGCACGCACTCTCGTCGCTCTGACCGGCGAGAGAGTGCGTGAAATGAGGAGAGCATTCCCTAGCGGAGAGCCATACTACACCACGAAAAGCATTGGGCGAAATACGAAGCATCAACAGGCTTAATTACTAGTAAATTCTGTGTTTAGAGAAGGATTACAGGGTATGCGCCAAATTATCGGTCAGATCGGCGAGCAAATAGATCTAATTACTCGACCAGTCGACCCCACGTCAGTATTTGAACGCAGAATGTGAATCAAATGTACCCGGGCTCAAAATTCAGCAACCTATGCGTGAGACTCTACCGCCCATGTTGCATTCATGTGAAAAGGAATTGTAAAACAAAAATAATATAAATAATATTACACTCACGATTCACTAGTAGCTGCTAGGTCAAGGGATGAGCTGGAGGATGTTGAGGTTGACAGACAGCCGGAGGCCACTTGCAGGGAGAGACCTGCAATATTTTTTTGAGTTTTGTACATTTTTTTGAGTGCGTCATATGTGCGAGAACCCTGAAATCAAGCAATTTTAGGAGGAACATATCTACTAACAACACCGAAATCAGTATTAGAGAATTCAGAATTATAGATGCAGCCAATATTTTTATTCCTAGACTCTTTAAATTTTAGTCACAACGCGACAAAACAGATGGTCAGTAGGAAGACTACTGGTCACGACCAGGAACCCTTTCCTCCCTCACTCTCAAGTCTAGGGAAGGGTGGTCAGGACGGAGAATCCTCCTCCCCATCCCCCTGCTTCCTCTCCGGCCCTACAGACGATGTAGTACGCGGTATGAAGAAAATGATTCATCCCGACAACCCCCTGCTCAAGACCCTTCCCCCCTCTCCGGTAACCCAATGATTGCCTCTCCACTTCGCCTGCTCTCTTGTTGGCTAGAGAGAACGAGAGAGCGTGCGAAATGGAGAGAGCGAGAGATGGTCAATTTACGCACGATGTGCATCCCTTCCCGAAATTTGGTCATAACATGACCAGACCGCTGCCTGAGGGCATAAAAGAATCGTGTTATTGATACGCATGGCCTGTCTGCTACCATTTACGTTAAAAATAGCGCAATATTCGGAAAAAATAGGGCCTCGGGCAGAAAAAGTCGAGAAAAATGCGATTCTTGAGACAGAAGTCGGGTAATTTGCATTGAACATGCGAACTTGGCAATTATCTTCAAGGGGAATCAGAAAGCGCCGCGAGAAAATTGCAACGGAAGCGACAGGCTTGGACAATACGGAGAAGCGGAGCAGTGATCTCTTTTATTTTATTTATTTATTTTTTATTTTTTTATATTTTTATATTTTTTTTTACAATCAGCACGAAGGCAATATTGTTGATGCCAAAAATCAGCTGCATTTATCTAACTTGTGAAACATACTCAAAAATTCTGATCGAGAATTGCTGGTTTGGATTGGTTTCGATCGCGCAATTTTGAATAACTATATTTGCTCACGCAATTTTGAATACCAACAGTTCCATTTCGATACTCTCAATAAAAAATTATTCGCTAGAAAAAAGGGCATCGCGCTGCGCGATTCGCGCTTTGAGCGTGACTGCGACTGAGAGTATACATACTCGATGGTTGGGGAGGGGCGGAAATGCAAGCTACTATCTGGCAAATCCCAACTTTTCCTACTCTTTCACACTTTCTGTCTGGCTCGAGAGTACTGCGAATTCAGAGGCATCGGAAAGAAATTTGAGACCCTCCATTTCGAGATCCTTTCGAGTAGGAGAGAGGCGAGCATCCTCAAATTCACACGCGGCGCGAGGCCTCAGAAATTGGAAACCGCTGTGTTTCGAGTAGGAAGACGCCTCAACTTTCGCATATTCTCACGGACTCTATAGCCGTTGAGAAATGGGCAAAAAGAAGAGAGTACTATGCCTCTAATGAGCATAACTGCTCAGGGTATCTGAGACGAAAGAAGGGGAAATATTGTCGCAACAGTTACTAATGAGTGCGGGGCGTGACTTTTCCTAGTAGAGATTTGACTCCCAAGGATGACTCAGGGAGATCGTTAGTAAAAGAGGGCGTTAACAACATGAAAGGAACCTGACACTATAAGGATTGATGATTCAGTCGAAACGATAAACTAATAGAACCACGTCGGCTTGCGTGGGTTAATTCTAATTTAACTGTCAGCGTGGGGTCAGAATAAAATTAGTTGAAAGCCCTGCTTCTATCAAGTTTCGGGAAATGCATTGAGGCGAAACAGTAATGAAAGAAAGCGAGTATAGGATCCAGGAAGTAAAAGAATCGTGGGGGGTGAAGTGATATGGGAGCAATCAGTACATGCACTAAGCCAGAAAATGTCAAAGCTTCACAATCAGAGATAATGAGATTGATTCCTCATTTCGCACAATTTGTCTCCCTTTGATATCGCTACTCTAGAATTAGGACTGCCGGGATGAAGAACCCGTCTCTTCATTCCGCTCGGTTCACTCGTCGCTCTGACCGGTGATAAAGTACCTCACGATGAGACGAATTCTTCAAACTGTAGACCCTAAGCAGGTGAATCAGTGATAATCCCAGTAGCAGGCAATCGGTAAGTGGCACTGAACTGCAGTAACTACAACCTTTGAACATCCTAAATTTACTGAACTACTCGCGTCATTTTAGCGTGCCTCGTCAAAGAACGATTTACTCCCGTGAGAGTTGATCTACTTATGTACTACAGATCCAAATTTCGCACGTCAAATAGCGACGGAGTTCGACCCCAGGGGCTAATTTACTGCATTCTATGCAAGCGCGAATAATGTTGTACATGCGCAGACAGCAAAAACCACTAAGAAAAGCCTGCTTCTCAAAATTCTCTCTCAATTTTGACAGCTACTGTCATCTCTCTTGTCTTACTCGGGATGTTTTTGTTGCGTGTATATCTCAAGACGAATTTGAACGCGGCGCGTTCCGCACTCAGTCGCAATTCCGTATAGGGGAGTAATTTCGGGATTTTATTTCCCCCGAAATTGATATCGGAGAACCGCGTGAACGCGTGATATGCGACATATTAAAAAAAGATCACCGGTTTTTAGGGTTAAAAATACGGGTAGCCGACTCTTCGTTTTGTACAGGTTCTCGAGTCTTTGGTCGAGAACGCGTGAAATGAAACAATATTTTTCCTAAAATAACTGCGAAATGCTACAAGCAACTTGAAGCATCAAGGAAGCAATCTCACGAGTCATTGAGCAGCCCTGTGAGCAAACTTTCTCACACATGAGGCTCCATTACCCTCTCTTTTCGCAGAGCGATGCCCGTTAAATTGCACCCTTAAGGCTTGCCTCGGCAAGGAAAGAGTTTAATTGAATCGACGCTGTTTGTTTGCAGTGCACGACCTTCTTTTCTTGACGAGGAACTCATGGACAAACGAAAGGACATCGTCAAAATAGATGCATTATTTGAAGCGAAAAAGTGTTTGATTTGCGTCTAAACCATCATACTAGACGAAGTGGTGTAGTGGTCTATGGCGCGCCCCGCCATTCCATCCCACCCGGGTTCAATTCCCGGCCGTGTCACCGTCTCCGCCAGACCAAGGCGCCCGAAAGGGGAATTGGGAGTGACTAGATCACGCGATAAAGTGGTAGACGAAGTGGTGTAGTGGTCTATGGCGCGCCCCGCCATTCCATCCCACCCGGGTTCAATTCCCGGCCGTGTCACCGTCTCCGCCAGACCAAGGCGCCCGAAAGGGGAATTGGGAGTGACTAGATCACGCGGTAAAGTAGGTCCGAAGAAGAGATTGGGCCCTCCGGACTGAATTGGCCTAATAATCACTGGCCTAGCAGTGATCTCCCGCAGGACGCAAGTGCCTTGATTAACGGGATGACCTTTACCTTTTTCTTTTTTTTATCTAAACCATCAAGCTTATAACAACAGCAATTTTCTCAAGATTTTATTGAAATTTGAAACATATTTTGAAGGGCGCGATATTTATTATTTATTTATTTTTATTTATTTATAAATTACAATTCTGTGAAGATTGTCTTCACTTGATCGACTTTCACCGTCTTTTTCGAGGGGAATATTCCAGCTGAATCGCAAAATTCCAAAACTACTGAATACCCCTCACAATCCCCCACCCAACCCACCGCTCAAAACCTTTTTAAAACTTAGCAAATAAAATCCTTCCATCGAAATCATGTCTCTGCCCGATAACTTACTCGATCGACTTAGCGGCAGGTAACATCAGCGACAGACTTATTCTGTCCCCTTTCATAGCCGCCTACCCTTTCGCCCTATCCCGCAAACCAGACTTGGAACAGCCAAATAATATATCCTTGTTAACTCACTCGATCGACTTAGCGGCAGGTAATGGTCCAGCAGCATCAGCGATAGACTTATTCTGTCCCCTTTCGTAGCCGCCTACCCTTTCGCCCTATCCCGCAAACCAGACATGGAATAGCCAAATAATATATCCTTGTTTACTTACTCGATCGACTCAGCGGCAGGTAATGGTCGAGCAGCATCAGCGAGAGACTATCATCGAAGTCCGCCATGTCCTCAGTGAGAGCCATCGACCCGCGCGAAATGCACTCTAGCTCGGCCCGGGAATGGCTGGAAATAATAATAATTATTTTTAAAAAATATTATTTAATGATTCTTTATTTTTTTAGAGTAGCAACCCCATAGGTCAAATGGGTTTGAGAAATACCTAGGGTCTGAGAAATTCAGGTTTGAAGTTGCGAAAAAAATTGCGAAAAACTATTTTTCGCAAAAGTTTGACCACATCACATTTCCGTATTTGGCATTTTCGTGTCTGCGAGTGGTTGGCAAAGGTGGCAACTTTGGTTGTATCGTGCGTTTGAAATGCTCAGCAGATGAGATGCGCTGGTTAGCGAGCTATCGATTGTCTGGGAGAGAGGAAGGGGGAAGGAAGGGCGGAGGAGGACAGTTGATCTACCGCCTCCTCCCGGCCTCTTCCCTTCTCCGCCCCTTCGAACGTTCGTCAAAGGTCAAATACCAGTGGAATGGAAAATAATCTCACGATACTTTATTTTGAAAAAAAAATTAAAACTCAATATTCATCGCGAATTTTTTCTATTTTTAAATTAAATTTTTATTTTTTTATACCGAAACAATTTTTTTAAATTTTTTGCCTACATGGTTCAGAGCATATTTTTTGACCTAGGAAGCACAATTGCAACAACATCATTGCTGAAAATGCATAAGATATTTTAGCACATTGGTGAAACACATTTGAAACGGAATTATTGCTTCGAATGTTGAGCTAAACACGATGGAATCGGCTTCGAATTGTGGCTGTGGCTTAAAAATATTCAACTCGCGATTACAGCATGCCGAAAATTATATTGGGCAAAATTCGAGACCTAATAATTTTCGTCGGAACGTTCCTTCGTTTCAAATGTGTTTCACAACGCTGGTAAGTTGCTAAAACAAACTAAGAATCGATTCTCTTTGGCCCTTCAAAAAATATAAATATGAATTTATTTATTTTTATTAATTTGAAAATATTCTCACCGCACGCTATGCGCCGTGCTCGCGCGATCGCCCTCTGGTCGGCATTCACTCGGGATGAAGACTCTTTAATTATTTAATATTATTTATTTTGTAAAATATATAAAAAATAAAATAACAAAAAATAAAAATAAAATACAATAACCTCGAGTGATTGCTGACAGCATCCTCATCCACTTCATTCACGTTCGACACCCGGCGAATGTTGTCGAACCTACAAAATATGTTTTTAAATTCACAAATTCATCCCCCACTAGAATGTCACTGTTATCGGCAAAAGGTCCTGCATAACTTATGCGTCTGGGGGCATAAAATAGGGTGCGAAAGTGGCGGTCACAACAACAAGCGGTGCACTATAGAGGATCAGAGTGAGGAGATGGAAGCATGGGAGGGTAAGCGTGTGGGGTGCTGCATTCAGTGTATTGATCATTTTGAGGGGTCATTTCGAGAGATCATTTTGAGTGGCAACAACAACAAGCAGTGTGCACTATAGAGGATCAGGGCAGACATGAAAGCATGGAGTAAGCGGAAAGATTTATGGATGATAACAGTTCAGATGGCGTGTGAAGTGACTCGAAATGACTCGAAATGAAGAATCCCGTTTTCTGCATGCTCACAACTTTTAACGTTGGGAGAATACGTGGAATGAGGAGGTGGATTAGTCACTTGACCGAGACACACAAAAGATTGATTACAACAAGGAATCGATGTGGGTCGGATCTCCATGTTCACTCATCGATTTGAGCATGCGTCTGTAATCTACGCCATGCTCCAATCAAGCAACAATTAGTATTCAACGAGATGTCTTTGCGTACAATGTGCATCTCACTTTCCTATTTCACAATGTCTGTCTTTCTAAACTTCAATCACTAAAATTTTGCATAGCTTTCGAAGCATCGTGCGAAATCCTACCGTATTCCCACCCCCTCCTTTGACCCCCCCCCCAGCCATCCATCCAAAACATGCATTCTTCTATCAACTCCCCTGGGAATCCTCGGGCCTAATCCATCAGTTCCCATTTCTCTCTCTCCCTCAAACTCTTTCCAATTTGTGCTCTTCGTCACGAGAACTTTTCTTGTCTTTTGAGTTCAAAAGCCACGCACGAAAATCCCCTGAGAGGCTGTCTCTCATAATTTGAGGTTGTCTCACAAACTCTCCCCAAACTTCTCGAAATTCGTTGCTCTTTCACTTGCTATGTTGCAATCTCTCATCCATGCAAGAGGCCTGACATGTCTCGGATCACTCCCTCACCCGCCACCCTTGTCACTTTCCCAACAGCTGATCGAACAACTGATCTATTTCTATTTCCTCCCGACCTTTCGCTTGAGTTATCTCTTCCCATTCTCACAGGTGTTAGACAATACCTTGTTCTGATTTGACGAACTTTTTCAGTCCCCAAATCCCCCCATAAGCAATAGCAGCATGTGTTGGTAAAGACATCTCGTTGAGTTTATTCAGGAGGGTTCAAGAATGATAAAATGGATAATAATCTTGCGACTGAAGATGAGAAACAAGCAGAAGAAAATTAGTGAATATAATGGGAAAAAGCAGAAAGCCAAACAGCACACAACCGCACACGATTCACACGCACAATCTACTACGGTACACTGCGCTGGGAAAGGACAGACAATCTCTCGTGGTGTGCGTGGGGCATTGGCAACGGTTACGGTACATATACGGTAGAAATATCCAAGTATTCGGGGTAGACTTTGGGGAACACGTAGGAAAGACAAGAGTTTGGGGGGTAGTTTTGGGTTGGTCGTGTAAGGGATGGTGCGTCGCTCGCGGGCGACGTTTCCCAATCGTCGGTGTGCTCACACTGCGTTCGAGAGGCGGTGCGCGTACATGTGGTTGGGACCGGCGCCGAGTCGTAGGGCCGCGAGGCGCGCCTCGTAGTCTGATACTGAAATAGGGCAAAATTAGACGATTTTCGAAAATCCGGCAAATGCCGGCTCCGGAATTCCCGGCTAGTGTAAAATTTACCGTCGATGCCGTCTCGGTCGGCGAAGACGATTTCATCATCGGACTCGGGGACGACCAGGGGGCAGCCATTGCAGCCGCCGCTGCGGCTGCTGCACGACCCGCCCGACTTGCGGTGCCCGTTCGCGCCTGGATTTGTGGTTCAGTTATGGTTCCACTATGGTCCCGGGTCCCATGGTACCGTACCTGCATAGTATACTGCCTGGGGCTGCGGTGCGTAGGCCTGAATGGGCGGCGAGGGCAGGGACGGGGAGCTGAGCGAGGGGCAGGAACCTGAGCAAGGGAGGGTTACGGTAGCCTCAGTTTGCGATCGACTCACTCGTTCTTATGAGCTGCGGGTGGTGGTGGATACTGTAGCCATTGTTGGCGGCGCAGCTTCTCTTCGGGTTCGCATGGACAATGGCATGCTCGATCCTGTGGCCGCCTCTCATCGACTCAAGTAGGAGTTCTCCCCTGAAAACGCGGAAATTTCGCACTAGCCGGGAATTCCGGAGCCGGCAAATGCCGGATCCGTATTTTCCGGCCTTCGTACGCGCATGCTCGATGCATAATTCATCATGTTTCGTATGTGTATGCAGCGATTGCGGACGAGATGTAAAGAAATCCGCGGAATTGCTGATTCACTCCCCGTGTTTACTCGTGTTTTCAATGACCAAATGTGATGAAACGCGAGATGATTGTTGACGGATGCAATGTTTTTGTTGTTTCACGGTGACTAATGACTGACTAAGACGTGGTGGTAAATAGGAGTCATTAGCCTACCGGTACCCGAGCTACCGTACCCCCAAGTGGCCTCTGTGTTCCTGTAGGCACAACTTTACCGTAAACTTACCTACCGTATCCCGAGCTACCGTAACCCGAACCACCGTACCCCTACCGTACCTCTCGTCCAACTGTAGCCTCTCATCGAGATGTCCCTGACTGCCTCTTCCAGAATCATTCGTCGTCGAGGGCGACTTTCTCGATCGTCCTGAAGAAAACGACCAACTTTCCGAGTGCTCTCCTTGTTTCGCACACTCTCTCGCCGCCTATTTTCTCTTGAATCACCCGAGCGTGATACGGTCTACGGGTTCCATCGTACCGACAGTTTCCGGAAACCGTAGATTAGACTCCGGCCCCGGTTCTGGTAGTACTTCTGGTTCCTGGGTCACTACGGAAAAACACGGCCCCGGATATTGGATATTTTGGCCCCCGCTGCTCCATTATTGTGTATTTAGAGGGAGCTCATATGAGTGGGGTCTCGATATGAAGAAAGAGAAGCCCCGCTGTGGTCCCTTCGGTCGCATTAATATTGATGGTGGAGGCCTATTTAACCGAAAGATCGTTGAAAGATGCCCATAATTTAGGGTAGCTCTGGGAAAATGAGGTGCACTCATTAGCACTTGGAACTCGGACAATGCGGTCCTAAGACTGCCCTGCCCTTCCTTCTCCTTTCTTTTCCGCACTTTTTCAGCTTCTCATACCGTGCGAAAGAAAAGCGCCAAAGTTCTCACCCTCCCTTGAGGAACGAAAGAAATGAGGAAATGGCCCTTCACCACCCCAAAAATATGGCCAAAAATAGCCGCGCCGGCAAGCGCACTCATTAAGGGGGCCGAAGAAGAAAGAAGATATATTGTGCCATGTGCCTTATTTTTCAGGCCGCCGTTTCTTGTCTGGCGGACAAAGACCGCTCTTCCACGTTTTTTCGGAATATGACGAGTCTCCGTTATCCTTCTGCTCTCTCACCAGTCACAAAATGAGGATGAATGCAGTGTTTTCGCTCGGACGAAACGTGCTGAAGCATGGGAGAAAAATGACTTTTTGTTTTCGCAGCTCCAGAAATTTTGCGGGAGCCGTAGCCGGGTGATCAATGACCGGACCCGTCCGTTATCTGCTAAAACCCGGTCCCGGCGCTCACCATTGATCGGGTCGCAGCTCTGGCTGAATTCCGTCGGCGTCGCGGTGTGCATGCTGTGCATTGTCCTTCTCGATTCGAGCTGCGGCCGGGAATCCTTGCGACCGCCAAATAGCGCCTTCGTCCTGCACAGAGCCGTCTTTTGCTTTCAGAGAGCCGGGAAATGCTGAAGCCGGTCCGGAGCCGGTACTTACTTGGATTTCAGGGAGCTCAGGGCTCCCTTGGAGGGCGACAGGGGCGGACTGCCCCTCGTCGGCGGCGAGCTCTCACTGTCCGTGCGCTGCCGGGCCATGTCCAGGCCGGAATCTGCGAGGGCCTGAACCGGGGAATAGAAAACCGAAGCCGGAACCGGCAAATGTACCTTGTTCTGCTGCCTGAGTGATTGTAGGAGGGACATCTTCCTTCTGCGGGGCACGCCCGGTCCGCCGAAGGACGACATCGAGCCGTGCAGCATCATTTCCTCGTTGGCGTCCACTAGAAAAGTTCATTTTTTTGGGATCCGGCATTTAGGACGAGAGCTATTCCCGGTCCTGAGTCTTCCAAATCAGGAGTGCACATCTCCAAGCCCATTCCAATGTCCGTGCCTATTAGCCAATCTCGCGAGCAAGAGAAGAAGGAGATATCCCCGAATGAATGCCGATAATGGGATTGGGCTGCGAGCGCGTGCGTTTGTGCGATTTGCCTGTTTTTCAGCTCGGAGATTTCCTGCAGCAGAACCCCCGCTCCGCCGTGAAAAGAACCCCCTCGGCTCTTCCTGTTGAGCCCTACATGCAGTATATATCAAAATACGGACTGCCGTCTCCTCATTTTGCACACTCTCTCGCCTCTCTTACCGGTGAGAGTGTGCGACTACTCAAAAGGGAGCAAAGATAGAATTTCTCATTCAAAAGCGAGAAAACAGCTGCTAATTGGTACCCGAAAGGATCTTAGAACTGATATCACCGCAGCTGCGCTAAAAGCAGTAGCTAATTGTTGTTTTCGCAGGCAAATTGGGCTGATTGATCATTCCAAGGTTCCTCGGCTAAGTGATGCTGTTTCTAGAGTGCGCAATACGGGTCGCCGTCTCTTCATTTCACACAGTCTCTCGCCTCTCGGACCGGTGAGAGAGCACGTGAAATGAAGAGACGGCGACCCGTATTGCGCACTCTAGCTGTATCTTCGCTCCTTCCCTATTTGCCAAATACCCAGGAACAAACGGGGGCGGATAGCTTAGACTTTACACGGGCTCAAGGAAGAAAGAGGTTAGCTGTTTCCCCCAGTTGGGGTCCGGTTTCAGGAAGCATCGGGCCAGAGGAACACTCGCTGGGCTCGTTGGTCCCGCGACGTGGCACTTTCTGGTTCCGTTCAGGAGAAGATCATGTGATTTTATGAAGAATCGTAACGTCACGTCTTGATTTGCGCTCTTGTTCTTGGGACTATGACGCTGGCGTATCACCGAGCTAGGGATAATGGGGAATGGAGATACGAGATCATTGACCGTCGTTAACGATACGACTACAGCTCGAGGCGTCACGCGTTAGTTACTACTATTGCAGTAAATGCGAGCCGTTGCGAGGCAATAGGCTGTTACCATTGGCATTTATCATGATTAGCGGTATCTTAAAATACGCTTTTTTGCCTTTAGAGACACCGGAATCGGGGGAATACGCCCGGAACGGTTTATTCACCTGAAGTGCATCTTCTGTACGCTAGTCGTTGACGGATGGGTACATGAGGAACGATTGGGGAGCAGAAGGCTTCTGGAATAGAAATATTTAAATAATTAATTTAAATAAATGTTTATTTAGTTGATGAATCTGCAAAAACGCGGGCGGAAACCCTTCGCCTCATGAGATTCGCCTTAGAAGCCCTTGTTGTGTTCAGAAACCATTTGTACCCCGATATTTACACACATCTCATGATCGAAAGAAGGAAGTACGCTTGTAGTAACTGCGGCCTCACTGCAAAAGTTTTGGCCCATCAACTTTTCAACAGAAGTTTGGGTACACATCCACTGCCATTCATCCTTATCCTCTTCCTTTTTATCCGCCCGACTATTGCATTGAAAAAAGGGAGGACTCGGGATGGGGGGGGGGGAGATGAAGTTAGACCCTCCACCAAGCCTGCCTCCCGAAAAAACTGTCACAAAAACACAGCCGAGAAGCATGCTATTTTCGCACGATCGTCATCAATCAAAAAGCCCCGGAGTGACTGAGAGACCCCACTACTCATTTTTTCCTCTGCTTGTAACCTCTCCAGGGGCCCCGAATTTCTGGACAATGCCTCTTCAGTCCACACACTATCTCGCCTTCTTTGATTGACAAGATAGCATGCAAAATGAATAGGCAGAGTAAGCCACTGGGCGAAAATAAATCCAGCCGCAACACCCTCGCCCCGTCAAAATTTGACTGACAACCCGTGAACTCTTCCCTACGGGATTATGATTTCACTTGCGGCCGGCTCGAGTTTTTGCTTTTGAACACCTCCGTCAGCTCTGACGTCTCCCAAAATAGAGAGCCCCGCACATGAACACGGACAATAGCTTCTTTTCAGGGGAGAATCACGAATGAGGCTACCGTATGCTGCATATGGTACACCACACACCACACACCAGGCCTACCGTATTCGCCGCTGTACTGCTGCTTGATGGCTGTTGGCTGGTACATGGACGCGCGGCGGTCCGGGTTATAGGCGGCCGGAGGATAGACGACGGAACTCTTCCGCTGCGGTTGCTGCTGGCCATTATCCGTCAGGAGACGGAACATCAGATAGTCCGAAACGCCTCCACCAGTTGCGAACATTGCGGTAGCTTGGCTGTAAGTCAGTCCGTGATAGGGGCATAGTCCGGAATGTGATAGTAACTCGCGGAACGGAAAAATCGGCAAGTCCTCGAAGTGAGTAGGCAGTAAAAATGAAGATTCGCTGTGGCCTTTGGACACGCGATGCGAGGAAAGCAAAACACTCAGCGACGACTAAATATGATGGGGTTCTGAGCGGGGAAATAAGGGGCAAAGGGTTCTTAAAGGCCTCCGCACATCCGACGTCGCTCAACGAAAGAACAACAGAAGGAGTGGCCGTCGTGGCACGCCCCGCCGAGTCTTTGAGGGTAAGGGAAGGAAAGGGGGTGAGGGGGGAGGGGGGAGAAAGGAGGGCGGGGCCAGCGGCAGATGCTGAGGGGGAATGTTCTGGGGTACTCAAAGGTAGTAACGACTCATTCGAGGGGTAATTTGGGATGCGGCGATGAGGGAAGGTGGGGAAGAGATGAGGTGGTGACAACTGTGGGGAGGGGCGCAAATCAAGGACCCGCGGATTGAACAATGAGCCTGCTCCCCCGTCTCCGTCCTTGCCAGATGACACGGAGTGTAACGTGAACAGAGGCGAAGAGTGATGGGTTAAGGGTTTGAGACCCGGGGCCTTTCTACAATGTCGTTTCTTCTGGAATAGCTAAACTACTAAAAAATGAAGCCAGCAAACAGATTCTGCTACAGATTTCAACACGAGATCTGAATGAATCTGCGAGAGGGAACAGTAACAAGCGAGGGAAGACATTAGAATCGGAAGTAGTATGTGAAAGAACCGACCAGACACCAGCTGATTCGGAAGCAAAGGCTTAGTCGAAATGGTTTTGCGGCGAGACTGACGTGATCCCTGGCCAGATCGCAAGGACATTTTACATTTCTTAAATGAACCAGCCGATTCGGAAGCGCGGGATGGGCCCAAGTCCTCAAAGTGCCGCTACCCTATCTCTATCGCTTCCTAATGTGCTGGGCTGCACTAGGCATATATCTCCATATCTTTCCTAAGCGAGATAGGATGCGGGGGGTTGATGCACTTTGTGAATGGGATTGTCAGACGGACAGATTTCCTGCATGGCTTCGAGCACAGTACAATTCGGAGAATGACTGTCCTTATGCGTCGTCGTCGGGGGATTCAGATGACACTATAGTGCAACGGGATTCCGCCTGCTGAATACAGCAGGGAAACGGGTGCATTGATACAGTGCATTCCTATAGATTCTGACAGAGTCCCGCGTGGCAGAGCCTATTTCAAGTTGATCGTTGAAAAATGCAGCGAGCAAAGCAAATTCGCCACTTCCTCAGCAGCAGCAGAAACACATGGTGAAACGAAGGCAGGAAATGTATGCAAATTGGAGCGCGGCACTCAAGGGTGGGTGGTCCTACTTGGCATGCACATGAAGAAATCTCGCGCGCATTTACCACTATACTAAAACTGGACTCGATCTAAGATTCTAGGGTAGAGGGAGGAGAAAACGAACGGAAAGGGGAAGGGGACTGGCAAACACATCCGGGACATCTCTTCCTGAATGGCATTTGATAGCCGGAGACTGCCGGATCTGCATAGCTAAAAGGGGGCTCTGGGGATTGAAGCATACTATATCAATAAAGCCATATGCGTTTCATATAGAAAGAGGTTTGCCTGTAGATTCGCTGGTCAGGCAATGCAACAAGTCCTGTCAATGTACGAATAAGAAGAGCTTGACAAGCTGATTCATCGCGGAAGCTATGGATACGGAGCTTGTTGAGTGTGGACATGTGAAGAGCAGTCTCTTCACCCTATCAACTCCCTCACTTCACCATCCCATAGAGTCCTCGGCTACTGAAGAGAGCCATCTTGGCAACGGGTGAATTTCACCACCGAACCACAACCACCCGCGCAGTTCAGTTCCCAAGACTCCTCGTGCATAATTCACGATTCCAGAATCTTTTGCAGCACGCGACTGAGATATTTCCCCATAGAGGAGGAAGTGAAATACACACGATGATGGACGATGTTTTCGAAATTCGAAGTATGTTAACAAAATGGGTTTAAGTGGGCTTTTGAGCCCTTGTTCGCTGAGTGTTCAGCTAACGTTGCTGAACAGAAGCCTTTCAATGGGCGCATAAATTGCTCCTGCGGGGTATGAATGAATGAAATGAATTGCGCCCCAGGGCAAATTTGTCGAGCAACTTGCGGCCAAAAACGGCGAGGATTCGGGGAGATTTATTGGGAGAAGGGAAAGAAAGGCTTGGCTCAGATTTTTTGAAAGGCTCAGATTTCTCGCGATACGTAAATTACACGTTTCACTGCGCGAAATCGAACACCGCCTGAGGGGTTGAATTTCGCCGTAAAAGAGCGCGTGTTTTCTCAAAAGCGATCATGCATCGCCCAGATGGCATTTGAGGGGTACCCCAAGCCTCCGGGATTCATAACCTCAAGTACCACGAGAACTTGCGTCAGTAATCAACGTAAGAGCGTTGGAGCCATTTTTAGGGGCATGTAAGCTTGAGCTGCAGAATAGTGCTTCCCTAGAGCGTGAATCGGTGTGGATGAAACGCTATTTCCAGCCGCGAGAAACAGCAGCGGAACCGCCCGCTAAATCACATGGCATAGCGATGAGTGAGTGAGGGGCTTCCTCTGACAAGCCAGTGTAATGGAGGAGGTGACAGCAGCTCCACCCTCAAGCCAGGCTGGGACAATGGAACCAAGCAAGGAACCAAGGATCCATGAATCCATGTATCAATTGTTCCTGGCACGGAACCAACAAACCAGGGAATCAGGTTGACGTGACCCGGATAATAGCAGGAAGTGGTAATCCATCTTCCGAGGAGCATTCATTTCTCACATGAACAATGCTCAGCAGCTTAGAAAACAGCTTCTCCCCACATTTTTATGCTACTGCTTATTGTTTTTGTCACACATTCCAGCGTGAGCACAGACACTACACAATGGTGTCTTGCTTTCTAGCCGTGGGCCCATTCATTGTTCAGGTTCCTCTCAGTAGAGTTCGAAACCCCGTTCAATCTGGCTCAATGTACTCTCAAAGTCAAGGGTCCATTGAAACTCGCATTCCCAGAACGAATCCAGGTATTCGTGTTCGACTTGGGTAGCATTGGAAGTAGCACGTTCAAAATGCGAATACTCATCTGAGGAGATGATTATCCGTATTTCATACTACTGATGAGTCAAAATATGGAGATGCTCGATCGAAGAACGGGAGTGCGTGTGTGGCGTGGCACTGTGATGATGGAGGCATAAACATGCACTCATCGTCAAGAAGAAGGCGCTCTCTAAGACAGTAATACCCCTCTTCATTACTACTTTCTAACGGCTGCCCTTAGAAAACGACTCACAATCAGAGTAAGGCTTCTGAGGGAATGATGACAACAAAAAAAGAGCTTCAGAATACGGTGGTATACTGTAGCTGATGTGTACACATGTGAATACAGTGGTTTGTTGAATACTAGAGTGCGCAATACGGGTCGCCGTCTCTTCATTTCACACAGTCTCTCGCCTCTCGGACCGGTGAGAGAGCACGTGAAATGAAGAGACGGCGACCCGTATTGCGCACTCTATTGAATACCCACACAAATATTGTATGGAATCGGGCGCAAAACAAACGGTGATTTCTCCATTCATCAAGACATTTTTCACGAGCGTGATTACAAAACAATCTTGTTATTCCATGGTGAAAAATCAGCACAGCTGCCCAGGGCAGAATTATTAGGGCAAAGTTCTCGCAATTACTACCTCGAAAAACAAGAGTGTCTGGCGTAATCTCCAGGGTAATGGGGTGATGTTCGCGAGAATCATGCGTTTAGTATACAATCCAGGCAAATTAATGGCAGTTAGACGCCTTCTCAATCCAATTTTCCAGAATTCGCCGTCATTACTGGTCCAGAAAAAGCCGGAAAAACAGGCCCATCAGAGATCCCAAGGAACCTCATTGTTGTGGGGATACGCGAGGCAATATCCCGAGGATACGCTCCGAATTTCGGTGGAAATGACGGGTGTAATGAACAGACGAAGAAGACCAGGAAGAGCGGGATCAGGCATACCATGAGCAAAGTTCTTGCATCATCATTATGCCATGCCTAGTCAGTCAGAAAGGTGGTGAATACGTTTCGGGACAAAATCACCTGTCGGAAATGTTATCGCAGCCTCAATTTCAGGCGACCGAAAATGAGTACACTTTAGGAGACTGGCCGCCATAATGAATGCCTTTGAGTACATTCACTGAACCGCATCAAGTTGGCCAGAAAACACATGCTGGAACAAAGTAACCCTAGACCAGTAAAACACGTCTCGCTCATTGAACCGCATCGCAGCGACCAGGAATTAGAAAGCGGTCGCACTAAAAGCCGGAGCCCAGAACCGGGAACGACGGAGCCGGTAAAAGCCAGCCGACCGGCAAGTTCTCGACCGTGAAATGTTTACAGGCCCGTGAATGCACCAGTGAGCGGTCGGCCAATTCCGGAATCGGCTCGGGAAAAAGGGAACAAGTAGGGCGTCAGAAAAGCTAGCGGTTCATGAGAATGCGGATGAGGGGAAACAACAGTCACTGAGCCAAATAGAGCGAGAGACATCACAACTCAAATTTCTGAGAAAACTCAACAAGAAAACAGAGCGAGCTTTTCTCGAGAAGGAATCAACCGCTCTGGAGGCCCGGGCTACTGTTTACGTTACCAGTCAGCCCCCATTCTCTTCAAGTCGAGCACTTACTAAGTCGCTAGAGACTGGGACTGGTCCAGTCTATGCCCAGAAAGAAGGGACGTAACTTTTGGACTTTTGTGTATACTCCGTGCCGCCAAGTCGAGAGGGGAAATGAAATAACTTGTCCAGAATATTCGCCGAAATCCGCGGACAAGGGCAAAAGTTCGTCTTTTTCTTCAAAGAGCCGCGTAAATATTGTTCCCGGGATTCCTCAGCTCTTATGAAAGCCGATAGGGAATAGGGAATCTCGAGGGGCAGGAAAGAGAAGACTGTAAGAAATCGCCGCAGAGAGGTCGCGGAGGGCTTGTTTGCCTCCCGGCTACGTGAAAAGGAAGCCACCCGGCCCTTCTAGAAGCATCTACCGTACTCTTCCTCCTCTTCCTCCGACGCAAACGACGTCAAAAACAGAAGGCGGTGCAGCGAAATTCAGACTATTTACCGGTTTCGGCTACTTCCGGCGATGCCACTTGCACCTCACCGGCACCCATCTAATGCCTACAGTTCCGGACTCTCGATAACTCCTATTAGAGTACTCTCTCGCCTTTTTACGCACTCTTTCGCCACTACGACCGATGAGTGAGAAAGTGAAATGAAGAGACGATTACCTGTATTTCGAATTCTAGATGGGCTCTCCAATAGTTCCGCCTACAGTTCCGCACCCATACATAGGTCGAAGCAATCCGGCATCTCGACCCTAAAGGGCCCCCTACAGTTCCGGACTCCCCATAGATCGAAGCAATTGAGCGTATGTGTGTCGACATCGTAGCCCCATTTTCGAAATACATACAAATAGCAGCTCAAAAAGTGAGCGGTAGCACGTAGGCCGGATCACGAAAAGCCGGGAAATGGGTTCTACTAAGGGATTAGGGAACTCATTTCCCATTCTAGATCATTTGCCTGCACACCCACAAGATGGAATAGGTTCGGAAGGGATTAGGGGAGTCATTTCCCATTCCTGTGCAAATGTCTTCCGGATCATTGGGTACCCACAAAAGGGATTACTGTGCGCGAAAAACTCGCTTCCGCTCATAAGGAAGCGAACTTTTCGTTTCGTGGGGGGACTCCGATTACTCCTCTCAGAATACGCGTGTTATAATGCGAACTATCGAAAAGACTCGTTTCCACCCTCATGAGGAAGCGAACTTTTCGCGAATTTTGATGCGTATGTGCTCATCGAGCGCTATTTCCCCGAGGGGTTGAGACTATCCCTCTCTCTCCAGACATAGTGACGAGAGAGCACGCGAAATGAAGAGACGGATTCTTCATTCGGCCATCCCTAGTAGAGACACATGAGCGCATGATCGTTCGCCATTAGAAGGGGATGATGTCGTCGAATATTGCACATATTTGGGGGCCGAGCACCGAAAATGGTAAAACTCACGCGCTTGAGATATTATGGAGGAAATTGAACGGGAACACGCGCTGAGGGGTTACGGTAGCTGTGTTCAATTCGGGCTGCCAGGAAGAATTTCGAATGCTTGCTGCCCTGACTGCCCTACCTTACATCCAAAATGAACCACTTTGAGTACATAAAAGTCATCTGGGTACCCGGAAGTAGTAAACAAATAAGCTGCAGATGGAGTAAAGTATACGCGGTTCCTGACTCCGCCACCTCTCACATCCGATAGAAATAATAGCACCAGGAAGTAAGGATACAATACAATTGCTAAAGTCACGACTCGCGAGACTCCCAACTATTCGCATGCAGTAATAAATTCTGCAGAGAGTCTTGAGAAAGAGCTCTGAATAGACGCAGTTTGCGATTCAGCATACAGTAGGAAAATAGACGCATTTCGACAATGCAGGGGCGAAACGAACATAGACCACATCGTAATTTGATTCATGCATATCCTTGTTTCCCGGCTGACGCTCGAGACGCACATTTTCCCACAATCTCGACTGTTTTGAGGCGGCGAAACGGCTATACTATATGGCTGTGAGCGCACATGACGAAAGAGTATCCCTATTCGTTTGCTGTTCGAACGACCATACTAGCTCTAAATACGAGTTATCTTCTACCATTTTCCCCAGTCTCTCGCCCGCTCGACCGCCGAGATAGCATGATATAGTATACAAGGCAAAAGAAGAGCGAAAACTACGGCGAATATGGAATGGAGAAGTGGTCTGACTGAAAGGAAAGGCCGCTTCATACTGCGTAATTTACGTCTGGCAGAGTGGGTGCAGGCTATTATAATGCTAATCAAGCGAGAAGTCCTAATAGGTCTTTTTGCGAAGGATGAAATGTTAACCGATGGCTACCGTAACTATATTGGTTAAGAACAGACGGAAAGACCAACTCCATTTGCGGCAATGATAATTCAATTTTCACCTACGATTGGCATTACGTAAAGGTAGGCGTGTGAACTTATCAGTAACCTGAAGTTCAATGATCAGTGACATTCTGAACTCTCCGACGCTGAACTATGGTCATTATGCCCGTGAGAATCACGAGCTTCCGTATTCTCATGATGTGAATTCCATAGCCAATACTAGGAGACAATACCAAGTATGTAATTGGGTAATTGGTATTTTCCGAGGGAGCGGACGCAAAGTCAATTGATTGGTTATTGGAATTGGTTGGGCATCCCTACCGTATTCTCATGAGGTCAGATAAACCCTTTTTCAGAAGGCGAAAGCACTAGCATTTCATGCCAGTGCAATTATCGCCATTGCAAATTACTGCGTGTGCGAATCTCAATTTGTCCAATTTCACAACCAACGTTCTTTGACCTCTACCCGCTCCCCCCCCTCACCTCGCCTCTCAAAAGCCTCTAAATTGGAGAAATTGAGGGTGGGGGCGAATTCTCGGGGGAAAGGCTCAAGAGCCCCGCCAGTTTCAATCACGAAGGGGCGCAAAAAAGGCAGCGGGCAAGCAAGGTCGAGAAACGAGCCTCTCGGGGCACTCGCAAAAATAGGATAGAGCACCTATTTGTTAGGGTGAATTTATTAGCGTCTCGTGTAAAAAGAGCCGCGGTTCGACGATATTTCATATAGCTGAAGGGAAGAGGAAATAGAAGGATGGGGGATCTTCAATGAATGTTATGCGAAAATGGCATATAAGCGATCGCCATGTGACTATATCACTCATTTCTTGCTATGCTATAGTCGTTAATGAGCAGCAATGAGAAACGATGTAGCTCAAGGGAAATCAGGAACTGTCGTTTCTCCAGATAACACACGAGGAAGAGCCGGCGAAACAACATAACAGTTCAAAGATCAAATCTACTTCCTGGATATCTGAGATCGTAAGGAAGGAATACTGTAATATGCCCTATACGTGCCGAAATAGACCACTTCTTGCACGAAAGTGGTCCTCCATTGGCCGGGCTTTTTAGAAAACAGTAAACACGGTTAAGAATGTTTCCGGAAGCTCTTAGAGTAGGTCTTGGGACGGTAAATTGGCTACGGTACGTGCAGAAAATTGTAAGACAAGGAATTGGTCCGAGCTCTCTCAAACAGGAAATGTTTTGCGCTGCTTCGGGTTCGTGAATTGTTCATGAACTTAGCTGAGATCTTCAATCCTGCCTTCTCTGTTCCTTGAGGTCTCTCGCTGGTCAGACAGAGCGAGAGATCATGCGAAATGGAGAGAGTTAGACAGAAAACTCTCTTCATTCACTGTACTCTCTCGTCGGTTAGAAAAGGCGAGAGAACAGGGGAAATGGAGAGAGTTAGACAGATACTTCTCAAGTCTCCAAGCCTGTAGAACGAATAGAGGTTCTACTGAGATTGCAGGGCTATTATCTTGACGTCTCAAGAACTAAAGAAATTCTAGCAGGGGATCAGTGACCGATTTCGCCAGACAGAAATGGGTGCACTGATTGCTCTTACGAGGTGAGATTTCTGCCATTTTGTATTCTGAAGGGGTCTAATCAGGAGATTCTACGAGGAAGTTGCAAATTCTTTCGAAGCTGCAATTTTCGCGGCATCGACTTCGTTGAAGCGAGCTATTAGTGACATCCTAACCTAACGAATACCTAACTTGACACCTTACATGCCCGGACAAAATTTGTGACTTATTGCACGTGTTCGCTAAATCGTGTCGGGACCCATTTCAGGGAAACAAAAGATGGTCGGCTGATCTGTTTACGTTAAGGACCGAAAATCTGGTAATTTCGCTGGCCGGTCCAACTAATGAAGCCGTTCTATACGTAGGAAATGGAGTAAAAAGAAGGGGATATTTGCGGACCAGGAAAAACGCAAAGAGGAAAAAAGCGCCTAGTACGAATTTGCTCGGCAACGCGCGGGGTTGTCATGAAGTATAGTGGACACAGTTAGCAGAGCAAGGGCGACTCTAATTTTGCGCGCGGACTACAAATTCCGGGGTCCTGCTAAATTTACCGCTGAAGCCATGAGGCAAAACAAAGAAGATGAAGGGAAATTAGACAAGCAATCTTCGGGGTTGTTTTGAGGGAGTGGTAATCTTCTTCTCTAGAACAATGACTAGCAAACAGGAAATGAGAGGAGCACGTAAGTTTTTGAAAAAAAAGAGAGCTGCCTCTTAATTTTTTCTTATATCTCGGTGGTCAGAACAGAAGGTGTAAGTCAAAATACAGAAGAAAAAATCCGGCGAGAAGCCACTATTTTCTCACGAGTGTCACGGGAGATGAAGAGGATAGTAAACTAATTGGCCAAGGGAAAGGAGAAGGAGAGTGTCATTCGATCTATGGCTGTGAATCTTCTATGAGAAAGATCGTGTGAGACCAAGAAATCAGGAAATACAGTAACAAGTCTAGCCGGGGATTTGATTCTGGTGAAAATTAGTCTAGTTCCGAGTAGGGACTGGATACGAAAGATTATCGAAGAACGGTACGGCTGAAGTAGTAATGGAATCGCTAAAAATGCGTGACTGGATGTTTTCAAACGATCTAAGATTGTATGTAAACCAAACACTCAGAGAGTCAAAATCGTAGAACTAAAGCTCTGCTTTTGCATCCTATCTTGCATGCCAGAAAGTATGACAGAGCATGGGAAAAGTGGAGAGCCAAACAAAGCTGAAGATCTGGCAAATCCAGAAAAGGTAGGAAGTTTCGCCACTTCTTTGAATCGGGCTGCTAATGAGAAAAGGGATTCATTAGTGGATTCTCTCCTAAATGCCGCGGCTCTTGAGGTGTGTTAGCCTAACACGAGGTCATTAGTGCCTGATTCAGAGTTCAGTGGAAGTGTTGGTTCAGTAGTTTCCTAATTTGTGCACATGTTGAAACCTAAACTAGCACACTACTGGACGCTGAAAAGGGAATCGAACAGCTTTGAATGTTCTGCACAACTGCTTACGTGAGGGTTCTGAAAAAAAAAGATGAGGGAATCATGCAAAAATAATTGCCTGTAGGGACCTGTAAATGGACACTGCACACCCACACACATGACCAAACACAGGCACAAACACTCAACAATCTGGAAAACGAGCCCCTTCCCAATTATTTTTGCTATTTATCCCGATTTCCCACTTTATCCCTAGGGAAAAATATTTTGCTGAAAGATCACACCTTTTGAGCAATCTGCTCGAAAAAATAATATTATTAAATAAAAATCACGAATCTGACCGAATCGCCTCTTCCTCGCGGTGTCGCCCTTCCAGAGTACGGTAGGCCGCTGCCGGTCGCTCCCGCCGTTCATCTCCAGTCCGGCCAGGCTCTTGCCCTCCGGCCCCATCCCGCCGAAGCCGTCCATCCTACGGTAGTTTACGGTAGATTGCAATCGAGTATTGACTTTTTCAAAAAAAATATCCTGGCGCGTCCAAATTTGCACTGCGACTTGATTTGTGGAAAAATTTCGGCGGGAAATCAAATTTGAATTATTTTACCGGTAGAAGTGATGATGGTGGCCGTAGTGGCCGAGCATGGCGTGCCGGCCGCCGCCCAGGAACAGGTGACTGTCGTCCTCCCTTGACGAAGTGCCGACCTGAATAAGAGGAATATACGGTAGAATTGGGGTACGGTAGTTTTTTTACCGTAACCAACCTCTCGCATTATCATTAGGAACAGTCACAATTAGGTTGGTTCTCAAATGTGAGCTTGATGGATAAAAGAAAGAATTGAGAATGAGTTGAGTTTCACAATCAAGTTGTAAGGTTTTGAAGCATGGACGAGAATGATTTTTTTCGATTTATTTTTTTAAATTATTATTCAAAATTTCAATTTGTTCAGAATTTCGGCGGGAATTCAAATATTTCAAATCACCTTAGCTCCGGCCATGCCGCTCGGCCCGCCGTCCTTCCTCTCCGATGCCGTGCCTCCCCACATCTGCTCCTTCCCGGTTACTGTAGTGGTGTAGCCCGTGGTGTGGCACGCTACCGCATCGGCGGTGTGCTGAGTGCGCTGAGAGTGGGCGACGGTTGGTAAACGTCTCGGAGGCAAAAGTGAAACGTCGACGAAGACAAGCTCGCGGGAAATCGGAGAAGGCTCGGCAAGCACACGCAAATGTAACGGAATATGGGCAACAATGAAATGGTGAAGGCCGAAAATCCCCAAACCAGAAAGACGTTTCAGCTTAGAGATCTCTATTTCAAAGGGAAAATCGCGAAATAAGCAGCCGTTTGAGTCACGCTGACGTTCCGTGAAACAACATCGTAAAGAGGAGCCTGTAGACCATTAATACAGAATAAGAAGGTGAATGATGGTTTCCGAGAAGTGAACAATCGGGGCCTCAAGCGAGCATACGTGCTAGAAAATGATGTTCGAAATGAGGAGAAGAGGCAAGCCAACCTCGTAGATTCTCATTCAATTGCAATGACATCACTATGGGGTCAAACCAGGAACTGACTCCTTTTTCTCCTCGCTCTTCTCACATATTGAATATCAAATCATGACATGGAGGGAAATTGGAATGAACTCCCCGGGGAGAATCGTGGCGGGAATCACACTCCTTACCACGAATAACACCCGGAATCATCACACTGTAAATACAGTCCAGAGAACGGCGAATAGTGGGTCACATGTAGTTAGATAACCGTCAAAATCCTCAAACAAATCGAATCAATCAAGCCACAAATATTCGTTTGAATGCAGATAGTGAACCTAGTATCTTTTAAAAGCTTGAGAACAATAGGCACCCCCATGTCCTCCACAACACCAAATATCGTACCCATTCGCCGGAACCATAACCGTTTTATGGGGGTGCTATGAACTAGGCCTACCAAGGTGAAGAAGTCTATTCAGTCCGCATGCTCCCTCGTTACTATGATCGGTGTGAGAGTACGAGGCGTAAGATAGCCGTACTATGAGCCGCGGACTATCTTCCTGGTATGAGACCAGGAGGCCAGGAAGGAGGGAAGGCAACAAAGGGCTGAACCGCAAGAGGGTGTAAGTGGCACATGCATGCTTCTTCCGGCTTCGGGCGGGAAATGATAAATTTGCGGTCGTTTCGACATGTGTGCGATCGAGCGCCAGCGCAGCTTGAGAAATGAAACATTTATGACGTTTGCGGTGTGAATTGGGTCAAATTTTCGATCGCGATGGGATGAGTTTCACAATCAGGTCAAAGGTAATGCATAGGAGAAAATGATTAATACTATGTTTTCGGCTAGAAAAAAATAACTAAAGGACGATGATCATGGTGTAATAATAGTGATATCTGAGGGAAAGACGGACGAAACAACCGGGAGTTCCCGAAGTTCCAACATTCCTACTCGAAAACGAGCTACTAACAATAAGTAGACTCTAGGGAGCCGCAGGGGCTAGCATGTTTCAAATATAAATCAAAGTGAGCGATGAATCGGGCATAAGCGGACTCTTTTGATGGATAACTGCACTTGTCTAGTCGGGGCTGATCGGTTTTTGTCGATCGAGGCACATGACTGGAGACTCATAAATGCGCAAGAAAAGCGGCCAATGCACAAGTTTGGATATTCCCGAGCACGAAAGGTATAGGTAAGTAAAGTTGGGCACTGGCACGCATACATGTTATCACTATTTTTAGACCATTTGGTGCTAAATATTAGAAATACAACAGTCCCAGAGGAATACGTGAACTACTATGATGATGTCTCCATTCTACCTGCATAGTATGATATTACGCCTCTTCTCATTACGCGTGATCTGTTACCGGTCACAGAGGCTAGAGAGCACGTTGAGAGAGAGAGAGAGAGAGAGAGAGAGTGTCAGCCATTCAATTGGATATATACCTGCCTAGTATGATATTGGGGGCTCACGCGCAAAATATTATGCAAATTGAAGTCGTCGTCTCGTCTCACTTTTTCCTGCGGTCTCTCATCGGCTAGCATGAAATACACGAATAATCGTCAACACACTATATCAGCCGTCAGGGACGTTAGAGAGCCTTTGAACTCTAAGGATGAGCGTGGGCGAGAGGCTAGTGAGAGGTTTATAGTCGGAATGCGACTCGAGGCGAGGTCAAGAAACGCGCTCATGCGAGGTGGAGTCGTTTCCGATACGGGGGAAAGGTGGCGAAAGAATGGACTGCACCAGGGTTCGGAGATCTCGTATGGAGTTGGATGCAGCCGACTAATACTATTTGACCCAATCCGGGATGGTAAAACCGTACGACGAGCTCACTATAGTCTGTAGATGGTCCATTGATGGCTGCTAGCGTTAAATTTGCGATGACTTGGTTTGGCATGAAGCATGACGTTCTTCTGCTGAGTACATCACCATTCAGTTCCACTACAGGCGTGCTATCAAGAGGGCAGTTCACGATTTCGAAAAGAAAAAAAGTGTCCAAAATAAAGAGAAAACGCGCTATTTTCATCCTAACAATGCGGCCATGGTCTTCTATTGCCTACTGTCCGAGGATCGTAAAAGTGGCGTGGTTCGCGAGGCTCGAGGGGCATTCTGTTCAATGGAAAAGAGGGGCGACAACGAGGCTAATGGGAGGGGAACTCGAATTTGTCGGCGCGAGGATGCATCGTTAACCGCTTTCTCCCCAGTTTTACTGTTCCTAGAAGTGTGAGGGTAGGCGAGAAAGCGTGCGGAATGAGGAGAAAGGCGGTAATTGCTACGGGAAAGTACCCTCAACTTGACCGAATTGCGGCAGTGACTAACATGTTGTCAGTAGTGCAGTTCGATTCGTCATCTTCGCGAAAAATAATATTAAGAATAGCGACTACACACAATACGAAATGGTCACCGGCCTTCGATCCTCAATCAGCGGCTCAACCCCCACGACTTGACGATCTAACTACTGACAACTGTCACTGGCGGAGGCTCACTTTCATGGACCATTCGACCCCTGTTTATTGCTGGTTTTCCAGGCAAAAATCTGCTCCCTGCTGTATTTTAGTGCTCAATCAAACGCTGCGCTCGAATGGATCGGAATGAACAGAAATGAAATCCTTGTGAGGACCTCCTACGTAAATATATACTATTTTTGTAACCTATTCTCGAAAGGACAGATTCGTAATTGAGCCTGCCCTCTTGAATGCGGTATGCGGACTGACTGCCCAGAAGCACAATTAACCCTGGCTAGGGAAACTACGGTAAACAGGAAAGTCAACACAGTGCTGATGACGCACGCTGGCTTTTATTCTATTCGAAACTCGAGTTCTTGGTCTCTCACTTTGGCATGCTATCTAGCAGGTTAGAGTGTGCGAGAGAGCATGCGAAATGGAGAGAGTCGGAAACTTGAGTGGAGAGCGGAGCGGATAGCCTCAGGGCATAAGCTGAAGGATCTCCGTGCGAAGCGAGACTCTCTTCATTTTGCATGATCTCTCGCCGTTATAGAAACATCCTAATCAGCTTCTATTATCTCTAGTGGACTGATAAACATCGAGATAAGGTACGAAACGAGGAGTGTAAACTCCTGAATCAAAAGAATGGAAAGTATGCGGATCTCCTCCTCTAAACAAGGAAGAGATTCTCCTAGTGTTGACATCCGCCTGAGGAAATAGGAGAAACGAGGTCCAGATGAGGTTAGAGGGCACACTCTCCTCATTTCGAATGATCTTTTGTTTTTCTGACAGGACAATGAAACAAAACGAATGAAATGAGATTTGAGGACAATAGCCAGCCTTAGATAGCCCTCAAAGTGACCAAAGTTGTGCAAAACCGAGTGAAATGAGGAAATGTTTTAGGTCCTAATCGCGAAACTCCCGGAAAGCCTTCGAAGATTCAACTAGGAGTGGTTGGGCAAAGGCATCTCCTCTAAATCGAACTCCGGAAAAATCTTCTCGGAAGAGCGACGAGAGAGATAGGAAGAGATTCTGAGGGGAATCGAATTAGTCGAGGCCGGCCTGCACAGAGGTGCATCGAATGTGGCACGACTTCGCTAGAGTTTAGCACTTAACCCTCACGAAATCACATCATTTGCATACATACATCCGGAACAGTACAACGAGTGGTACGGGAAAAAAACGAAGCAAAATTCACCGAACTATGTTTCAGCGAGCTTATTTCTCACATAGATCTTGCCCGGCCCACCCCAAAAAGGCGATAAATAACCACATAAGCGCACCGGACCGCGCCTAAAGTGTGAAAGTGTGAACAACAAGACCGTCGCACCAAGAGAAGGACTGTCAGGGTGAAGAATCCGTCTCTTCATTTTACACGCTCTCTCGCCCGCTCGATCGACGAGAGAGTACGCGGAAGGTTCTTCACCCTGATGTCCAAGGGGAGTGGAGTGAAAGTCATGCCAAACGACTCGTGAGGGTGGGTGCCTAAGACCTTCTTCGGCTCAGATCGAAAACAGGAAAGTGCCCTACAAACTACAGTCTATTATGACCTTTAGAATCGCTCGTAGCAGGCAAAAAAATGGTTCAGAAAGCTGTCAAGATGGGGAATGCGCCTCTTCTTTAGTCTTTACACTTGCTTTTCGAGGAATCGGGCATCGTGACTGTCCTATACAGAATATTAGAAGGACACAACTAGGAAAAAACAGAATGGTCTTATGAGAATGGAGATATGGAGTTCCAGCACAATATAGCAAGTAAGAAAATTATAATCTATTATTGGGGTGGGTTGTGAAGTTCTAGTTGGAAGCTCTCGACCAAGCGACGAAATGGCCGTGAGCTGAAGTACAGGCCACACTCCCCTCCCCCACACACGCATACGGGGCCTGTAATTAGTCCCGGCCCCTCGCCTGTTCTCTGCCTCTCTTCGTCCCCTCTGCTCCCTCTATTACTCTAACTGGCAAGGGAGCAAGGGGATATCCCCTCATTCTTCCTCTGTTATTCTCGGTATGAGGCACAACAAGAAGAACACAGGAGAAGAAGAGCGCGATGAGAAATAACAATAGAGTATAAAGGGGAGTAGTACCTATAATCCGAGTGCCCGGAACTAATGAGTACGCTACCCGCTCAAGCTAAGTTTCATAGGAAATGCACCCGAAATCCGAGTGCGACCGTACTGGGTGTTCATAGAATAGAAGGAATACAGAGGAAACGGATGTGTTCGAAGATCATGTTCAGTTCTTTTCCGATATTCTGCGGTTACAACCTATGAATAGAGTAGTGAAGAGGTTCAGACTGTTCTAGGCTGAGGCTCAGACATTGAATATATTCGTAATTCGGGTAATGCTCGCACGAACTTTAGGGCGGTAAACAATATTTGAAGCTTGCCAAGCATGCAAAAGGGGGGGGGGGGCGTGAAATTAGCTTCGAATTTCGAACTCTTTTCGAATGAATGAATGAATGCTCTTCGAAAATGCGATAAGAATATGGAAAGCATCACTTATGGTAAGCGTGTATGGTATATAATCAATCTAATGATTGGTAAGATCGAGTAAACCGTCTATCATTCGCTAGAGGGATCTCAGAGGGAATTAAGTCTACGACCTCATACGTGTAGTGTCTCATGGGAAGACTTCAAAGTATAATATGCGAGGGGAGGCGAACAGTTAGACATATTAAGTCGTCCCAGGTGAACCGTAACTCTTCGATACTAGACTTATTTCCCTGTGAGATGAATGGTCTAGCCTAGCCTCAGACAGAAATGGAGAAGACAATTCTCTGAGGCAATTAACGACTAGAAACTGAGAGCATTCGGGCATTCAGACACAGTGTTGCGACGACGAGCCCTAATAGCGGTTAGAAAAAGCGCGTAAACAGCACAATTAGCCACTTTTCCTCACATTTTAACGCGTCTTTGAACAAGAAACGATCGAAAACTACGCGAAAACAGCATAAATTACGGCGCTAATGAAATGGTCAAACTTGTGCCGGTTCTCAACACCCATCTTCTCTGTCAAACCGCACGGATGGTGTAAGATGCGCCGCGCAAGCGGATAGCCGTGCGAACGGTGCACCGAATGATTCACTACGACGTTTCGCAAACCTCGCCCTGCCTCACGCACACTAGGCGGTTAGAGAGGGCGAGAGAGTGTGTGGATTGGAGAGACGGAAAGGGTTTGCGAGGGCAAAAACCGTGCGAACTAGAGAGCGCATCGAACACTAACTACAGTGACACCCCCGCAAGTGCGTAATGGCCTACATCCTACACGAAATTGGTAGTTTGTTCGGCTGATCAAGTCACTAGTTCTTTGAAAAATCAGTTCGATAACCAAAGGAGTTGAACAATCAGCAAGTTTTTGTTGACGAGACATTGACTGATGAACGAGATTCTCACTTAGTAGTATAGGCATACTGATCTCGTCTAGCCCCATGTAAGGCGTTCCTAGTATGCGCCTCTCAAAAAGGTTGGGGGGATGGAGGGAGGGAAACGCTTGAGAGAAGACTTCAGAAGTCATTCGAGCGAGCTGAAGACGTACATGGCCTCTGTAGGTCAGAGAAGACGAGAGACAATGAGGAATTGAGAGAGTCAGACAGGTCAGAGAAGACGAGAGATCACGCAGAATTGAGAGAGTCAGAGAAAGGAGCGGCTGAACCGGAGCAGAAAAGAACTTGAGAAGGGGCGGAATAGGGAGGCAGGCTGAGCCATACAATGCCGGCCCGGCTTTGAGGGTGATGTGACGGAAGCTATGGGCGAAAATAGAGGTAATTTGGCCCTGAATAGAGCTATAGGCTATTGACGCGGTTGTGGTGCGTATGCAAAGAATGCAAGATTTCGAAATGCGTCAAGGGTTGATCATACTGGCGCGCTTGGTGATCTTCTAGGCGCAAGCCTACGTGAAGCCGGCGATTGTACCGGGCGCATCCGGACGTTTTTGGAAGAATAGCGCGAGGGAGGAATGTGGTTAGGAGCGCGTAACGGAAAGGCGCGTAAGGGAAAGCGTAAGGCGTAAGGGAGCAAAGACCAATCGGGTACTATCGGGATGGTAAATAATTGTAAAGTGGTAAAGTCGAAGCACAGATGACATCGTACCAAATCAAAAGTTTCGAAGGTGGAGAATTGTGAAAGATGAATAGTATAAAAACAAAAAAAAACATTTAAAAAAACATAAATACAAAAAAAAATAGTATAAAAACAAATCTAAAATGTGTAACTACCAGTATTGAAAGAGTTATCGTAGAAACAGTGAAATCAAAGAATACAAGCGTCTAATGAAACATAGGCCCAACCATCACGTAAAAGTGTATAGGCACGATCTCGGATTTCCTTTCCTCCTATCAGAATACGAAATCGGAAGGACTCTCTCCATTTTCCCTGATCTATCATCGATCAGAGATGGCGAGATTGCGCGCGAAATCGAGAGAGCGCAGAGATTTCCAAGTCCGGGAATAATTCAGAGCCGTGTAAGGGGAGAGGGCTTCGGCTATGTGATCGAGCGAGCCTCAGGAGGCGAAACGAGGCTCTAGTTTCCCAGAAAGAGGTTGGCCAGACAGTAAGGGAGGCCCGGACTTGAAACCCGCGGTGTTGCAAGGTTTCGCACCTCAAAGCACGGATCCATTCTGGAAGCTTTTCTGGCTCCAGATTTGGGAAGCAGAGCTGGCCTAGGGCGAGTAACGCGGCACAGGCCACCTCAAAGCACAGAACCGGGCTCGGGGATCGATGGGGCCACGGCCCACAACTAACAAGGCCCATTGGGACAAGGGAAGAATTGGGCGCCAGGGGCAACCGTAATGCGGTGGTGCTTCGAGCGGGGAATTAGTATGGGAGGATCGTAGACAATGGATGATTTGATTGATTAGTCATGGCCAATTAGCGGATTTGATTATTTAATTATGACTAATTAGCTGAATTGAAATGGGGAAAAGGATGTAAAATTTGATCAATTACTCATGTGACCTATTAGCGGAGCTGGCATGAACACAATGATAAAATCGCGCATGGCCACCAAGTAGTAGATACTAGTCAGACTAATGCGAAATTCCGAAGGATACTGTCCAAATGCCGAAAATATTGCCAATTCTGACGGTGATTCGTGCAGAAAGGTCGCAAAAGGCTGCTGCGTCATGCCAAAATAGAGATCCGGGAGTTGGAGACCGGGGTTCGTGCTGGGTTTTTGGTCGATTTTGGTTCGAGAAAGGCGAGAGAGCGCGCGAAATCGAGAGGGTCAGATGGAAGATGGCTAAATGTAAGCAAAATGCAATCGTGCGTGATCGGCGGGGTTGTTTTGCGAGCTTTTTGGCGGTAAAATTTGAGGCGAAATCTTGCAGAATGTCAAGTACCGAGAAATATGGCTAAAATTGGCGGAATTCTGGCCAAATTTGGAGATATTCTTTGAAAGAGGACATGAGCAGACGCTGTTGAAAAGAGCAAAAGGGGAGGAAAGTGAGCAACGAAATTGAATTGAAGAACAAATTTTGCAGCAGCAGCGAGCGCCGGGACGAAAAAAGGGTGAGACGAAAAAGTGTTGGTAATGACAAGAGGATTAGCAGAAGAATGCAGAATATAAATAATTCCAAGGGAAAGGAGGTAGATTACGGTCGCAAATTAGTCCAAAGAGGGAACAAGGACTCGTCAATGGAGAAATAACGAGGCACTAATGCCCCGGAAAATCACAAAGACAAAGGAAATGTCGCTCAGAATGGGGCGGAATGTTGGAAACAAAGGGGGAGAACTTCCCGGAGAAGGAATGAGGAAGAGAAGAAAGCATAAACGAATCAAGGGCAAAGACCTCTGTCCCCTAGCATGTTTATGCAGCAGAATCATGAGCATTTGAACATTGCTAAGACATCAGAGACTTGGAAATGTGATGTAATGAGTAAACTAATGGAGATGAACCGCGGGAAGTCCTCAGCGTTCAGGAAATATAGTAGCATTTGTGCGCAGCAAAACCATGAGCATTGAGCATGAGCATGAGCATGAACATTGCTAAGGCATCAGAGAATGTAATGACCTCATCGTTTAAGAGATGTGAAAGGGTTAATCGTGAACTCAATCACGAAATTCCATCCCAGATGTTCCATCAAGATTGATAGGATAGATTGTCCAGAAAGCATTGCGTCATTGCCATTTCAATTCCATTCAAAAGTTAACGGCCTTAAAATACACGTCACTTGCCCTACGCCAGCGTACAATACCAGAACCCGGAAAGCTTCTGGAATGGGCGCGCGTAGCTATTTTGCGGTTTAAATCCCCTGAATGGCTGGCTCACAATGACTGAGGCGAATAAATAGGTTCAGTATGGGGGGAAAACAGTTTGGCGTTTTGCGAGAACCCCTATAAATGGAGACTATATTTTGCGAGCAAAATAGTAGACGAAATGGAGAGATTCAAAAAAAAAACGCGCGTACCCATAAATACTAAGAGTAGTTCCACCAGATCTCGACGTTTGAGAAAATGCACTTACCGTAATCCTGACCACACTAGGGAAAAAGAGTTGGTGGAATAAAAAAAAAACTATTATACTAAGGCACCAAGAACGAGTGGCGCGGCGCATTATGTGAGGATTTGTGTCCGCTGTGAGCAATGGTTTTTCTCGCGCGAGGATGAGTAAATGAGTGATGTGCTTCCAGCGATTTTCTCGGTGTTCGTACCCTATTTTTGCGTGTGTTTTTCGAAAATAAAGACTCAAATTACCCCCTATTCCTCTGAAAAAATATGAAAATTACTATTTTCCTATCAGACCGAACAGAATCGCGGCACAAAGTGGGGGAAACTGAAAAAAGGCGGTGATTCGAGCGCGATTTACAGTCTTGTATCTCCTCGATTTAAGACATGAACGAGGCAAAAGTGGCAAAACAAAGTAATCAAACGCATAAATCGAGAAAGAGAAGTGAAACGCGCGGCTACTGAATGTGATCGGGAAACGATGTTTACTCAACATTAAGTGCGAGCTGAAAAAAGCGGCGATACTAAGCGACCATAAAACGGCGAGAGTTCACGAGTGGAAGAATGTACCCATTCAAGTTGATAAGACAGTCTAGACAAGAGGGAGGTTCTGAACATCGTGTTCATAATCAACCTCGATTCAGAAAAAAACACGATAAATAAGCGCGAAAAGTGTGTACTAAGAGACCATAAATAATTCAAAATTGATCATTTGTGCTCACTGGGGTTGATTTAAGAACAGACTAGACGGATATGCTCTGAACACCACTCGAGTGCATAATCAAGCTCAATTTAGAAATGATCACTGTGTGAAATCAAAGTGTTCAGAACTGAGCTTTCCCGGAAAAGAATTCAACGCGCATACACAAAAAGTAATGAGAATGACAAAGGGATAGACAAGAAACTACTATGCATAAGTTGTCTCAAGGGAAGCTAAATGAGTCAAATAATAAGTCACAATTATGTACATTGCGCACGAATTTGGAGATAGGTTAGCAGTGAAGAGTCATAATGATGATCAAATTTAGGATAGTGCGTGGGCTTCGCGATCGAATTTCATTGCATTGAAATACTCATCAAAAGCCGGACAATTGCATCGGTTTTTCTATTTGATGTACCGTCCCGTCAGCAGGATGAAAATGAATACATCGAGAGGAGAGTCAGACCACCAAAAAAGTGGCACAATGGGAAAATTCTCGATGAATCGGTCAGAGAATTGATCGTAAAGCTGAGCAAACGATGCTTTTCTTTCTACAAAGAATCTAGCGCTGTTCTTATGGAATCGTGATTTAGAATCCGAAATAGGGTAGTTATCTCCCCCTTTCACACACTATATCTTATTTCAGAGAGCATTTATAATATTTTATATATATTTTTAATGATGACCATTGCTTTAATATTCCCGAACGATTGTCTAGCCACATTGAAACATATTTTTGATTGTAATTTGGTCGAGCACACATAGAATCAAAGCAATCAAGGTAACGAGCAAATTCAGCAATCACCTTCGAATTTATGAGTTACGGATCTCTGGAGAAGTGACCAAACAAAAAAAGTGTGGTCGACCAAATTACAAGGATACAACATTTCCTCGACAAACGTTTTTACAGTGCTACGAAAACGCTCGGCGGGACCCAGAGACCGGGTGTTCGGGAAAATATTTCATTGAAATTTAGGAAAACCCTGCAAGAAACGGCAATGAAAGAGGGCTCATTTGAGGAGCGCGCGTGGGGTCTAACCGACGATGGAAAACTTGGAATGGAGAGAGAGGATAGCTCATTAGAAAGAGAAGGAAGTGACGTCCAACAATGGGCTCACAATGCAGAAAATGGATGAGTTCAGACCGCGAAATGCGCTTAGAAATGAGGAAAAAATTCAGAAATGAGGCGCGAATGAGCGAGTATTCTTCGGCAAATTGGATATTACTGCGCATTAGCAGCATCAGAGGTTCGCAAATGAAGTGAGCGTTCAGGAGATTTAATGTTAGTTGCGAGGCAGCAATAAACGATTATAGGAGCTCTGGAGTTGTATTTCCAGATCATCATTTTCATATATTCGCATATCAGTGCGTTCGCCTAAGAGTCGCCACCCCACCGTACGGCAAAAAATGAGTCGTTGATTTTTTCATATATTTCGATAGCCCTAAAGGTCCTTTATCGATTTCAGTCATTCTCAAGTGCCTGCGATCTTATACTGCTTAATTTCGGTAGGTCAAAGTTAAGCAATATTTAAGGTTTTTCTAACATAAAACAGAGCAATGTTTATCAAATTGGCTGAAAATCGGGCTCTAGGGCTATTTTCATGCGCTGAACACGCCTGTGTACTTTATTTTTCATGATTCCAAAAATTTGCATATTCATCCAAATTTCAATCGAATTTTTCTCGAAAACGAGGAAATATATGTTTCTAATTTTTTGATATGTTGTAGCCAATGACCAGAGCTCTGCAACGCGCCCGGTCTCGACTCGTGGTTAGGGGATCTTCGTAGTTAAATCCTCAAAGAACGCGAAATTCCTAATCGACAAAAACCCTCATTTCACCCTCTTTTCCTCTCATTTCGAGCTATTCTCTGCGCCCGTGCGGCGTGAAATGATCGAATCGCCTCATTCCACGCCGCACGGGCGCCCTAAGTGACGCGAAATGAGAGGAAAAGAGGGTAAAATTAGGGTTTTTGTCGATTAGGAATTTCGCGTTCTTTGAGGATTTAACTACGAAGATCCCCTAACCACGAGTCGAGACCGGGCGCGTTGCAGAGCTCTGGTCATTGGCTACAACATATCAAAAAATTAGAAACATATATTTCCTCGTTTTCGAGAAAAATTCGATTGAAATTTGGATGAATATTCAAATTTTTGGAATCATGAAAAATAAAGTACACAGGCGTGTTCAGCGCATGAAAATAGCCCTAGAGCCCGATTTTCAGCCAATTTGATAAACATTGCTCTGTTTTATGTTAGAAAAACCTTAAAAAGTGCCCAACTTTGACCTACTGTAATTAAGCAAGTTAAGATCGCAGGCACTTGAGAATGACTGAAATCGATAGAGGACCTTTAGGGCTATCGAAATATGTGAAAAAATCAACGACTCATTTTTTGCTGTACGGATTTTTGGAGAAAGTGGCGTTTCTTAGGCGAACGCACTGATATAATGTGAGAATAGAGATGGATGAGATGGATTCATCTATCAATGAAAGCGTTCTAAAGGCGGCTAGCCGGAACTTTAGTAGCCTCTCGACAAAAAGGAAATGAATGAACGGATACGAGGAGTTGATACGCATCTCGGTCCTTCTATTGACAAAAGGACCGAGCTGAGGGCACCGGCAGTGCTCTGACTCTCTCATTTCACCTTATCTCTCGCCCACTCTAACCGGCGAGAGAGCGTGCGAAATGGAGAGAGTCCCAGGTCCAAAGAATACGAAATGAGAGGTTGAAACATGAGAGGCGCGGGAGGCAGGGGAGCCGAAAGAAAGGAAACGTGAAAAATTTGCCCGAAAAAGTAGGCTGAACAACTCAAATATGGCGCTTTTCGTTACGACTGATGTGCGTGAAATGTGCGATAGTGTGCGAGAACAATGCCTTCTGGTATGAGGAGAGTTCAAGCTTCCAATTAGACATTGGTTAGTGACAGATGATAGATGATATGATAATGACTCCACGAAAACAGAGCAGAGTGCGCAAGCTGCAGAGATCTTGTACAAGAAACGACTAGAGTGAACCGAGAACACAAAAGTCAATTCAGGAAAAGGAAAATGCTGGCACGCTCAAGCGAAATCGGAGATGGCAGAATTGGAAGATGGAGCAATGGATGAAACGTCCACTTCGCCATTGCAAGGAACTTCATTGCGCGACACAGGCCAGGGTTCAAAGGCTCATAGGGGAGAAATGGAATAGTCAAGATAATGAGAAGATGAAACAAATGAAAACAAGCGCATGCAATGGGCGAAATTTGAGATCCAACGCAAGGAGAGGGGTGGCATAGATAGAGAAGGCAAGTCGATGAGTAGATGTGAAATATTCGCAAACATTGGTCTCAAACGCATTTTCCAATTTATAACAAGCATAGAAAGAGAAGGCAACCAGATGAGTAGAAATATTCGCAAACACTGGATATCATACGCATTTCGCATTGAAAAATGCAGGAAACTCGAGTCAGAAAAGGAGATCGAAAAAAAGAATACAAGCGCATCCTACAAGGGGAAACTTGAGCTGATGAAAGAGGGAAGCGGAAAAGACAGATGTACAGAGCAACCGATGAGAGGATTCATCGATACAGAGTTGAAAAAAGAGTTTTAAGTGAAAAAAACTCTTTTACAAGCGCATTCTACTGAAAACTGCAAGAAACGTGAGCCGTAGAGGAGGAAGAGCGGAATAGATCGACCAACCGATGAGAAGATGAAACAAGATCATCGGGATCACTCACTCGAACTCGAACTCGAACTCGGGATCACTCGATCGTTTTCCTGATTACTGTAGATCGGCGAATCACAAACTGAAATTGACCATTGTTGTATCGTAAAATAGCGCGGAAACGGAGGAAATTCGCGAGGGAGAAGGAGTTAAATTCGGAGAATTGTTAAAGGAAGGGCGGTGAGTGAATTAGACAATGGAGGAAGCAACAGGGGTCATCGGGAGCTAGAGAGGGCGAGAGAGCAGGGGAAATGGAGAGAGTTAGAGAAAGGAAGAGAAGGAGGAACAAGGAAACGCTGTTAGGGCGAGCGTCGGAGATCCATTTTTTGTTGGGTGCTTCGAGAACGGCTAGGCGGCTATACTTTAGGAGCGCAGTTAGCCTATTTTGAGATTCGACTAACCTCTTTATTCTTCTTTAAACATGGCAGTCTATCAAATAGGGCGCGCGAAGAGGACACGAAGGCAAGACATAAATGCGGGTACAGGCTAGTTTTTTCTTGGAACACCGGCGATTCGCGCGACCAATGAAATTAGCCCGAAGCAAGAAGTGTCGCAGACGGCGGCGCGGCAAGGTTGTTTGCTGGGGTCGTCGATGCCGCGCTCGTCTGTCGGACTCTCTCCATTCCCCCTGCTCTCTCGCCGTCTCTGAGCTGCTAGAGAGTGTGTGAAATGGAGAGACGGCTGCATTCGTTACTCTCTCCATTCCGCATGCTCTCTCGCCGTCTCTGACCTGCTAGAGAGTATGGCAAATGAATAGCTCGCTTTTGCTCCTGCGCCAATGTGAATAGCCACATAACACCTATTCCCTACGCCGCGTCTCTCAATTAGGAATGATCTCTGGCCGGTTAGAGAAAGCGAGAGAGCATGAGAAACGAAGAGAGTTAGAGAATTAGCGTTTCCGAGTAAGGCTTAGGTGAGACACGAGGAGGTTGATTGCATTAGGAAAGAGGCATGATTGGAGTTCAAAATAGGCATTTCGAACTGTCCGTTAACATTTCACAGAACTACCAGGGTAATCAATGTCAATTCAGAGCAATTTTAGCGAGTAATTTCGAATCAAAATGAATTCGCGAAAAGAACTCGGCGATGAAAATACTAAGGACAGCAGCGTCTAGACAAGCCGGCGAGTATGTGACAGGAACAGAAGTATAGCTCCGACGCTTTTTTTCAGTGGAGTTTACATAGCTGCCTGCGAGGGGAAAGAACATTTCCTTTGCCCTAGTTTAGGTTCCAATGACGCATTAGGAAGTGGTCCGCGCGCCCTAATGGTCAGCAGTAAAAGCACTTCCACGTAAGGTGAGTTAGCAGTCGTAGGGCAACACTAGGTGGGATCTACCGGAATCATAAAAATGGGCGCGCTGAAATAGCGTCTTGGAAGGTTTGAAGCCCGACCACTCACCAGAAACCATCATCGTTTCTAGGAAAATCGATGCCTTTTCTCGGTGAGGACCCAACCGAAAATCTCGAAGGAGGTACCTAGTAACCGAGATTCGGTCGCCTAGGACCGCCAAGGTAAGCCAAGAAAAGCCAAGAAAAGACGACAATGGGAATTGCGTAGTTAGGAGTGAAACATGGATAGCACAGGGATGTTTCTTATACATCGGCATCAAATGCATCAGAGTCCAATGGGTTTACACAAGGAAGGAACAAATGCACAGAAGCTGAGATGACAACACCAATCTCTGAGCCTCGGGCTCGAAAGAGCTCAAGCAACTGTGGTGATTTTGAGGTGTTTTCCCGAAATTGGAGCAGTTTTGTATTGCGGGCGCGTATCTGGACCAGGAACGTAAGCAGCTCGAGAGCGGTATTTTGGCCACCCCCGGTGCGCAAACCACCCTGTTGAGGCAGGACCTCCATCAACCATCCGGAAACCTGCTTCCGAGCGCCAAGAACCGAAACCAGAAGACCCGGGGCGGGATCCAAGCCCCTGGGATGTAAACACCCCATCATAAGGGAACCTGAGAAGGTGTGTATGTGTATCTGAGGAGAATTCTTGCTGCAATCCAGGACCGAGATTCTCTCAATAATGCATGTTTCCTTGCCAAGTCCGGTCACGATTTACGCGCTCTCAAATATGCATGAAATCTCTCCGGTCATGGGAAACGAAAAATCATGGGGAATGGAGAGAGACCAGAGATGTTTGCCTTTCGTGTGGACTTCGGAATGAAGGTAGTGGAGCTAGAGTGGCTGGATTTGAGGGTCAAGAGGTCTCTTCGTTTCAGATGAAGTGAGACAAGACGAAATTAAGAGACGATTGCTACATAATTGGACGCATAGCGTGCGAAAAAGAGTGAGACCATGGGTCAAGCGGGCCTTTGAGAGGAAGTCATGTATGAGTTATGGACGTCTGGCCGACTTCTTGGTTTCAGAGATCCCTAGAAGTTGGCACGCGGAATGAGAGCCATTTGAAATGGGATCCGCGCGATCCAAACATGTGCGAGAAAAGGAAAGAGCCAACTTTGGCACTGAATAGAGACGAAAATAGCTAACTGTTTGACGAACCAAACATAAATTAGAGGGGTGGGCTGGGGCGTCTCCAGCCGAGAATAACTTGGAAATTGGTGCGGGATACGCTTGACGAAGTAAGCATAAATTATCAGATGCGCTCGTTGCTTGCGCATTTCAGAATTGAAGGCTATGATCAGGTAACGCAGCAGTGAGAAATTGTTGGTTGGAGGATGACTTACGGCATAACGAGGAAAATTACAAGGTGAGCGGAGTTTCTGACCGCATCGCAACACTACAGCAAACATAGAGCCGAGAATAGCGGCAAATTCTCTGGCATAATTGGTGTAGTTTCTGTCCGGTTAGATAAGTTAGCGAGCAATTGGAATTCTACAGCATAATCCCGGAACAGGTTTGGGTTTGTGCGAGAGCGTACTGTGGAGTTAGAAGTAGAGTAATCGTTTCTTCCTTTCGCATACTCTTTCGCAACCCTGGCCAGTGAGAAAGCACGAGCAAAGACCAAAGATCAAAGATCAAAGATCCTTGGTCCAAACTGTAGACTGAAGGATACTACGACAACGAGCGCCTTGAACTCTGGTGCTGCATTCTATTAGCGCGTACCTATTACCTTTCCAACGTTGAACTAAATCAAAACTGTGCCAATGCGTATCCTTCCAATGAGTCTGAACTCTACACCTCGTATTACGCAATTAGCTCGGGGTTGATAAAAGTGGCTGGGGCAGCACTACGACCAAATTCAATCAGCGCATAGTAAGCCGGGGCCGCTACGCACTCTCCTCATTTTACGCGCTATCTCGCCTGCCAGGCGGCCCAGAGAGCATTCGGACTGAAGAGAGGGACTGCAAATGAGGCGGGGAACCCCCTAGCCTGCCCCTTCCCTAGCCTCTAACTGAAGTGTTTTGAGTGACCCCTCTTACACTGATTGTGTTGGCCAGAAGAGAGCAGAGGCAGATTATTTTTCTCCTTCAAGCCTTGGGGAAGAGGTGCAAGCGCTGATTGTTCGCTTGAGAAGAGGGAAAATAGGCAATTATCACGTCCACTTCGTAATTGTGATGTGTAGAATACAGAAAAATGGGAACTGGGGAAACCTCCACACGATTTGAGGAAGACATTCCAAACGACATTCGGAATGAGATTCCCAAGGTACCCCACAATACGCATTCAATGAACCAAGGGTAGTGATTTGCGTAGGAGAGAGAGGGAGGAGATTCAATCCCGAGGAGGTTTCATGCGATCGCATAAATTTTATTCGCACCTGACGGGTGACATTTCTTCCTCTTTCTCCGGCATCTTTTGCATGTGCTGATTTCGCGTAGTCTATCACTCGTTCAGACAGGCTAGAGAGCACGTGAAACGAGGAGAGTGGGCCAGAGTGGCTAGAGAAAGAGAGAAATCAGAGGGCCTAGCAGAAGCCTGGTCACTCAACAATGTGAGAAATGACCCCAGGCTGATGGGCCTCCCCTTAGTACACACAGCACCTGACACTAGAGAATGTAGCCTGGGAGCTAGACAAAATAGATTTGCTTAATCATTTGATAATCACCATGAATTTGAGATGATTTCATATAAGAAATCCGAAAAAGTGCGTGCACTTGAATCAAGGAAATAGATACCAAGATTATGTAGCCTGGGAACCGGAGAAAATAGCCAATCCTAATCATCAGATAATCACCATGAATTTGAGATGATTTCATAAAAGAGATCCGAAAAAAACCAGCACTTTGAATCAAGGAAATACCAAGATTATGTGAGCAAGAAAACATGGATATTCACATGAAGAGCGAGGACCCAGGCCGGAAATATCCGATTAGGTTATGAAAATGAGATACATGATAAATGGTTGTGTAACGCATAGCAAGAAGGCGCGAATTTTCTCGTCACAAGTTCTCTGACAGAAAACAACAATCAGGAAGTCAGTGAAGTAAAGTGAAGTGTCGAACACGAAAACGCCTGATGAAATGAGTAATTGTAAATCTTGAAGAAAGCTGTTATCAAGAGCAGTGAACATGAAATATGAACAGATCGTAACGGTATGAAGTATGTGGACAAGTAAAAGTGATAAAGAACGCTATTATCAAGAGAAATACATGTGAATTATGACCGGACATAAGCAATAAATGGTGGTCGCGGCATAGTGTAAATGACAAGGATGAATTATGAAGAGTGCTGTTATATAGCTGAATGAAAGCGAAATATGACCGGAAAATCAGTATTCGGACTGGGATGAATTATGGGAAACGCCGTTATCAATAGGAAGGAAGAGATCCTGTGACCGGACATCGAATATCACAAGAACTGATCTCGAGACTTTTTTTCTAGTTTTGAAAGATGTAGTCTGACTCTCTCTATTCGCCATGCTCTCTCGTCGACTCTAACTATCGTAAGAAAAGTTCATAAGAAATCATACGACTTTCTACTTTCTACGAGTCTGACCCTCTTCAATTCCCATACTCTCTCGTCGTCTCTAACTGACAAAATAGTAAAATAGAAAAGAATGAATGACCACCAGATTCTTATAGCTCCTCTTCAGTCAAAGATGCGAGAGATAAGGGAAAACGAGAGAGTCAGGACATTTGAAAGAGTAAAGAAAAGTAAGAACGACCACCAGTTCGAAGTCACCAACGAACGGAGAAAACAGGAAGACTTCGTGTTCGTGTGTTTGTGTGAGTGTACGAATCAATCAGGAACATGACAGGTGGAATGCAAGGAGCAATAATAAGGTGTATTAAAAGCATAACTAAGAAATGATATAGCCTATGTACTTGACCAATGCTGCATATTAGAACTGTTTGGGCGCAAAATACTTGGAAACAATTTTTGTATAAAGGAGAAAGGCAAATCAAGAACATGCAGGAGGACATAATAAAATAGCAGTAATAATTATATCCTTAACCTAGTGATGTGGGTTCGAAAGTGTTTTGTATAGGAAATAACAGTACTTCTTTAGATCTGAATATTGACTCTGGAAATTCGTGAAAGAACACGAACATGTCATGCAGATAGAAGGAAATAATGCGAAGTATCACTAATAAAAGAATTAATAAAAGAATACTAATAAAACGCACTATTAACTACCAATAATAAAAGAAATGCATTGTGACCAATACAGCGCATTAGAACTGAGTAAAGTACTTGTAACAGAATGAATTTTATCGAAAGAAGAAAGGAGATTGCGAACATGACGTATGGTAATTTATTTCTCAGAATAGAATTTCGGGTCCAGATAGACAATAACCTAGCTCTACAGCAAATGCGGAAGAATCGAGAAAGAAATTTGCAGGTTTGCTGGAAACTACCACGAGTTGGGATAGGAAGAGGTGCACAACCTAGCAAAACAGCCACTCTAGGGACTGTTGTGGGGCCAGGCTAGTCTAGGCTCGAGTCGCTGCCAGCAAAGAAACGATACATAGCTGAGAACATTGGAGGGAGTTGGGGTGGAAGGAAGGCAGAAAGCTTCAGCGACACAAAGAATTTGAGCGACCCAACTGCACAATCTCGCTGCTTTTCCGGGCTAGAGAGCAACGAGAGAGCACACGAAATCAAGAGACCGCCCCAATTTCGAAAATAAGTCGCTCGTCGCGTCGCGTGAACACTACCAATCAGCGAGCTGGGGTTGTCGCAGATTTCGCTTCTCTAGCGAAAGCGAGAGTAAAGAAGCGCCAATTTGGCTTGCTGAGGCCTCAGACTCTTTCTCTCGACATCTCTAACCGAGCTGATAACGCATACGGAAGCGCTTCCGGCGCGACCGGAAAATGTCTGGCCGGGGCCGGGACCGGCTTTTAGCACGCCCGAATGCGCCTGACAGGAGAAAACCGTGCAGCCAATGAGAGAGGCTAATGACGCAATTGGACCACTTCAGAGGGAAGGAAATGAGAAATTTCTGCAATGGAGGGTTGAAGGAGGGGCTTATGAGGGGAGGGGGGCTTAGGCAACTCTCGCTCCCCGAATACCTCAACATTATTCATTGTCTCGGGTGCTCTCGAAGAATGTTCGTCATTTAGGAGATTTTGGATGATCGACTTGAGAGCATGGGAAATTGAGAGAGTTGAATGCCCCTATCACACTGACTATAAAGTACTGGAAAGCTCTTGCTTGGTTTGATAAACTACAAAGCATAGGGAAAGAGGAGCGTTGAACATATCTGACTACTAGAATTGAGGAGGAAGGAAGAGACTTGCAACTTTTTTCAGCTCTGTCTGCTGACTAGAAAGTACTGGAAAGCTCTTGTGTGGTGTGGTAGATTAGAGAACATAGGAAAAGAAGAGGAGTGAACCTTGCTCTATCTGAGGCTAGAACTGAGGACGAAGGAGAGTTGAAACCTATTTTTCAGCTCTGTCTGCTGACTAGAAAGCACTGGAAAGAAGACAATCGTCATGCAAGAGAACAGCAAAAAGTTGCCCGGCTTAGCTGGAGATAAACGGTTCTGGAAGCGAAGAGAAACAATGGCCCGTCAGAAGCGAGCAAAGTAAAAAGGCGAGCAAGGCTTTTGATCGACGAACACTCTTCTGAAAAGAGTTGTCCTAGCTGTCAGGATAAAGAACCCGTCTGAATTCTGCAGTGCTTGTCGAAAAAAGAGTGAACTAGACAAGATTCTGGACCCGAGGAACTCCATGGGAGTTGAATCAAAGAGGAAAAGGATAAGAAAGTTATCACAATGCGCCCGGGAACATAGAAAAAAGTGGACTGGGCTGGACAAATTCTGGACCCAAGGAACTCCCCGCTACTTGATTCAAGAAAAGAAGGGAGGAGGAGGAGAGGTAAGGAGGAGATTTCCCGAGAATCTTCCTCGAGCGCAGTGCTCTCTACTCGAATTTAGTGGCGTCGTTGGCGAAACTCGTTGAGGGACGGAGGCAGAAAGAGATGGGGCAATAGAAAGGCGGGATGAGGTTGGAAGAGGTGATTTCGAGGCCAATCCCTTGATTCCTCAGGGGTTAGAGCAGCGAGAGATAGAGTTCGAAATACGGGTAGTCGTCTCTTCATTTTGCGCACTCTCTCGCCTCTCTGACCGGGGAGATAGTGTGAAGAATGAAGAGACGATTACCCGAATTTCGAACTCTCGCGAGAGATGATGGAAACCGAGGAGGAGCAGTAAGACCATCAAGTGAAGTCTCTTCATTCCTCTCGGCTCTCTCACCGGTCAGAGGGCGAGCCAAAAGGAATGAAGAGACGAATTGGTAGCCTTAGAGGAAGAAAGGTGCCTCTTATCTGCCTCCACCCGCTCGCTGGCTTTGAAATCTCTAATTTCAGGCTGCTCTGGAGGGAGGAGCTTGCATTGCGGAAACGAACCTCAAGACTATGGAAGACAAGCACAAACATCATCATAATTGAGAGGAAGGAATGCAGAGGGCCAAGCCGCCCCCTGGACCCTAACTGATGAGAGAACAGGTGAAATGGAGAGGGCTGAGTATAGTACGAGATACGGGTGATCGTCTCCTCATTTCGCCCACTCTCTCGCCACTCTGACCGACGAGAGAACAGGGGAAATGGAGAGACCTGAGGGTCCAAGACTCCCCCGGTCTGGTAATTGAAAGCGCCCACTTGATATCTATGCCCAGTGCGTACACCAATTGCTGTCAACGTTGATGAAGAGACTATGGAGAAAGAAGAGAGGCCCCGGCGCCGGAAAATTCATCAGAAAAGGCCCCGGGTTTATTATGGATGAAGTGGTGGGGGACGGAGGGCTTGGGGGGGGGGGAAGCAGCAGAAAACTCAAGAAGGTCCCTTTAGTGTGCTCTAGAGAGGTTGGAAGGAATGGTCTGACTCTCTCACTTCCCCATGATCTCTCGCTTCTCTAACCAGCGTGAGACCATAGGAAAATGAGAGAGAATGGGAGGAGAAGGCTAATCTTGAGATGCTCAAGTGGAGGTGGGCCGTAGTTCCTGGTTCGGCTTTTTATCAATGTACGATTATTTTTTTTAAAGAATGTAAAAAATAATATGTACTTCTACGTCAAGAGGTTTTGTGTGGCGACTACGCTAGATGGGCCGTTTTGAAGTGCATGTTGTATTCATAGCTACTGAACTACGATGATATACGTGGGAGTTCCTTCTTTACTTGTACTTCTTTGTACTATATATTTTCTCCCGATTTGTGGACACGTCCTTCAATATGAGATCGCTCTCCTTGTTTGTAGAGTTCGAAATACGGGTAATCGTCTCTTCATTTCCCACACTCACCGGTCAGAGAGGCGAGAGAGTGTGTGAAATGAAGAGACGATTACCCGTATTTCGAATTCTACCGGTTTGGACAGTTCCTTATTGCGAACTATTCAAGAATTTCAAGAATTCTGGAAATAGCGACAAAATCGGTCTCAAAACAGAAAAAAATGCGATAAATGAGGGGTGATCTGACACTCACAACTTCCCATCCCATCCCGCTTTTCTCACTTACGAAAGAGTATTGTGAAATTGGAGCTACAAACGATTGTTCCGTGCAAAAATCTAATCAACTGATTGTACCCGACCCTGAGTGAGCAGAGGGAACTTGGGTCTCTCGAATGAAGTTATCTACAGGCCCCGCGAAAACAGGAAAGGCGGTGCAAAACATGTAGGAAAAGGGCATTTTTTTATATTTTTTTTCCGGATTTAAAAATCTCGGTTTAGGGAAGTAACTGGATATTCTTGAAAAAAATGAACACAAAGTAGGCACGGGTTTGCTGCGAATGACAACCGAAAGGGCGGCGGTTCAGTTAGTATTCAGTTAGTATTAGTTAGTATTCAGGCAAGTTTGCCACCCTCAACCGAATAAGGGACCTCCCCAAATAACGACGGTTTCAGAAGAGTGAAGCGGAATGAGTTTCAGATGCAACATATACATCGTAAGAGGAGTATTTCATAATTGTGCAGCATCGGCCGCTTATAAAAAAACAAACTACTGTCAGTTGTGTGCATAAACCTTTTAGGCAGCTATTAAGAAATAGAAGGTGTTGACTGTGAGAGAAAACAGCGATCAAAATTGGCGCTGAATGGGTCCGAAATTGCCAGTAACTAAAAAGCTGAGGCCTCTAGAGCTCTCCTTCCGAGGCTCTCGATTTCACCCGATGAATCACCTCTACAATGTTTGCCCATAGACTTCGATATACGGGTATCAGTCTCTTCATTTCACACACTCTCTTGCTACTCTGACCGGCGAGAGAGCGTGCAGAATGAAGAGACGGGGATCGCTTGCGTGGTCGCTTGCACCGCAAAAGGAAGCGGATTGAGTGAGTGTTTGGTGCGGGTTTGGGTGCCAGACACCAGGTAACAGGGTTAGGTATCCCTTTAATAAGTCACATCCGTCTTGCTTTCAGACACCAGGGCATGGGCCTACTGAGGACCTCAGATATTTGAGGAACCCAGCTGATGGTTGAAGGTGTGGAACTTATTGGACCACTTAGCGTCTGGGCCTTTCTATAAACATCCAGAATGGAAGCAATAGAATGCAGGTTCTATGCGAAAAAATAGACTGAGGGAGGTAAATTTTGCGTCTGGTCGCACCCAAACATCAGAAGACAGGAAAATACTGAAAACATGCCAGGAAGTACATAGGCAATCAGTCATTAGGACATGGAGAAATATTAAAATACTCGAGATAGTTGTGGTGGGTGAATTTCGGGACCAATCGCGCCATGATCATTGAAAACACAAAATAATGGTACATATCTAATCACTCATTCGGAAACGGAAGGAGAAATATTAAACTACCGCGAGCGGATATGTCCTGAGGACGTGATTATCTCAAAGAAAATAGCTACTTACGACCTGGTTAGACAAGGGGAGAGAGCATGCGAAATGGAGAGAATCAGAGAGCTATAGTGAGTACGCCTGTCATGATAAAGAATCCGTTTCTTTATTTCACGTACTCAATCAGAGGTCAGAGTGACGAGAGATCATGTGAAATTGGGAGAGTCAGAGAAAACGTGAGGACCGTGGTCTTACTACACCGCTGTCCATGTCCACTCTGCGCTGAAGAACAGAGGTGACTCTCGGGATCGAGGTTCGAGATAGTGAGAGAGTAGGGGAAATGGAGAGAGTGCATTAGGTCAGAGTTTCTCTGGAAGATCAGAGACGGCGAGAGAGCATGTGAATTGGAGAGATTCAGACAACGCATTAGGTCAGAGAATGGGAGAGATCAGGCGAAATGAAGAGAGCAAGAACATTAGGTCAGAGTGAACAGGTGGTCTCGAAGGGAGATGGATGCGAGGTGACCAATTGGTCCGCAAGGGTGCAATTTCTTTCCGGAGTTTAGGAGTATAGAATCCGTCTCTTCAATCCCCGAACTCTGTTGTCACTCTGACCCGTGAAAGAGCATGTGGAGGCAAAGGTGCAAATTCGTTCTTTTAGAAGTGAGTCGGAAGGGATCAAAGCTAAGAGTGCGATCTACTCGGGTTTCATGGAGTGCTAAGCATTTTTAATTAGACGAGACGACAGAAGAAAAAAAGATCAATGAATATAACGAAGTTCATCGAAGCGCCTCTTTTTCCTAGCGGATAAATAATTGAACACTCCAAAATTGCTCCACATAGTGCACTTGTGGGCCTACGTGAGGTTCCTAACCTAATTTCGAAAAATGATTAGGGGAAAGTCAAAAGACGTTACTCGCGACATGGATGACCGATCCACAAAGAGCAACCCTACTTTCGAAAAATGATTAGCAGAAGGACAAAAGAGGCAACCCGGAAGCTGCTGGCTACTCTACAGAATTTCGAAAACTCCCCGATGACCCTTCGGATACAAAGTGCTGCACTTGTGAGAATGTGCGAGGTTTCAAATTAGCAGGCCGATCTTTCGAAATGATTATCGAAAGGACAAAAGCCGCAACCCGGAAGCTGTTGTCCACTTCATATTTCGAAAACCACGATGACCTCTCGGCCGCCCACAAATCTCTCGTAGGGAAAACTTTCCACGAGCAACATCATTTTGCATGCCAAATGTGGGCGAGGCGCGAACTTTTCATTCTCTCCTCCTCTTCTTGAGGGTTTTTACTTCCTCCAACGGCGTTTGATGGGTTGTCAGTAGAGCTCGAGAAATGATACCGCCGTCTCTTCATTTTGCACACTCTCTCGCCCGCTCGGTCGACGAGATAGTGGGTGAAATGGAGAGACGGCGGTATCATTTCTCGAGCTCTAGTTGTCAGTCACTTTGGAGCGGCTACTGGGTGATATTTGAAGAACGACTCTCTGGATGTTCATTTGTCTCTCATTTCTCTGCTTTAGGGAGGTTCAGGGACTGGTCAAGAGGCGATGGATGTCTCTAGAGCTAGAGAAATGATTCCGCCGTCTCTTCATTTCACACACGCTCTCACCGGTCAGAGAGGCGAGAGAGTGTGCGAAATGAAGAGACATTTCTCGAGTTCTAGATGCCTCTCAGCGAAACACTTTCTCAATTCTCTGACTGATAAGAGATAAGGCAGAATGAAGAGACATAGTAGACGAAGCAACAAGGGAGAGCTCGGGGGATTAAAATATCTCCTCTTGTTCGCTGAGGGGACGTGCGAAATAAGGGAATGCAAAGGGCGCGGTTGTTTTTGTTCGCGGCGCTCTTCAATATCGAAAATTGCGAATTTCGTGACCATCAGAAAACCGAGTAAAATGCAGCTGAGAAAAGGGAGCCTACATGATAAGCAGCGTTTTTTTCAAGAAAATGGAAATGAACAGTAAAGTAAGGGGTCCGAAAACCACGTTTTTAAGAGAAATTAGAAAATAACTGAGCCAAGGGTCGAAAACCATGTGTAATTGTGCGGGCTGATTAATACGAAAGTATTCAGAAGCCTCTGATCATTTCTGCGTGTGTTCTATGATGAGAAAACCTGTCATGTCAGTTATACAATGTCTACGAAAAAGCGTGTGATTGTGAACGCACCTATGCGAGAATATTGTGAGCATTTCGCTAGTAAACTACTGTAGGTCACGTATGCAACGGAAAATGACATCAAATCTTTCAGATCCTTCATAACGATTACTCCAAAAATATTACCTTCAGATTTTGCTAACGATGAACTCAAAGATACCGCGAAATCTAGGAAATGAATGAACCGGAATCAGTGCTCGTTTGGTTTACACGTATCGAACGCAGGAAATAGCATCACTAACGATGACCATTGATAATCGCGATGCATTTAGAGCGCAGGAATTCCTCAGAAAAAGGCGCAAGCCGTCAATCACCAGGCTGGAATACAACTTCGAAAGTGCACTACTCACATATTTTCAGCTGTAACCGCATTTCGAAGATAGATGGAAAGAAACCAGTAAAGTGCAGCAACTCATCAGCTCATAACAAGAGGGACTGGCGGCTTGTCAGGCCGGGCCCTTGTTACTACTACTGCCGCAGCACCAGCTGCTTGCAGCCAATATCCGCGGCTCCCTGGAGACCATCTATAGCAGACCAGAAGAGTAACTTATTAGCCACTGCGCCGGCATCTATCTACTAGTATCCTCATTCCGCCCCTGGGCAGGTCTTTAAAAGTTAGTACCCCTATCAAGGCTGCAGCAGTCACTGGTAATGAAATGAGGAAAAGTGGAAGACGACGCTAATTAACTGGGACCAAAAGGGTCAGGTTGCTACCAATTACAATTCCTGGAAGAACAGGACTTAGAGGGAAGGAGAAGAGGGAAGTAGCATCATTGGAGTTGTTCCGAGAAGGAAAATGGACTAGACTATGGAGCGTGTCAGGATATAATTTGGGAGAATCGTGTGGATGGAATAGAGTATATTTGGTGCGCGGTAGGTAAAACCATTTGAAATAAATGTGGAACTACGACCAGAATAGAGTTCGAAATACGGGTAATGGTCTCTTCATTTCACACACTCTCTCGTCTCTCTGACCGGTGAGAGAGAACGTGAAATGAAGAGACCATTACCCGTATTTCGAACTCTAGAACAGAAGCATCCACGAGCAGCGGTGAGCTCTAGGTGTGATCAGCGCGCTAAGGGTCTGATCATGCCTGACCATCGAAGAGACTATTTAGTGAATGATCAACGTTGGGAACGGTTTAGAAAGATTTCAGAGCATAAATCGGGACTAAATACGCACAATTCAATCAAGAAGGGTATGGTCTGAGCGCGAAAGCACTGGGTATGATCGGTTAGCACAGTAAGACTGATTGCGCTGATTCAATACTGAATATATTACTATATATTAATATATACTGAATATATCCATATATGGATCACAGTAGCGCTGGGTACGCTGAATACCGAATACACACTCACTACGGAATTTAACGATCGTGAAAGTCACGTTTCAAAATTCATTATACGGTCCTACCACATAGATCGAATGGTATATTTCTGTTAATGAGCACCGAATACACACTGACAACGGGCATAATTTAAGGTCATGTCATTAATTTAAGGAGTCGTTAGATAATAAATATTACGATCTAAACAATAAAGGTTACTCGGTACGAGGCACCTTTGTGTGGTACAATGAGCACGGGCTTCGACCAACTAACTAAATGGGCTTATTGGGGGCGATACAGTGCTAAAAACTGGCCGATTCTTCATTATTCATGCTCTTTCAGTAATCAGATAGAGCTAGAGAGCACGCAAATTGAAGAGAATAGAGGAAAATGAAGAGAAGGCGACAACAAGTCATCAAAAATGGCGGGGAATAAGGCGAAAGAAGGCGAAAGAAAAGAAAGGAGGAGGTACGGTCTGAATTTCTGATGGAAACAGGCTGTTTTCGGAACAAGGGCGCTGACCAGTGTGACCAGACGGGGTAAAAAGTACTAGGGCTCGAATTCAGATCGCCGTCTCTTCATTTTCATACTCAATCACCGGAGTGAGAGACGAGATAGTGTGCGAAATCAAGAGACAGTGGCTCATATTTTGAGCTCTAGGGTGATAGTACGAATATTTGAGAGATACAAGAGATCGCAGACCTTTGGGGCGAATGTAGAAGTAAATCAAGGTAAGTCTTCTGACTCAGGAAAGCGCATGAGTTTTCTGAGGCGTGGCTGCTCTAAAAATCCTTTCAAAATCAGGAGCGAGTTTCTAGTTTGGAAAATAAGTGAAGCGGAAACGAAAGGTGAATAGGGATAAGGTTGCGAAACAAAGGAGGTTAATGAAGAAAGTCAAGATCGGAAGAGATTCAGTGAATCGTGAAATGGTTAGAAGAGTAAGCACGTCCTCTTTTTTCAAATTCTAAGAGTGCGCAAGAATTGGGAAGCGATTTCTTAACAAAGGAGGAGAAGAAAGGAAGACAATACAACATTATCCATGAGCGCAAATTACCTAAAAGCGCATGAATTTTAAAAACAAAAAGATAATAGGAAGAAAGAGGCGAAAACATGGGAACAAAACATTGAGACACACGAGGGGACTGAATAGGCTGCTTAAACATTCACTAGATCGCCCGAGGAAGAGAAACTAGTGGAGAAAGAGAGATAAGATGGAATGGCAAAGTGGAGCACACATATCTGAGTGGGACCAACGATCTCGAAATGGCAAAATAGTGTGTCGAATGAAGAGAGTACTCGATTTTTGACCTGTGCGAGCAAATCTTGCCGTGAATTTGGAAGAAATCTTGGTGAATTTGAAATTCAAACTCAGACTATGAGTCACAGAAATGTCATCCAAACGCGATTTTAAAGTGGAGCACACATATCTGAGTGGGACCAACGATCTCTCCATTTTACATGGTCTCTGACCGGTCAGAATGGCGTGATTGGATTCCTTATGAGGAGAGTATGCATGATTACACGATTTGCGATTCCTCTGAATTGCAGGTGTTTGAAATTCAAACTCAACCTTTGAATCGCAGAAATGTCATCTTAGCAGAAAGCAAAAGGCACGAAAATCACACCACCAACTTGTAATAAGAAGCAGGTGCATAGTTGCTCCGAAATTCGGGCCAAATTCCGCATTTCACAATCAGTTCAGCGAAACCAAAGCAGATTTGGTGATTAGTTCGAGACTTAGTAATGGAAATGAAATATTAAACACTACCAAATCAAAACGAGAGCGACTACTTGACTCAGTGTGAGAAAGCTCCAAAAAATGCTTCAAGGCGCGCAAAAAATTGTAGCCGCTCCGAATCTCGAAGTTCATTGTTTTGCGCATGCGGCGCGCGGGTTACCCGATATCAAGAAATAAGCTGCCAATATCTCTCCGGGAAAGAAAGGAAGAGGAGGGAGCTAAGTGGTCCCAAGAGGGGCTCGGGCCTAGACAACGCGCGATAAAGGAGGCAAGAACGTGGTTTTGTTTATGAAATAGCGAGCCGAATGAAGAGGCGCCTTTCTTCATTCCGGCCTCGCCCCTTTGTTCGCGAAATTCATTAGCCAAGTAAGAGGGCGTTAGGGCTCTTCATTTCTAAGCCTCGGTTGTTAATCAGAAAGAGCGAGAGAGCATGGGAAATGGAGAGAGTCCGACGATCTAAGTAGAAGAAGAAGAAAGAGGATGCGGAACGCAAGGAGAGTAAGACTCAAAAAAGTTCGAGTAGAGCAAAGATCAAAGATCATGAGTCTCGAAGTGAGACGCTTCAATGTAGTTAAAAGTCATGAAAAATTAACGTTTCTTCTGATCAAAGAACTTCTTGTTTCTAGTGGTCATTCACCATTACTATCGTAATAAGAATGCGGCACTTTAAGTGAGGGAAATATTCCCAAGACAAAGATCCTGAAGGAAATAACAGGCAAACGTCGGCTGAGGACAATGCACGAGACCTTTTTCCAATATAGCCTCGGCAAGGCCTCAGAGACTCAAAGACTCGGCCGAATTAAAGGGCCGGGTCGTCGGCCTACTAAATCCGGGCCCCGGTTGTCTGATTCACTTTACGATCAAATTACATTGCGCGCTCTCGCCCCCTTCCGATACGGGGCCCACAATGCACCGGAAAAGTGGCAAAAGAACGGCGAGAGAGCACGGGAAGAGGAGAGAGTTAGACGAAGATTCGGAGGGTGTAGTGAGAAAGAATCATGATTTTTCGAAGATTCCAAGACGTTTTGAGTGCTCCGATTGACGTTCGAGCATCCGGAGGCAAATAGGGGCGGGAGGGAGTGAATCAGAGATTGGGAGTAGGGGTTGAAGTCCGTGTTCGGCTAACAATGTGTGAAAGTTTAGAAATTTACCAATGATAAAATAGGGTCGATACAAAAAAAGTAAAAGGTAATGATGTTAGGCATTTTTCTTCGCTTGGGCGGGCTCTACCACAGCTCTGATATTAATTTTAAAATAAAGGAAATTAATGAAAAACCGGTGCGCGTAAACCAGGACCCAGAAGTGGTGAAGCGAGACGCTACGAAACGATCCACAACAATTAGGCAGTTGTCGAGTGGACAAAATGAGGAATTTCGTGTGCTCTCTAACATCTTTCACAGCTGAGAAATCTAGGGCAATTAAGAGACGACTTTATTTTGAGCCGTAATATCGAGTGGTTAATGAGGAACCTCGCGCTCTAGACGTGAAATGCGTTGAGTAGACTCGAGCATCTTACGAGGAGCATCAAACCCGGAAAATTTAGGGTGAATGCTTCCTCGTTTTTAAGGGCAACAATAATGATCGGCAGGGATTAGAAAATAAGTAATAGATGAACCCACCTTCTTGGGAATATCAGTGGATCAGAAGATCAGAATGCGGAAAAGTGCAATACTGAGGTGTCAATGACCTCCAGTCAGACACCCACTCCATCTTCACTCGCTTCCCTCACATTTTGGGCCCGACCTCTCCCCTGCCCTTAGCTATCTCCTCCGTCTCTCACTTTACAACGATCTCTCGTCGGTCAGAGACGACGAGAGAGTGCGGGGAAGTGGAGAGACCAGGTGCCTTCTGATGCGGCCTGATGTAATGTTGGCTCGCGCCTGGGCAAGAGCAGCCCATAATCGTAAACAATGACCCGCTATTGGGCTCATTGGAATAGGTTAGCGGGCGAAGTTCTGGTGTAATGCCCAGTTGATCGCTTTTTTCAAGACGACATTTTTATAAATAGGTGAGTACGCATGACTAGCAAAATATTTCCTAAGCGTCTACATGCGCTCTGTGAAACATAGCTGAATCAACGAAACATAGTGGTACAATGGGCGGCTGAGTGTCGAAATAAATGGGCTGGAGAAATAAGAATCGGTTGGGCATCTCGCCCTCAATCTCCATCTTTCTACTTCCTCCTCCACCCGGTGAATAGTTCTCAGATCTCCAGTAATTACACAATAAGACACAGATTAATCAAAATGCATCAATAGATAAAAATGTGTCGAAATATTCAGGAGCAGGACAATGGATCATAAAACGCCCGGACTACCCGCCCTCAATCTCCATCTTTCTACTTCCTCCTCCACTCTGTTCCGGTCAATAGTTCCGGAGTTTAGCGCAAGGTGCGTTGTTTCGCTGGCTGGTAATGAAATGGTAGTTGCTAAATACCGTACATATTTGAGGTTTATATTTGAATATGACAACTCAGACAGTAATAGTCGGCAAGCTCAAAACACAAAAATATGAAGCGACGTAGCGACGCGCGAGTCGTTTAAATGCATGCAAGAACAGGGATGGGATGGGATGCCAGCGGATACCCAGAAGGAAGAGGAAAGGAAGAAGGAATGACAAGAAGTCAGGGAGAAAAAGAAGTCGTGGGGAAGAGGAACAGTTGGGATGAAATACAAAGCTACTGAAAAAAGGCTGAGCCGGAAGTTTTCAAATTTTAGAAACTCACGAACGAGGGAGTGAAAATGACAAGAAGTCATGGCCTACTGTTCGAAAAAAACGCTTTCTAGATTTGTAACTTGGAACCAACTTAGAAAAACTAACTACCCAGAAATAGGAGGATAGGAAGAAGGCAAAGGAATGGTCTGTCTCTCTCCACTTGCCATGCTCTCTCGCCTGATCTGACCGATCAGAGAGCATTGAGGAATGAGAGACGATTGTTGGAATGACAAGAAGTAAAGAAGAAATAGAAGGAACAGCCGGAGCAAGAAATACGATACAACTCGGGGCAAAAAATGACTAGGAACTTTCTAGATTCGTGACTTGAAGAAGGACTATTAAGTTACAAGAACTGCGAAAAACAGCAAGATACAGAATAATCATTGAAAAAAATGAACTGACCTGAACCAGCGCCTGAAATAGAGCTGACAACGAGAAAAAAAATGACATAAAAATGTTGAAAAAAAAGTTGTGATCTTTCAGCAGTTTAGTGAAGAATTTCCCACTTTAGTTTCCGCCCAATTTTTTTGCGTTTTTTTAAATAAAAAAAAATAATTAATATTTAAAAAAATATAATAACTCACGTCCACTGCCTGAGGAAATTTTCCTTCCATAGCTGCCAAAAGACGCGGTGGAAATCTTCTTGACGATCTCACGGTCGGATCTCTGTAAAGATCAAATTCATAAGAGACCTTTCACGAGAAAGCGTACCTACCCTTCGGACGACTTTTCTGCAACCCACCCCAATATTTTTTTGGTGTTGTCCCCATACCAAGTGCTGATATTTGGCCCAATATGAAGGGTTCTCGTGCACTCTCCGGAAAGTTACAGCCAGGGCCCAAAAAAAATCTAATTTTTCAACTAAAATTTGTATTCGTTTTAAAAACTTAGTCCGGTGTATTTTTGCATGGAGATTCCAAAAAAACATTTTGGAAGGTATACGACAACGTTAAAAGGCCGAAAACCATTTTTTTCTGCGATTTTCATTTTTCTTGGGAAATTTTTTTCCACGTTACATTGGGTTCTTTACAGATTCGAATTCTCCGTAAAAAACTGTCTTTGTAAAAAAAAATTTCAGTCCGATCGGAGTACGGGCCCGACTTTTATAACAGTCCTTATAGAGCGCACTTGGCGTTTTTTCACTAAATGGCCCATATGAAGAGGGCTCCCAATATTTGGCCGACACTTTTTTATGCCTCTAATGGTGTTTTTCTGTCACTATGAACCTATTTACGATTTTTCAAAAACATTTCGACCTCATTTGCCGACATGACTCACCTCGACTTTTTTCACATAAGGGATTTCATCATTCTTTTTCACTTTCATTTCACATCACATTTCACATTTCATTTCATTTCCCTTATGTGAAAATTCGGTTAGGGGTCATATCAAAATTGGCCATAATTATATCTATGATTTCACTAAAAGTGACATAATACTAGTTTTTAAGTATCCTAACATACTTTTTCTTGGGTCGGAGCTTCTATTTCAACCTCACCTCTAACCGCAGAATGAAAATCGCAGAAAAAAATGGTTTTCGGCCTTTTAACGTTGTCGCATACCTTCCAAAATAATTTTTTTGGAATCTCCATGCAAAAATACAACTAAGTTTTTAAAACGAATAAAAATTTTAGTTGAAAAATTAGATTTTTTTTGGGCCCTGGCTGTAAATTTCCGGAGAGTGCACGAGAACCCTTAATATTGGGCCAAATATCAGCACTTGGTATGGGGACAACACCAAAAAAAATATTGGGGTGGGTTGCAGAAAAGTCGTCCGTAGCCCCATCCCAGAAGGTACGTTCTCTCGTGAAAGGTCTCATAAAACAATAATTTATTCATTTATATTTACTGTGCCATTTTCCCACGAATCGCATCCCATATGCTACCGTATTCTTCCTTTTTTCGAGAAAGATTTTTCATAGAAATCATCAGTCCACGCGACTTCCTTTATTCGTTTTTCGGTATCTAATTCCCTCGCGACACACCACTTAGTATTGTTCGATTGAGCTCTCTCAATTCGATATACTCTCTCGTCGGTCAGAGCGGGCGAGATAGCACAAAAAATGAAGAGATTTTCCTGTTTTCTGCACTATCCTTTCTCTCAATCCCTCCGCAATAATCGCGAAAATATTACGAAGTATAGGCAAGAATAGGCGAATACGTAGACCAAGTCACAGAGCACACAAATTTTCAATTTCGTTTCGCTTTTTTTCATGCGTGAAAGGGATATTTTCAGAGCGTGGCTGGAAAAAAGCTCGAAATGGAGTGACCATAGGAACATTTTTTTTAATTTTTGTTATAATTTTTTTAGTGCAACCTGACGAGAGGGAAGAATCGATTGTAAGGCGCTCGACCGATTTTGAGGAAGGGATGAAACTTATCCCAATTTTGAAAAAAAATCAAATTCTAGATTACAAAAAAATAAGTATAACAAAATAAGTATCAGTATCCTTCTATGGTCAATGATATGTGTAAAGGAACAAATAAGGGAAAAAAGTTTTGCCAAGGCTTGCCACCTCCCAATCCTCACTTTTCCCTAGCTATCATTGTCACATCCTGCTGACCAGCGCGTAATGTCGAGAACAATGAATTTAAAAAAAAATGAGACCTGTACTCCATTGCTCATCAGTATCCTTCCATGGTGCAGTGAGTGCTTTCTCGGGGGCCGAAAATCATTCATCCCTTCCTCCTGCATCAAACTGTTTAGAAGACCACCGAATGCCATCTGAAATTATATTTAAAAAAAATTATTTTTAAAAATAAAATTGCAAAAATATCTACATAGAACGGGGTCACGAAGCGAGTGAATAGAGCATAGAACAGAACCGTAAAATAGCTTTCAAGGACTCTGATTTCGTGGAAACCTTTCCAGGCTATGAGGAAGTTCTTCAAGAAGTAGAGGAAAGGCAAAGTAGGGGGTGAAATTGAGATGTCAAAAGGAGAAGACGTGGATTAGGAAATAATGCAGACTTTGGAGGGGAAATGGAGCGTCTGGAGTCTCTTCAATTTCCGTGCTCTCTCGCTTTCTCTGATCAACAAAAAATAATGCAAAAGGATGGCCGAAAACGGCCGAATTGGCCGCGAATAAAGAGCGAATAAGACGCGGATAAGGGGGCTAGAGCGGAGTAGAGCCCGAAATACGGACCGCCGTCTCTTCATTTCACACACTATTTCGCCTCTCGATCGGGCGAGCGAGTGTGCAAAATGAAGAGACGGAGGTATGATTTCTCGAGCTCTAGAGCGGAGGGAACAATGAGACTGGTCACACGGGCGATTGGGCAGTGAATCAGGAGGTGGTGGTGAAATGAGTGGCGATGGTGGGGTGCAGACTTTGTAGAAAAATTAGTACCTAGTCGAAACATAGTAGAAACATGATAGAAACCTAGTAGAAAGCTAGCACAAAGAGAAGGGAAATTTGAGTAGTAATTTATGATAGTAGAAACTTGGTAGAAGCATAGTAGAAACTTTTCTAATGCTCGCTGCAAGTGTAACGAGGATTTCCAGCAGAATCTCTATTTAGTAACTCATCAGCACTCGAAATGGCGCTCGCGAAGGCAACTTTCTCGAATTTGCGTAATTTTAGGAGGCGTTTACCTGGGATTTGAGAGATGACACTGAATCTATTTGGTAGTCAATGAGCTGTATGAGGATGGGGAAGAGGAAGGTGAATAGGATGACTACCATTTCTATTTACTTGTCTCGAATAGGATACTGTCTAGCGCGAAAACTACTTTTATGAAAAAGGTGATAAGCTAGACACTATGAAATACACGGAAACTGATAAAGTTGTAGTTGTGTCCGAGTTTTCGAAAACCGAAAAAGGCGGAACGAGCAAAGAAAGCGTGAGCAATAAATTATATCCGGATAACATGATGATTGGGCTTCGAAAGCAACAGCAAAAGTTTCAGTAGATGAATAAATAGCTAGTCCATGGGATCAGCCTAACATGATAGCTGATCACTAAATTTTTGAAAACATGCGTAAAATGAAATGATGGCCAAGTTTTCGAAAACCCGAAGGCGGAACGCGAACACAAAAGCGTGAGCAATAAATAATAACCGGATAAACAAAAGTAAGTAGCGCCTTTGGCGAGCAAAAATGACGGCCAAAGCCGACAACTTTCTATTGCAAAGCTGGCCCGTTCAATCCGCTTTTGCAAGGATGGAAAATAAATTCTGGCCCATTGTTCCTAGATTTTATTCGAAAAAGTTCTCCATTTAAATTTGTGGAAATGGCTGCACGAGAACCCAGAACCAGCGAACAATGCGGCAATCACGTTTCCAGCAATGATGACATGGCAAAAACAGCAGTCAAACTAAGAAATGCTGCAACAAAAGACAGAAATGGAGTCACTTGGCTCCCGTTTTAGGCCCTTTTGGATGCGCGAAATGGCACGTCTTTCAGCAGAAACAAGTGATGACACACGCATGTTCTTTGAGGCGGTGCACGTGGGTGCAAACTTTCATCAGTTCATTGTCACTACAGAGTAATTACTAAAAAAAGATCTAGAGGACGCATGACTAAATGTACTGCAAATCCCCTTGAAAAAGATTCAGCGACCATGTTGCAACAAAGACTCAAAAGAAGAAGTCATTTTTTGGTGTCACTTCGCTCCCGTTTTAGTTCCAGTTCTTGCGCAAAGAATGGCAAGTTTTGCAGCTGCGAGAAATATGCGATGACACACGCGTGTTCTTTGAGGCTGTCCAAGTGGTCTCTTCAAATCCCATTCTCTCTAGCAGGCTAGAGAAAAGAGATTCAAGGAAAAGCTCATCCCATGGAGTTGCAAGTGGCTCTCTCTCTATCCTCCATTGTCTTTCGTCGGTCAAAGAATGCGAGAAAGAGAAGAAATGAGGAGAGTAGGAAGGAAATTATGAGTCGCAAGGTCCTTAGCGGGCTATAAGCAACACGCGTTTTACCCTTGCTCATCGACCAAAATTTCGTCGTAAATTGTTTAGAAAATGAAACAGGAATTGAACGGCTCACGTGGCGGGAAGTGAAATGAGCAGCGACCAGGAATTATTGAGGATTAGATTCGAGCAAGAGATGAAAGGAAGGCAAAGTAGAAACATTTGCGTTGCAAATGAGCAAAGAATAATGCGATTTAGAGTATAGAGAGTAATTGATTAATAATTAAAGTTGCTTCGGCAATCAAATCGACTTTATAGTTGTTTATCGAGTAACCAATGAATAGAACGTGCTCATTATAAAATAAATATGAAGCGGCACAAAGTAAAAGGATTGGATCGATTTCGAAGAGCAGAGATGACAATACACTGATGGCAGAAAGAAGACAAAAGTTTTAAAGGTACAGAGGACGACGCATGACTAACGCACAACGTAGCCGGAACTTTGAAACCGCCGGTTGAAAAAGCGTGGGACAGTGCCAACCGGGAATTAGTCAAATATATAGTTTCGTCTATCAGATGTCGAGAGAGCGTGCAAAATGACGAGACGATCTTTCAAACTCTAAAAATAATAAGCGGGTTGGCCGACTGCGAGTCGCATACTGCGAAATGTATCTAGTCAGGGAGGGGACCAAGGTGGATCCGGTTTCGAGTAATTTGTATTGTGTTTCGCCCAGGTAATCTTCGAAAGTATAGCAAAGGGTTCAGCGATCTGGGGGTTCCCTCTGGAAATATAAACTATGACCCGTAATACCTTGTGATGGTCAATTTTAGAGTTAAAAATAGAGCAAATGGTGCTAAAAAAGGAAAAGTTCAGCAATCTGGGAGTTCCATTTACCCAGTAAGGGTAGAGAGAAACACTTAGTGAACCCTGCAAACGTTTCTCGCGCTCCCCGGAGACACACTCGACAATGAAAAAGCCGGGCTCGCTTTTCACATGGGCATTATCAGATCGGATGTGGACATATCGTGACGTGCGCTCTCTCAATATTTCATTGTCTCTAGCAGGTCAGAGAAGGCGAGAGAGCGCGCGAAAGGAGGAGAGCGCAGGCGGGATAAGAGGCGGGGGCTAATGCATTGCCCCACATCAGTTGATCAATTTTTGGTCAGTTAGGAGGTCAGACATCGGGGCACACGATAATAATGACAATATTATGGAAAATTCGAAGAAAAAATGCAAGACATCAGCCACAATTGGTTGCCTATTTTCACGAGTACAAAAATGCACGATATCATCACGCAATGCGACCGGGATGTATCGAATAGACGGATGTCCGAGCGAGAACCCAAATGAGACGGTAGAATTGGGCATTCAGAGTCATCGTGGATTCCCCACAACCGTAATCACGAATTCTGATCGTCGATTCAACGCAATGGGGAAAACACGGATGTCGCAGCAGAAAATGCGTGGGGTATTTCGGTACCGAGTCACTGGAGGAATGACAGATGGAGCACCTAACACGAGAATGAGTGTTATGACACGATTCGAAGATCCAAATTTAGTTCCAAACTTACGGTACGGCACAGAACTGAACAATTTGAAAAGGATAATACAGTCAGTCGCTGGAGGTGATAGATTGGGTACTACGCTCCAACACGGACCATCAAATATAAACACAAGCAAGTACTGCGCAAAGGACAGTGATCTCATCCGAAATTCGCAGGAAAGAGCAATTGAGTGTGAGACTGACAAACAATTGCTTTAGAGATTCTGTGATTTTTAAAGATCCTTCCTGTATCAATTTCCACCGGCAGCATCAATAGTCTCAGATTAGTGAATCAAAGATCTCAAGAAATTGCAGACCCAAATCAATAGAACGCCAAATTGAATATGGAATAATGGAAAAGTCGCCGCACAAAACAGTAGCTTGAGAACAATTGGTGGGAAAGTTCTCGCTCAATGACTTTATGCTCCAAGAAAACGGTCGACGGGAGAAAAGCAAGAGCTCGGAACGAAAAGTAGGTATGGTCGATATCAATTCAGAAATGGTACGGGCAATAGAATCAGTATGAGGCGAGTCTGCGCTTTCCATCCCCCATCTCCCTGAGGGGATAACTCGGCGATTGTGAAGTGAAAACAATAAGGGGGCTCACTACATTCCAGACCACTCTGACCCGACGTCTCTTCATTTCGCACACTCTCTCGCATCTCTGACCGATGGCAGAGAGTGCGAAATGAAGTGACGACCGCTCTTTTTAGGGGCTCTATTCCAGACCGCTTGAGGGAGGCGGAAACAAGGAAGACAAATAAGAATAACAAGTCAAAATGCTGACCGCGAATCTTCCAGAGCACATAAAGAAGGAAGTGATGAAAAAAAGCCCCCAAACATTGGCGTTCAAAAACCTCCCGGGTTTCGTGGGTATCGGATTGCATGCTAGATGTATATTGACGCTGGTTGTGGGTCACAGCATTCTATACCGACAGAAAGGAGTTGCGGTCAAACTGCAACCTTGAAATATTAAATGTTTCTGAAATAAATTCCGAGTTTCATTCTGAATGTGCTGAACGGTTGAAATCCGGATAAGTTTCAGGAACATTTCATATTCGAATATCGATTTGTAGTTCGATTACGGTGTGGCGGGAAAATTCAAATCTTAGTCCCATTGTTCACCCTTTTCTGGAGAGAACAAAGGGGGTCAGAATGCTGTGGGGTTCTACTGAACCAGTAATGTAGGTATGGAAATGGGTAAAGTTTCTTCCACAGGCACAGAAACCTTGCTGGTATGGACAAGTTACTAACCCAAAGCGTACAGGCCCGGAATGGTATTGGTTAAATGTCAAAATGACGTTGTGACCAACAAAACCGGAAATATCGCTGAACCAAGCAGTCTGGGCAATACCTAGAGTCTTTCTGCTGGTGCAGCGATTCGACTTCTTCTCTCCAGGAATGAGTAAAGTTCAGGAGAAAAGGGGAGAGTTCGGGCCTCTGTGTGAGATGGCTGCAACTCGAGCGTAAAGGGTGGAGATTTTAAAGGTCTTGTTTCGGGGGATAGTGGTATCATGCCCGCGAAAGGCCTGCAAGCGAGCAATTTTAGAACCTAAACAACGCAGAAATGCCGAAACAACCGGACAGGAACTCGGTCAGAGGCCCGATTTTAACAACTGAGAACTGAGAAAATGCACGTGATTGAAGCACGGGGTTCAAAGAACCAAGCGCAGCTTGAATTTCAACAACAATGTATCAAATTCGATACAAATAGTGAGTAAAAGGGTTTAGAGGCTGAGAGTGCTTTGAAATTTGGCACTATGCCGTACGAGAACATAAGGACCTACGGGAAATGAGCTAAAAATGTACGAGTTGAAGGAATTTGTTAGGTTCTCCAACCCAAAAGCGAGGGCCTAAACTTCCAAAGCACCTAACGCGAGCCAGAAATGAGGAACGATTTATGCATGGAAGTACAGTTTGATGGACTTTTCCCGGAGAGAAGGAGGAAGGGACTGCAGAATATTCAGTGGAATTGTCCTGAAGGCTAGAGAAAGCGAGAGAGCACGCGAATAGGAGAGAGTCAGACGAAAATTCGGCGCTCGCTATCAGAAATGGCTCGCAAGGTCGGTGCACTCATCAAGAAGAAGACATGTAGAGGCTGACTCTCCTTATTTTACACACTCTCTCGCCTCGTGCTGGTTACCCCCAGCGACCTCATCAGTACTGTGGCCGTCTCTTCGTTTTGCAGTGTTTCTAGTCAATCAGAGAAGTGACAATCATTTGTCATCAATAATGGCTCTTGGGAACAGACGGTAGATTTTGTAGTGAACAATCATGAGAAAAAATGAGAAATAATGACCGGATAAGCGAGCGAAATCTATTCGAGGCTATGACGGGAACAAATTAAGTTAGGCCCGGGGAGCAGACTAGTCACGGGAACTCCCATGCAGCATATCTCATTGTCGAAGGGGCGTAACAAACTTGTCAAAGTGATTGCAAAACAATCGGACGTTGCAAGATTGGTGAAACTTTCAAAGTTTCAAAGCTTCTTCGAAGGGAGAAAAATGAGCAATAATCATTATTGAAAGATCAATACCCGGACAGACATCAATGCAATCAAATAAAGGAATATTTCCCACCCTTTCGAACCTTCTGGTCCAAGAAAAACAGGAAAATTACTGATTTCACTTTGGATTGTGATGTAATGTTTGTGCATTTTACTGTAGTACAAACTGAAGTCTCTGCATTCCAAGAAAAAACTAATAAAAACAACCACGCTGCGCATCTTTAAGAGACAGATCGCGAGAGCTTCGACCAGGGTGCGGAAATAGAAAATCATGATTTTTAAAAAATGGGTTGAAGTGGACGCACTTTGTGAACAACACCAAAATGCGTTTCACTGAGACTACAGAATTTACACCGAATATCGAAGAACAGTGATGTAATATTGCCGGAAAAGAACGTGATTTTGAAATAGAGGTAATCGTCTCTTCATTTCCCATAACCGTTTTAGAGATGCAAGCGATTGTGGGCGATCAAGGAACAATTACCTTCATTCCAGACTATTTAGGCACAACTGAAAACGTCTCAAAAAAAGCTTTTGAGACAAATCTACTTCCTCTATCCGTAAAATATCCTGACTTTCAGAGATTCTCAGAAACAATCCTGGCAGATTGCGTGTAGGTTGGTCTCTAGACTGGGAAGCAGGGGTCTTATTTCTCTGGCAGGTGAGAGATCGTGCAACCGATAGCATAGGATAGGGGCAAGGGACACGAATTCTGCCTATGCAGCCTATCTAGGCTGGCCCGACTGGTCTACTCATTCCTCGTATACTCTCGCTAGTAGAGTGGTCTAGTGGCCATGGTAAATAAAGAGGCCAGGGGCTGCATTCTATTCGCAGAAGGCAAGCAGGTCAGAGACAACGATAGAGCACGTGAAATGAGGAGACTAGATGCTGCACCCTATCTACGCTGGAAGAAGTGGGGGTTGGTCGCTGCTGGTCGCTCCGACTCTCTCTCTTCGCGGATCGTAAACGCGCACTGGGCTCTATAAAAGTGTTACGAGCTACTGGAAAAGGAGAGCGATGAGAGAGGGTGTGAGGGAGTAGCGGTCTCCTCTTTTCACCCACTCTCTAGTGTGTCAGGGAGCTTAGAGAGTGTGTGAAATGAGGAGAGTCATTGCCAAGCCATCGCCTAGTGTGAGGGAGTGTGATGCATCTGATGGGAAAACAGTCGAGCAACGTCCGGTTTGGTCGGAGATCGGAATTATTCTAAGAAGCGGAGTCAGTCATAAAAATAAGTATTTCTAAAATGACCGAATTAGCGTCAAAAATAGCGAAAGAAATCGGTGATGATCCATAAGGAAATGATGAACAATGAGGAGCAATTTGAATGAATTAAGGACAATTAAAAGCAAATTACATTTACAAGGAAGCAATTACACCATGTGCGAATATTGTGTGGTAAACCAGGTGCACTCATATGCCATGGACGCAATGTTACTACTTTACCTAGCGTGGGGAGCGATATCAAAATGTCAGCGACAGTGGCAAAACCGAGGGAATGTACGCATGTCAGGCCATTGATCCCAGGCGGCGTTATCTTCTTGGCACCCAGATGCATTCGGATGAAAATAAAACTCAGGGTTAAAGTCAGAAAAAATCATAGTGTTGAATTCTGTGTGTAGGCCTGAATCTATAGATCCTCCCCAATTCTGCCACAGCATTCTGACCCCCTTTGTTCTCTCCAGATAAGGGTGAACAAGGGGATTAATATTTGAATGTTCCCGCCACACCGTAATCAAACTGCAAATCAGCGATAGAATTTAAATTGTTTCTGAAACATATCCCGATCTCAATGGTTCAGAATGAGAATCGGGATGAGTTTCAGAAACATTTCATAGTTCAAGTTTGCAGTTCGACTACAACCCTTTTCTGTCGGTATAGAAAGCTGTGCTGCCTGCCTAAACGGAATTTCGAGCACGACGCGGAAAAGGATCAGATTTGGTAAAAATGTCAATGGTATGTCCTGCAGTCCGAAACAAATCATGAAAGAGACAGATATCACAGGTATAGCCATGAAGCTTAAGATCCTTTCCAATTCTGCTTTCCTACACGGAATTCCAAGCACGACACGGAAAAGGATCTGATTTGGCAATGAGGAGTGATTCGTTTCCGAGAATTCTCAGGCGTTCGTCCAATGAATGATTCAGGAGGGAAGAAATCAACGCCGGTTTTGACGGAGTGAAAGCGTTCCAAAAGATCAGATTGGCACTTTTTGCACCCAGCCACCTCTCGCATACTATTCAGAGATTCATTATCAGAGCGCCAAAAAAATGTTCCGCCTCTAAAGAAGCAAAGGAAGCTGATTGTATGAAGGAAAAAAGAAGAGCAAGGGCATCTTATTAGTGTACCCCAAAAAGATACGCAAACCTCAGAAAAGCACGTACCACACTGAAAACACAAGCTGAATAATGCAATTCCCCGCACAAAAGAATAGGGCAACACCGATAATTTTCTAAGAAAAAATAACTAGACGGTTCATCTTCGTCAATAGAACAGTTTGAGGACCACCCGGCGTTCCCTATTCTTCCAGGGGATAACACACGGCTTCCGAGGGGCGTCAGACAGCCATTTTCAGGCGCATAATCAAATCAGAGGAGTGATGGTCCTCGATAATTTGCTGTTTTGGTGGGCTGCGCCGCAATGAGAGTGTTCGAGAACCTCCTCAGGAGAGTGGGGCTGTCTAGTGGTTTGTGATTCTTAGGTCCCCTGTGGAGGAAAGAAAAGTAAAGGTGTTCTGATGGGGGGGGGGGGGGGATCCAAAATAATCCACATCGAAAAAGTGGCAGACTCAATTTCATCATCACTATGCAATATTACGTTATGATGATGCGTAATGATGATGATCTCCGTAAAGGTGTATCCACGGCAAGAGTCTGTGCCACCATATTTTGGGTGGATCTCCGGTCTGGCCCTGGTGTTCAATGTTTTTCAGAATTGATAAATGCCGCCTCATAAAACACGAATGAAAAAATGACCTAAACAGGCGAGAACAAGTGTTACAATAACATGTACATGATCATGGTTCACCCTACCACCCTCAAGAATGTAAGACCAAAACATGAGTCAGAATATGAAATGACAAGGAGGAAGGAAAGTGTTGAGGGGAAAGAGAAGCTGACCGGCGAGACATCGACTCTCTCCATTTCGCATGGTCTCTCGGTGGTTAGAGAGAGCGAGAGATAAGGCGAAATGAAGAGAGTAATGCCAGTGTTCGTGTGTTCGCGTTACTTCATTTCCCGTGATATCTAGGTAGTCAGACAGACCGAGAAATAAGGTGAAATGAAGAGAGTAGTGCCAATGAGTGTGCTGTTCGCGTCTCTCCCATTTCTCAATATTCTCTGATCGGTCAGAGAAGCGAGAGAGCATGGGATTGTGAGAGAGTCAGACCATCCCTAGAAGAGAGTAACGCCAGTGTTCATGGCTCATTTGAGCGAACGACGCCTAGCGTGACAAGCGTGTGACAGGACAATAACGGTCGGGTTCTTTAGTAGGAAAGGAAATGACTGGAAACATAGGCGATCTTAAGAAAATGATCCAACAACAAGCCGCTTGTTTGACAGAAAAAAGTAGGGTTATGCTGATATTGAGGCTTGGAAATAAAAATAATTATTATAATTATTAATTATTATAATTATTAAATAATAATTGGAAATAATTTGGAAATAAAAGAATGATTGGAAGTGAAACATGGGTAGATGCGAATAACAACGGGCCGATTCAGTGAATGGAGGCGTGACGATAAGAATAAAAAGACCACGCAAAGCTACTGAGAATCAAAAACAGGTGGGTGCTTTGAATAATGACTGGAAGTTGAAACAATGTTGTTATTGAGTATAAGAAGGAAGCAAAGTGCTGCAGCGAAACAATAACGTGTCCTTTTTTCGAAAATATGACTGCGTGACAGAACAATAACGGGTTGGTACTTTGGAAAGAAAATGAATAGAAGTTTGAAACATAGGCGATGTTGAGTATAAGAAGGAAGTAACAAGCTTTTGCGAAACAAGAACGTATTCTTTCTATGGAAAAACATGTCTGGAAGTGTCTATCGAAGCATCGAAAATAAGTCAAGACACAGAGCACTACTGAATTGAGCAACAAGACCATGACGTTTGAAACTGCTGAGATCTGAAGCCAATGATTTGCCAAAACCAAATTTATTGCTCAAAGGCCGAAAATTTAATAGACTGATGAATCAAATCTTAGTTCTCGGAATCTGAACATGTGGAAGTACACTTTTATCTTCCATGGAAAAGAGAACAAGGAAATGACTTATTTACGAGAAATATCCTTCAGATCATAAACCGGTTAATTTTGCAGTGCTTTCATGAATGGACAGCACCTGGACAGAAAATGTCATGTGCGATATCCGTATTTGAATCTACCAATCATTTTTCCACTTCAAAAAAAACAGTTAAAAACACATTTGACCTATGTACCCATGAATGCGTATAATTCCGGGACCTGTCTGACACTCTCCGGGAGCGGTTGCGTGCGCTTTTTGCAACCTGATCTCTTTCAGGAAGTTTGAAGGCTGCACTACAAAATCCCTGCGTAATGACCTCTTCCTTCCCTTCATTGGACCTACAATTTGCTAGGCGGTATCCGGGATCAGTTCATGAGAAGGGATGATGAAGAATTTCAATCCTCGTTCCGAGAACTCTTTCAAATCGTTGCCATTATGAACAGTGCAAGGAATAAAGGGATAGATTTTTCATACTGACATCACTATTCACCAGCTTCAATGATCAATTTTCGTGCAAAATTACACAAGGAACTCTTGTTCTGCTCGTTCGCAAATTGAAAGGATAATACGAATGAAGCGATGAAACGCCGAAACCACGGGACAAAGACACGCAAAAGCGCAAGCAATCAGCCCCGGGCTTCAATTTCGGCTCGAAAAGGTCTTTTCCGCCCGATATACGCCCTATCCAGACCTCATTACATGGTTCTCAGTGAAAAAACGTTGATTTCGGGAACGAAAAGGTTAAGAATCGGGGTCAATTGTTCTGCTGTCGTGTAATAATAATTGTAAAAAAATAATGATGATTTCCGACAGGATATCGACACAATTAGCATCTCGAACTAATCAAAGATAAAGCAATAGGAAACTTGTGTTCAGTAGTATGATAGCAGCGCTCGCGAGTAAAGCCGAACAGATTTTCCCAGTATCAGCCGTTACGTTCCCACGTTTTTCGATGGTAAAAAGACGAAGTAGCTGCGAAACTTCCCATTTTTTCAACCGAAAATCGTGTTGTTGTTTTGTTAAGTTTATTGAGAGAACCGCACATTTTTGGCACTAATTTCGCTCATCAACGAAATGAGGTAGAAAAGGAAGACAAGAAGTGGGGTCGAAAACAATCTACAGCGAGAGCGACTCAAGAAAGGAAGAGCGTAATAAAGATGGGTGGTAAGCAACTGTTGGAACAAAATTAGAATGCGAAAATCGAGGGACCGTTTTCGAATAAAAACAGAAAATAGTATAAAAAAATAGCCAGCGTGTGCGAGAAAGTTCCGTAAGAACGCGGTACATAATAAAATAGAGATCAATTCCGGTAGTTAGCAGTAATCGAACAGCTGGTAAATGACTTTCCTTTATCTCTAATTTCTCTGGTCGATTAGAGAAATGAGATCGAAAAAAGGATAATAGTTCCTTTATTTCAAGGAGTTTGCGAAATGAAGGGACCCGCTGGGAAACTGTAACCTCACCTACTTGGTGACGCGCATGCGAACCAATTCGAGCAAAAAACCAGAGCGTTTTGTTGAACGCTAGATGAAATCATGCAGAAGAACGCAAGCAGAAGCAAATTTGCACGAATCCGCAGCAGTTGGAAAAAAAACTACCTAACTCACGGGGAAACCGGATATGTTCCGAACATGTGTCAGCAGTGTCATGATATATCAATCAAAAATCATGGGGACAAGTCGGAAGTATTGTATTTCCGATCACAAGAATCGTAGGAATCGTAAGGGATTGGTGATCCTCGGGAATATTATTACGCAAAAATTCAAGAAGCTATAATATTTGCCACAACTTATTCTGGAAACACATGCTCCAGAAATCGTAAATATACACATGATTGCATTTCGAGTAGGAAGGAGAGCAAAACGAACTGATAATTCCAAAGCCGGTGCAAATTCTTCTTTGAAAGTCAAACTCTCACCGGCAATATTTTATGTTTGGTTGAGGAGATCGAACAGCAGTGCAACTGCAGCTCTAGACAATACGCCGTTCATAAAGACCTCTTGAAACATACATCAAAATGCTCGGTAAAATCGGTATTATAGGTAAAAACAGGACAGAAAACGTGCAAGAAGTCAGTCCAACAAACCTTCCTTGATCCCACTCTGTTCCTTCTCCTCCTCCCTCCCCTCTTTCTCTGCCGTCTCTACATTCCATGCACTCTCTCATCTGTTCTCTTACACAGCCTCTTTTGCTCTGTGATAGCCGCAAGGCGTGATGACCACTTCACCCTCCTGAGACTCTTGCAAGAAGAGGAAATGAGAGATGGAAGGAATGTATAGTGAGGTATTCCCGATGATAAGAAAAATCTGCGTTGGTTATTGGTTCGCTGATCTAACGATGAAAAGATATTGGTAAGGCAAGGGTCACCTCACTTCACCTCCTTCGAGTCTCTTGCAAGAAAATAGTGTATAGTGAGGAATTCGAGATGTTTTGCGCCCGTTTTTTTCACGAAAGGCAACACCGATTGCTGTGTTGATCTTGATTGAGCGTGATTGATTGAGCTGAACATCTTGTTGCCCCTATCCCAGAAATAGCCTCAAAATTCGGTGTAGCGGTTGTATTGAAAGTGAAACCTATCAAAATTCGAGCTGAAAGTGAGGAATTCGAGATGTTTTCTCCGTTTTTCATGAAAAGCAACACCGATTGCTGTGTTGATCGTGAGCGAAACCTCAAGGAGTCCTCATTAGGGTTGATCGTTCGGAACGGAATGACGGAATTCCGAACTTTTGATCCAATTATCCCCTCACTTCGGAACAGCCGAGAGTCGAACAATGGCCTTTCCGGAATGAGAAATCCAATTAGTTCATTGTCCGAACTCATTCCGAGCGATAATTGAATCAATTCCGGAACGAGGCAATTTCGATCACTCTCATTCGGCCGTTCCGAAAGCCGAACGATCAACCCTAGTCCTCATTAAAGAAGGTGTCCCACGAATATCTGGCTATAACTGAGTTAACGATGTGAGATGATGGGTCGCTGTTACCCGATAACACTTTCGAAACTCCCAAGTCACCATTTTTCGTTTGAACTGAGTTATGATCAATTGGCTGCGTGCCAAGTGACCCTGAAAAGCAGGTAACGAGCGAGAGAGCGTGCGGAATGATGAGAGCATCCCTCTCATTCCTCACTTTGCATACTCGCCCGCGCGGTTCGTGGGACGCCTTCTTCAATAAGCAGACTCGAGAAGGTAAAAAAATATATATAATGGGAATCTCTAGTGTTGTTGTGATAATTGTGATAACTAAACAGGGCACTTCGCCAAGAGCAGCGGGTGATATGGCTTCCAAAACAAAGTCTGATCAGTGTCAGAGATCTCGATATCGAGCGATTAAATACTCCCGGACTTGCCCGATCTGATCATAGCCTCAGAAGATGGCAAATTTGCGTTCACTAGATAAACGAGGTGTTTTGATGATCAGCCTCAGGCGTTTGTGTGATCCCAATACTCTCTCTTCTCTCATGCCTCATCATCTTCTTATCCATCCCTCTATCGGTCCCTGCAGTCTAGAGTTCGAAATACGGGTCGCCGTCTCCTCATTTCACATACTCTCTCGCCGCTCTGACCGGTGAGAGAGTACGTGAAATGAAGAGACGATTACCCGTATTTCGAACTCTACTGCAGTCACAATCTGGCGTCTGTCAGGTTATCACATCGTTATCACTCATAACTCAAAAAAAGTTTTCTTGAAAACCTATCTCCTGTCCCGATTCCTGCAATCTGCTCGTTTGTATGAGACATGCACGCTATTGTCACATATCTCTAGCGTCAATATCGGAGGCCTGCACTTCTCTTCCTCATCAAATCGCACTTCTTTCTTCCCGGTCACTTCACGGCAGCAGCGAAACAAGGGCAATCGATTCGAAAAGGTAAGGTAATGATCATCCCCCGTTAATAAAAGCACTTGCGTCCTGCGGGAGATCACTACTAGGCCAGTCATTATTAGGCCAATTCAGTCCGGAGGGCTTAATCTGTTCTCCGGACCTACGTTATCTAGCCATTCCCAATTCCTCTTTCGGGCGCCTTAGTGGGGCGGTGATCCGACACGGCGACAGACGGAATCGATTCGAATGCCACCTCACCTCTAACCTATCAAGCTGGGTATTTTGGATGACCCGCCACTGGCGCTTGTGGGATTCATACACTAGCTTCTCCACTATCTCCTCTCCCGGCCACTGCAGTCCACTCACAATATCGTTAGGATAAGAAATGCACACCATTGTCACGTATCTCTCTTTTCCTCAGTCATTACTTCCATCTCCAATGGTCTGGATCCCCTACTTTCGCCCGCTCTCTCGTTTCTCTGACACGCTAGGGTTAACGATAGATCGAGAGACGAGAGGAATGCTTTCCCGGTCACTTCACAGCAGCAGCAGCGAAGAGTCCACTCACATGATGATCATGAACCCCTGTGAGCACTCTTCTCGTCTCTTCATTTTGCCCTATCCCTCGCCACTTAGAGAAACGAGCGAGCACTGCGAAATGAGAGACCATCCATCGTCTCTCCGGCTCTCACACACTCTATGACCACACCTTCGATGCTCTGACGGCTGAAAAACGGAAACGACTGCACTGCGAGCGAATGGACGATGCACTATAGTCAAAGGGGCGCCGACTGATCTGCAGGTGAGGAAAATGAATAACAATTAGGTTTTTATTACTATTTTAACGCTTATTTGTGTGGCTAGAGGGCTTTGTTCCAAATTTCAAAATGATCTTGCCAAAAGGATCAGCGTTGTGATCAGGAGAACGTCACGGACATATGAAACTCGAGAAAGCCTTCAAACACTCTAGTGCAGCGCAAGTTTGACGAGAACAACGGGTCATCGGGGACTGAGTAAAGGGTCGAATTACTAGCAAGAATCGGTCCTCACGAGGGTAAAAAGTGCAAAAATCCAAAGTGTGGAATACCGAGAAATCGTAAAAGTCCAGCGGATCCTCTTTCTTCTTTCAAGTGGCTTTTCGCACATCCCATTCTCCTCGCCCGTTATGACCTCTCCTCTCGAATGGGCACACTCTTCATTCTGCGTGCTCTTTGAGAGATATGACTGGTGATAGTGCATGGAAAAATGAGCGGACGAGAGGATTGGCAAGAGCTCGAGAAAAGATACCACCGTCTCTTCATTCTGCACACTCTCTCGTCGACCGAGCGGGCGAGAGAGTGTGAATGAAGCGACGGTGGTGTCATTTCCGATCTCTACTGACTGGTGATAGTGCATTGCGCGATGAGTGGACAAGAGGATTGGCAAGAATGGGCGCCCTCTTCAGTCCGAATGGTGTCTAGGATGCCAAACTGAGGAGAGAAAAGGAAGGACAAGGGTAGGAAAGACAAAGAAGGCTGTTGCGTGTAGCGGCGTGGATAAAGGATCCTATCCTACGTAGGAGAGAACACGCTCATTTTGAGCAACAAAACAAATGTAAATTCAGAGAATGAAATCCAAAGGGCAAAACTATAATTTTTTGCAGGTGATTTTCTCAAGAACGAGAATAGGATTGTCAGAATCGCGAATGAAAGAAATCCCAATTCGTTTTAAGAAGATTCACACGGAATTCTAAACGAAATTGGAATCGCGCAGCGATAAAAAACAAACTCAATTGCGATTATGCAACGCGTGGAGCGAAAGCAGGTAAGCGAAGGTCGGTCACCCGACACTCAAGAAGCAGCTGAAAACAGCTACTCTTCCCGGGATTCGAACGCGCACAGGGGTAAATATGGCACAGTTTCCGATTCACTTTAGCCGGGGCCTTTTGAGGATGAGCGGACGTTGCTATTCAAGGGCCGCGAGAATACTTCCGAGTTGGGCAGCATGGGGACTCTGGCTGACCAGAGATAAATGCTAGTGAAGAGACAGCTTCTTCATTCTGACAGCTTAACCCTTCCTAGGATCCGCGAGATTCGAGTGAAGGATCGGTACGACACATGCTTCGCGAGTAAGATGCGAAATAAACAGGTAGCAATAATCGGGGAAAAAACTAAAGAAGCAATAAGGATTTCCGGGTGTGTAGGGTCCGCGAGCGTGTGTGCAGAAATATGGCCAAACCATCCCAAGAGGGAGAGGATACCCATGAAATATGGGTTGTTTCTTGAAGCCAATCAAAACACGCGAACACAAAAACGTTTTTTCTCCTTGATCATTTACTCAATTAGTGCGCATTCAAAGTGACGCAAGATATTTAGAGTACTAAGAAAAAAGGAAACGTAAACGGCGTCAAAGGTTCTCTGTGAAGAAATAGAACAAGAACAAAAGTCAGCTGTCGATATTCCTGATGAAATACGGCGTTCTGCAGCGTTTCCCACAGAAAAGGCGTCAACAATCGACAATCGCGGGAATATTTATCCGGAAAACATGATTATTTCTTGAAAATCTCAAAAATTGGGTCGTTGATTCGCGGCTGCCACACTACTCATCATTATTCTTCACCGCATGAAGATCATCGTTGCCACTTCCAAGTAACGGTTTTTTGCGCATTTTTATGTTGCGATAAAGATACAAATAACAATCGCGGGAATATTTATCCGGAATATAATAGAAACAGGAATTATTACCAGTGCTGACCTCGTTTGTAAAGACAATTAGCTACTAGCATACTAGCACCAACAAAGAAAACGCTTCTAAATTCTAGGAAGCTCGGGTATGATTTCCATCGGTAGATTAGGGTCTTACCCGAGCAACTAAACACACTACTAAATAGGTAAAGCTCACAAGTGGGAAAGTCGGAAAATACCTGAGCAATGGACGATATTTACAACATAATCTGAGCGCCAACATGGCCTAAATTTCACATATCACATTCCGAGAAGTCCAACAAGTTATTTTGATTTTAATCTCCGAAGATGTTCGGATTGACGCGTTGGTACTCCTGGAAGCAGTCACGAATGACACGGAAGACCTGAAGTAAAACAATTAAATTGGTTAGGTTTCACGTTTGATCCAAATGCACAGACTTCATTACTTGATAGTCGATTCGAGATAGTGTATTGAAAATAATTAAAAATCAATAGACTGACCTGCAGACATGGCAGGTAGTCGAGCACGTTGGCTGGGGTGTCCTAAAATGATTTATTTTTATTAAGCACGTATAACTAATTAACTACACAATTGTTAATTACCTTGTGCGTATTGCAGAACGGCAGGCACTTCCCGCCCAGGAACGAGCCCAGGCCGCCCCTCACGCAGCACTCGTTGTGGTCCGCCTGAATTGATTTATTTATTTATATATTATTAATAATTTTAGATTTATCGATGTTGAATGATTTTCGTTCGATTTGTAACGATTTTTAATTGTTTTCTCAAATACTTTTCACAAAATAGTGATTAGTTTGCTTGAGGTGTAGAGTCAATACTCGACAATACTCGAAGGCATTTGAAAATTTGAAAAATGAAAATATTAGTGTAGTATTTACCTTAGTGGACGCGCAGTCGAACGCCTTGCCCATCTGATCACCCGGGCATTGCGCGGTGAGGAAGGCGCTCACGAGCTGTAATTATCTATTAATAATTTATTTATTTATATTACAGTATCCATCTTTTGCACATCATAAGCACATTTGCACATGGAAATGCGTTAAAATCTAATACCAATTCATAAGTGATTCGGATTCATTGTGACTTCATTCTGCATAGAATTTGCAACTTCCAAACGAAGAAACGACGGCTCAGATTTCGAGCTGTAATAGTAACCTAAATATAAGTAACTCACCGTCTTGTCATTAAAACTGTCAAAGTTGCACAGGTTCTGGCAGATGGGGTTCACTCCTTGTTTCCGACAGCACGAATCCAGTTTCTGATTGGGTGATAGGGCCGAGCGAGGACGGGAAACGGTGACCTGAATGGAAGTATCTATTTGGAACTGCGCATGACCAATGTTTTGTGAGCATTCCCAGTATTAGAAAAGGTGAAGTTGAAATACGCTTCATAGAATGATAAGATGCGTTGGATTGAGAGCATTACAGTCATTGAAAGAGATGCTGTGCAGACAATTAATTCTTAATTATTTGGAGTGAATTGACGTAGATTGTGGCATTGAGTCATACAGGGGTGGGGGGATTTGATGTTTGAGCAGAATGTATTCAGGTTCTCAGTGACACTAAAGGACGATCTGAAGCCAGTTTGGCATGAGTGAGGTCGAATACGTTTCATAGAATTGGGAAATTCCCAGGCGTTAGCTATTTTCAGTGTATTTTCAGTTTTTAGCCTAATTTCAAAAAAAAAGTTATAAAATGACTACCATTCGTAGATTACAGATGCTCGTTTTTATGGACTTACGCTATGCACCGGCACCGGCTGCTGTGTGGGCGCGAATGCGGGCGGTGGTTGTTGTGGTGGGGGAGGAGGAGGAGTGAAGAGGTCCAAGGGGTTTGGCAGGGCGAGTGGTGGCTGGAATGCATCGCTCATTATTGAGTCAAATATTGATAATGATTTCTCTATTTTCAAAATTTGAATGTCTACTAGCGGTCAACAGAGGTGGACGTTTGCATCTACGCTAACCCCACTGGCATGAACGGGACAAAATTCAGACGTGGAACATCCCACAATTTGGGACCATTTTGGCTCCCACAAGTCGAATCCAATTATAGATCAGATATAACAGCCAACCTGCGGTCGCTGGAAGGCCGGGGGTTGCGTGGTCGTCGGCAGGAATCCGAAGGGTTGCTGCGGGGGAGGAGGAGGCGGCTGCGAGATGAGTGTGGGCGCGGGGGCGATCTACAGGGGATCCAATTTCACATTTGATTCGCATTTTTTCATCCCTAATTTGTGTTTTTCTGATTCTACAAATATGTTTCACATTGCCACTAATTACTTCCATTTCTATGCATGTTGGTAGAGATAGTAGAAACATTACAAAATACAATTTAAAAAGTAGAATAATGAATAAAATCACTCGCCTCTCTCCGCAGATGTGCTGGTTGCTGGAAGGGCTGACCGGGGCCGTTGTAGAAGGCGTTGGTGGTGGGCGGAGGGAAGAAGGGCGGAGGCTGAAATGGTTTAGAGATCAAGATCACACTCAAATAAATTCAAAAGGTTGAAAAAACTCAATTAAAAAATGTCTCAAACCAACAATTGACGCGCAATTTTTAAAAAAAAAGTAGCTCACAGTGGTGAACTGCTGCTGTTGCTGCATAGGTTGCGTATTCTCCCGCTCTTGCTGCTGTCCGGTGAACCTAATTTAAATTTAATAATCGATTTTTAATATTAATAAAAATAATATTTTTTTCAAATTTCGAACCGCTGAGTGTTCCGGTCGACGAACGAGTTGGGGAAGAAGGGTTGCTGGCTGGTCTGGAATATTTTTTTAGGTTTACATTTTTCTGTTCGGTTATGCTTCGATGAGGCAACTATGCTCAGAGTATCTTGTTTCAATTGATGCTGAGCAATGTCAAAAACAACATTCAAAAAGAGAAGCCAATCTGATCCGCACCTATAGTCAAGCAGGTGAGAGACAATGCCAAGGAGGACAGCATTCATTCACTTCATTTACAAAGTACACTTCATTTGGAAGACCTATACCTGCAGCTGCCTTACCTATGACTAACTAGAATTATGCTATCTTGAATTATCAATCATTCGCAGAATCTAACCTGCAACTGTCTGAACTGCTCCTGTTGTCGCAATTGTTGCTGTTGTTGTTGTAACTGTTGCTGCTGCAGCTGCTGGGGAGTGAGGAAGAAAGGTTGAGCGGAGAATTGCTGTTGCTGCTTGAATATTTCGTATTTCATATTTACCCAGGCATCAGACACACAGGATGGTAAGTTTAGGAGGGAGATTGTACAAACATTTTTTTATTTGTTTTTATTTACGAGAAACTTTGTAAATTATTGAATCTGTCGAAATTCAGAGAATATGAGATTGGTGTGAAACCTATCGCAAACTTTCTTGTCATTAAAAAAACTGCATAAAGACATCATCAGACTGTTTTCATCCGTCTTAGTATCTGGCGAAATAATAATTATGTGTACCTGTCCAAACTGAGGGAACTGCTGCTGCTGTTGTTGTTGTTCATAAGGAGGAAATCGGGCGAAGAAGTTCCTCAGTCGATTCGATGGCTTCTCGAAGTTCTCGCCCGTTTCGTCGATTGCGAAGGCGGTTGGGGGGATGGAGCTGGAAAAACATTTTTGATTAGCTTACTAACATTACTATATTAGTCTTGTGTTCAGAGTTTAGATTGTTTAGGGGGCGTCATTATTTTTCTATCATCCGGCCTCTCCGGCGGACGTTGTCGAAAAAGCTTATCGTGGATGCGCCTATTCCTTTACATCATCTATCCTTGGAAGAGTTTGTTGAGTAACATTATCCACTGACCGTTTCTGTTCCTCCTCAAAGTCGAACGGCGATGCGGGTGGAGGGACAGAGAAGAGATCGGGATCGGACATCATTTCTGATTGATTTAACATTTATAATTTGGCTCAAAAAAGCTTTCAACGCCGTGGTTGATCGTTCAATGTGTTCGTGATTTATCACAGCGAAATTGACATGAGTATTTCATAATCGATGCTCGATGCATGCGGCCTTCGGACCTAACCACCCGTTCTAGGGAGTTGTTCTAGCTTTGGCTTTCTTACGCCGTAACATAATAATTTCAATACTACGAATAGTCAGTCCCTGAGTGTCCAATCTAGTTCAAACCGATTCGGGCCGGATTCGGCAGCGGGATGGGCCGGCCGGGCTGTCTGTTTCGCGTGAAGGCTCCACCAACGGTGGTCGGTCGGAAGGGCCGCTGAAGTAAAGGTTAACGGTGAAGATACACATCGTATCCAACGCCTATGACTAATTTAATCGCTCAATAGTTGCTGTAGTAAAATGTTATTTTTTAGAAAACCAGTTCCCAATAGAAACCGAAAAACATCAAAAACTCACTCGATTCTGCTCATTGTACCGTGCAGCCAGGTAGTTGGCCCAGGCGACCTCGTCTGAAATGCAGGTTTATATTTTTCGTGAAATATTTATATTTTTCGGATTCGCACCGGAACGCACCGGAAGGCACGATGAATTTTTGACAATTTGAAAACCTTGTGAAACGTATCCAGTGAAATCGGTTTCAAGAAATGGAAAATGAAGAAGAATCGATATATCGGAAATAGCAAGAATTAGGTCGTGTGCGGAATAGATGGGCTTATCTGTAAGGAGAACACTGCATCAGAGTTCTCTTATTGGAAAATTTTCCGGATTTCCAATAAGTCGAACAAGGGGATTAACCGCACTTGCGACGAGAGAGTGTGAAGAATGAGGAGACTATTGGAAATACATTAGTGTTATTGGAAAAATACATTAGTGTTTTTCCAATAAGAGCACTCTACACTGCATACTAGAGTTCGAAATACGGGTTGCCGTCTCTTCATTTTATACACTCTCTCGCCCATCAGACCGGTGAGAGAGCGCGTGAAATGAAGATTACCCGTATTTCGAAATCTACACTGCATACCAGGATTCCTCAGATCCGGAGTGAACGGTTGATCGGGAGGGAACTGCGCGCGGAAGGGCGATTGGACTGATTGAGGGAATCCTGAGCAATATTTTTCCATTTAATTCTCGTTTTTTTATTTATTCAAAGAATAACAAGCCTATCCAGTAGAATTGTGGCCTATGGGGAAATTATGAGAAGCGAGTCCTACCAACTGCCTGCTGCCCAAGCAAGAACTGTTGTTGCTGCAGCTGCTGTTGCTGTCGTTGCTGTTCCTCTTGGAATTGTTGTTGTTGTTGTTGTTGTTGTTGTTGTTGTTGTTGTTGTTGTTGTTGTTGTTGTTCCTGGAAGACTTGCTGCTGCTGATGAGCCCTTTGCTGCTGCAGCTGTTGCTGCTGGCTCGGCTGCGGTGATGCGATGCCGAACTGAATTATTCTGATTATGGATACATTTTTTTCTAATAGCAGTGCATCCAAGATTGAGAACACAGTATTGATGCAGGTTATCTCGATACTTTGAAACTTATCCCATTATCGAAAGTCACTTTCAACAGTCCTGGTTGACTATTTCGCTTTTGCAATGAAACCCACGACTCTTTTTAGAATAAGTACGAATAAGTACGAGTACGAAAAAAATTTCAGAAAGGAAATTTGGGAGAAATACAGATTTTTTAGGGCAATTTCAAGTTCAAGAGATGTCTACCTGCAACGGACTGGACCGTGCCGCCAGAGGCAGGGCTGTGGGCGCAGCAGAGAGATCGCGTGGAGGAGCGACGAGCGAGGATGGTTGATGGCCGACTCTGGAGAAGGAAAGGTAAGCAAAAAAATTGCCACATTGGCAGAATGTTTTGCCGTCTAGAGACGACTATGGTGGTTGGTGACCGAAACTGAAGAATAGAGTTGGCTAAATTAGTTTTAGTTTTTTCCGTCGATTAGTTTTGCTACGGCTTTGATTCTCACAGTATAGTGAATTGAAAGGCTTCCAAAAGAAATTGTGATTGAATGTTCTATGTTGATGATGGGCAAGAAGATCATTGGAAAAGCTTGTCCAATCCTTATTTCCATTTTGAAACTCAACCGAGATCTGTAAATAACATTTTTAACCTGAAAGTCTCTCCTTCAGAGAGGCTTTCTCGTTACTATGACATCCCTGGCATTCGATATCAACTCACACCGGGGACGCGATCATTCTCGCCCGAACGACAGGTTTGGCTTCCGTTGGGTAGCGCAGAAAACTAATCTATATTGAACCATAACATATTTCCAAAAAAGGTATGTCCTTTTCTTCATTTTCCAGCACTTCTTATTGTTAGAATATCTTACACCGGGGACGCGATCATTCTCGCCCGAACGACAGGTTTGGCTTCAGATGGGTATCGTTGCTCCTCGCGACGCAGCGATCTGCCTGGAAAATATGTGTTCAATCATTTATTTATACGCACTTCAAAACGATGTGAGGAAAAGGTGCCAGGTGATAAAACAAGAAAAGGAGGAGATTATAAAAAGAAAGAAGTACTATTGATACATTTTCTTATTCATTGTTCATAAATTTCATCAACGCAAGGGAATGGTGAGAATTGAACAAGCGGTGACCAGATTCGTCCAACATTTTATTCCATTATGTGTTTCAAATCCCGATAAATTGTGGCGTCATGACTACGTAACTTCTCCCCCATTGATCCTACCTGCCGTCACAAACTGCCGGACCTGCTGCGAATCGTTGCGAGCGGGTGGCTGAAAGAAAAATACGTTCAACTTATACTATTTGGTAGAGTTCGAAATACGGGTAATCGTCTCATCATTCCACACACTCTCTCACCGGTCAGAGAGACGAGAGAGTGTGTGAAATGAAGAGACGATTACCCGTATTTCGAACTCTACTATTTGGAAGAAGGGTGTGGAATCCACACTGTGGATGAGTAAGGAGTCAAACTCAGGATATCATTCGAAGTTTTGATCTCTTTGGGATACCGAGCCCAACCTTTCTCGTTATGCCAGCACTTATAATTCCCGAATTGTCTACTTATCATCGCGTTATTTGATCCCTCGGCACATCTGTAAGGCTAAGCAACGGCAAAAGATCAGAGATCACTGCCGACGAGAGAGCACGCTAAACGAGGAGAGCCGCTAGATCCCCTCTGGAGACCCTCAATTCTTGAGGTCAGACAGGGCGAGAGAGCAGGGGAAAGTGAGAGAGTCAGACGAACTCCCTCCGACCCTTCAAAGATCGGAAGGACCCAGTCTCCCTCCCCTTGATCTCCCTTCCCTTCCCTTCCCTCCTTCATTCAATCGACCCGAGCCCCTTTCTCTGCACTAGAGTGACAATCTTGCCCCGTTTTTGATGCTATTTTCAGCACCTTATCAATCTTATTCAACGAAAAATTGTCAAAGTTCCCCCCTTTGATCCCTTTTCCTACCTCGCTCATTCGATCGGTTCGCGCCCTTCCTATTCTCTAGGCTATCCTTGTTTCTGTCGCTATCCCCTCGGCCGCTCAAATTTCGCGATGCTTGCTAGTTTTCGCCCTACTTTCCACTCTTCGTGAGGCGGTTGGGTGTCCACGACCCAATGGACCGAAACATCCAACCGCATTTCTTTAGGAAGTCTTTTATTTTCTAGTCTCCTCATAGCAGTTTCTCTAATCTTTTCGTATCACAAACCATATTTAATTTTAATTTCACTAATTTCTCTCAACTTTGCAGATGGCTGTCGTTTTCATTGTTCTATAGTGAGCGCGAGGCCCAAGGCCCACAGGAGTTGCTGCCAGCAACAACAACAACAACCCGGAAGAGATCAAAGATCAGCCCCGAGGGAGATCAAAGATCAACCACACCCCCGCCCCGGACCGGACTCGGCTCGATCAAGGTACGAAACCGTGCTATGGTGCTTCTTTCCCTAGTCTGTCCGCTACTTTTCTGAGGGCTATTTTTGGAGGAAAATTTTTGGAGTCAAATGTTGACGAGCTTGGTACAGGTTTCATGTTTTTTTTTTGATTTCTTGTCTGTATTGACGCCCTAGTAGATAGCATACAGGGTCCCTAGGGAGGCTCAAAGACCAAAGACCCAAGATCAAAGACCAAAGATCAATTTCAGGACTCATCGACGAGCGAGAGCGACCACTCGACTACGCGGACGCGCAAAGACGCCCCAGCGAGGCTCAGAGGTGGGTAAATAGAATTACTATGACGTCATCATGTTAAAAAATTGATTGAAACGCTAGAATTACTGGGATGCGGGCGCCTTTCACTAAATAGGGCCCGTAAAGTTAGGTTGCGAGAAGTTATTATGTCACCAGAAAATATTTTTTGAGCTCATAAGCGGGTGAGCTAGTTATGACGTTAATGCTTGAAAATCGATTGAATTCTTTCTTTGTGATGTGCGCCTTAGTTATGGTCAACTTGGGCCCTTATTGTTACTGTAACCTCACTACAGTATCGTAACATTCAATTGCTCAGCTTGGCAATACGATGCGTAGCGCGTAATACGGAACGTTAGGAATACAGTCGGAACAATTTAATTATTTACGACACTGGGTCCTACCGTACCTCCTGAATGGTTACCGTAGCCATGGTGAACGTGGGCACGGTTGTGGTGGAAACGCCAACGCTATCGAAGGGGTGCCTGACAGAGATCAAAGATCAACCTGGGTACTGTAGCTTTTCTTGTTTCAAAGAGAGCTCAGATATCAAAGATCAAAGATCATTCGATTACCGTACCTTCTCGTAGCCGCTCGCCGTTCGGAGGGCGTAGCGATGGTAGTGCGCCTGGAATTGTTGATATTTATCTTATTTCATTGATCCATTTTTCAAGCGCATTGGTATTGTGGTATCGTTGGCAATTTGTATGCTTATCGTGATCAAAGTATCTGTTGCGCAAGAGCTCTTCAGACTAGGATGAAACACACTTGTTCCAAGCTTGGGAGAGTTCTGTGAAATCTATCGAAGAATTAGAAAACCTGTGGTCTCGCTTACTCACTCATTCTAGTGATGACAATTCGGCACGCCGCTCTCCTCATTTTGCATACTCTCTCGTCTCCCTAACCGGCGAGAGAGCATGCAAAATGAGGAGAGTGGCGTGCCGAATTGTCATCACTAACTCTTTCTCGAGACAGAGAGCAGTTCCTATTGCTCAGAGAACAGTTACTCATTTATTGTTCCTCTCTGCCCTGGGGCATTTTATGATGCAGGGCTTATTAGATGAGTCAGCGCAGTTTGCTTTGAATCGAGATCGTTTCGTCATCATTGATGACATGTACTTCGAGCGCCATTTGGTGCTTCAATCTTTGAAATGACTGCACTTCCTTTCTTCACAGGACAGAAAATAGTTATTAATTTTGCTATGTGCTAGTCCATCTCAATACAATTGAAACCGCCAGTTGGCGAGATCTAATAATACTTGCGTGAAACACAATTGTGAATGTTGGTTTGACTCACTCCGGAGGTTGCGTGACGAAGAATGGGTCCGCAATCTGAGCAAGCACTGATTGTCCCTTAGTGGCGAGGAAGTGCTCGTAGACTGGAAAGATCAAATATCAGATTCTATAGATCAAGCATCAAAGATCAGAGATCAAGCTCTTATTCCTTGATTTTCTGTGTACTAAAGATTGAGTCTGATATGGAAGATCAAAGATCAAATGTTCTTGGAAGTAAGAAAGATAACTTACTCTTGAAAGCCTCATCATTCGTCTCCTTCGAGTTGGCGTTGATAAAGGCAGTCTTGGTTAGGACTCTGAAACGAGTTCGCCTTCTGATATTCTTACATTTTTACGTTAAATTTGTGTAATAGACGCAATTCTTTGCAATTTATGAATAAAAAGATGATAGCAAAATTATATTTATCGGGCCAGTTGGGAAGATGAAGCAAGCGTGAAGCATATTCGATATTGTAAAATGTAATTTTCTTCGAACGACCACATACCTGCTCCCTTCCACAGGCGCGAAGATGACATTGGGCAGTTCTCTATGCTTGCGAGTGTGATCTGCAGTCATAGTTGTGATAATTTCTTGATGCAGGATCATCTTTCTATGATGTCGCATCTCTAGTGATTTTTGTTCGAAAAAACGGGTTGTCTTATAATTCCCGCGGATTCGTCATTTTGACGTCCCTAACCTCCATTGGCATGGATCTCGTCATTGTCAGGGTTTATTTCAAAATATGCGCCCCTAGAATTGCATTTCGATGAAAGCATTTCCTTTGGTGCTCACCTCGCAACCGCACCGTGCGCGATGGTACTATCAATCTTGAAGATGGGGTCGGCACATCCCGGCCGCCCTGGACTAGCGTGAAGTCGACCTGAAAGTTGATCTTTGATCTCTTTCTGATCCTCAACAAAGGTTGATCTTTGATCTTCAGCCTATACAACTTTGGGACACGCTGAAGTATTAGGTTGGTGCATAAGTTTCTTAACAACGAATTTTCAAGTTTATTGCTCTTGTACTAAATCACATCCAAATTCCCTTGAAATTGGAACTTGGTATGAGTATGAGGACTACAACCACACATTTAAATTGGTTCACAACTACTTAGTATTTGAGGAAAAAAATCGGAAACAAAAATGAGCCAAAACTCGTCTGTTTGGGTATATTCATTCACATCGTTGTATTTTCAAAATAAGGGATCCTTGAATTTTCACAAATTTTAGAGGGATTGGGGAAGGGTTGCTGGTTGACATGGCAGTGAAATATTGTGCATATGAAAATCATACGGAACGATGGGACGCCAAAAGAGGCTATTTCGATCGTCGATTTACGACATAAAAACTTCGAAAAGGGCTACTTAAGAATGGGACTTCCGATAATCTCCTAAATATTATTGTGAACCTATCTGGGAAGCAACTTTAATTTACAACACATTTGGGATCTTTAGGTTCATCGAGACAAATTTAAAACACGGGTTTATAAAATAACAGATCTTTGTGCAGGCCTACTTTTCAAATGCGGAGCTATTTTTAGAAGGTCGCTTGTGATAGGGTCGCCGCTCCACACCAGTGGTGACACATTATGAATGCACTATGCGTCATTGGTGAAGATTTGAGCATATCTCAGTTCTCCATGGAACGCTGGCACGATTAAAAGATTGCAAAATATCGCTCTCCGTCGGCTTTGATTTGAAGTCATATCGGCCTCAGTTATCATACAGGGATTTTAACACGCTGGAAATAAAGAGTATTCAAGTGGTCATCGGTTATGAAAAACCATGACTTGAATGATCAAAGAACAAGGAAGGTACATGCCAAAAACTATCGAGATAAATTCGTTAAGAAACTTTTGCACCAGCCCGATATATCTGAAGTCACTAACCCATGCAATTTCTTGCTATCCTTTCCTTTTTTGCCTAGATGAGATCACTCGCAATCGTAATAGCTCGTATAACCTTGAGTCCCGTCGTGCATATTAGTCTAATTCGTGAGCGAATAAGGAAGGAGAATGGGGGAAATCGAAGAGAAACCCCCCGGGGGGCGTCCGGACGCGCTTTCAACTGTCCGACCAATGTGCGACTCTCACTTTCGAAGATCGAAAGACCGATAGGGCCAAGTATAGTTTGCGTGTGCAAGAACTGTGAGAAGGTTAGCAAAGATACGAAAGATCAAAGATCAATGGGGCTAAAATTACTGACCTGAGCATGGACTACAGCAAGCAACAACGTGGAGGCGACTAGGGCAGTCATGATGAAAATGCGAAAAACAAAGGCCACTCCTGCCGCTTAGCAATTCATTTTCGAAACGTGGGATGGAGCCTGAAATTAAATTTAGAATTCGCAAAGACATGAAGAAAAGTGGACAAAGCGCAACTGAGAACTTGCGCATCGAGCACAAGCGCGATTGGGCAATGACTGGTGAAGTAGAAAAGGGGGCTATTATAATTCGCGTATGGGTTTCGAGGAGTTGGGGGAGGGAGGAGTATTGGCCCATTCAGTAAGAGATCGGTTAGGCGGGGCGAGAGACAAGCGGAAAGTGAGAGACCGAAGCGATTGCTCAAAGGCAGGGCGAGGAATGCTGCCAAAACTTGTGGAACTGGCCGCAAGAGTTTGGCAAGGAGTTCGCGCCCCCAAACAAGACGAGAATGGCAAGGGTTATTGCCTACATTTCTTAACACCTTGAGAGCAGAGCAAGCACGTTTGGAAGGGTATCGATTGGGAAAAGAATGATCTTGCGCTGATTGCAAAAACATGGCTGTAAACGTTAGCGGATCTGAGAATCCAGAATGGAGCTGTAAAATCAGTAGGATAACTTTCGGTCTCGTAGCACTAACTGGGATAGACTACGAGGAAAAAACGGATTCTTCATCCTTACAGCCGCATAATCTAGATCGCGGGTGGTCCAAAAACATGGTCCAAGCAGCTCAGCAGCTCAAAGAAGTGTATTTTCTGATTCTGCGCAATCCAAAATGGAGCTGTAAAATCAGTCGATTCAATCCTTGAGCTTTCTCGTTACTGGTGATTGACTACAAGCAAAAACAGATACAGAATGCGGCCCAAAGAACGCGGTAGTCCAACCAGCTCAAGGCTGAGTGGTTTCATGGACCCCAGACAGGGACCTTTTGTCACGTAGGTTTACGCTCGTAAATACTCGAGAATGGGTGAGATGGCACAATGAGGGGGTGAAAGGGCGTTTCAAGTGTATGAGTAATACCGCTGCCGAAGGCGTTTTTACACGAGATATGCGGCGACAATAGCGATGACCAGCGTAAGCGCAGTAAGTGACGCAAAGAGATCGGCGTGATCTTTGATCTCGGTGATTCGGATAGAACATCAAAGTCTCATTGGGATTGCGCAAAACGTGAATGATGGCGATTGAGAGTAACATGAATCAAGAATGAGATAATGCGTAAGAAGCCGGAGCTTGCGAAGAACTACGCGCAGCTCTTTCGCTTTAACAATAAGCAAGTAACAATTAGATCAATGGATGAACTGTGATGATGGATCTAGCCAGCGCAGTGAGGTGTCGCGCCAGCGAGAAATAACAAGAAACGAGTGGGTGTTAAGAAGAAAGAAGCGAACAATGATTACTCGTGGGAGTGTGAGAGTGACAATGATCAACACTGATTGCAATCAACGTTCATAAAAGAAGCAGTAGCAGCAAAAGTATTTTCGAATAATTTAGAATCGCATACAAGACGTAAGACATCACAGGATCGATACAAACACCAACGCTCAAGGTGGCACAGCAATTGATAACGCGCTTTGTTTCTTCATCCTGCCCATTCCGCCCACATCCCAAATCATCACTTTTGCTCAATTCCAATTCGCGCAATGGCAAAAGGGGCGCTCAAAAAACGGGAATTCTCTTCACCCTCACTGCTCCCCGTTTTGGCAATGGCAAATAGCTCATAATTTGGATGATGACCATTAGCAGAGTTGGATAGATGCTAATCTTCCTCGAGTTTAAATTCATAAGGCAGCTTCCGGGAGCATTAGAACGCCGGAAAGGCGAACGATTGTATGGTGCCGGCATGGCGCAACCTTGTGCCCGCGTGTTATGATGATGCCCAAAAGTTTGCTATGGGCCCAAGAGTGAACGCGCATAATGCCCTCGAGAGGGAAGGGATAGGCTCGTCTATGACCGAAGAGAGATTACGCATGGCGAGGAGAATGTAAGTGAGGTTGGTTTTTGCCCGTGCTCGAGATGGGTGAAATGGAGAGTTTGCGCATACAACGGCGTGCCCTTGAGGCATGGAAGCAAAACAAAATGACGAGAACAGAAGGGACATTGCGTGATTGAATGATTGATTGATGGAGAATGGCGAACCTAATCTCGCGTATAATGGCCGATCATGAGCAGGGCTGACGGGAGGACAAATAGTGTCACAGAAATAAAAACAGATAGTTGTGAGAATTGAAAGCACACCACGCATCGAACAAATACGGAAATTCCTCCCGATAAATCGCGAGAACACAAAACTGCAATCCCGTCAAGACTGGTATACCCCTGCGAGTCAGTACCTTTGTGTTGCATGGGACACCAGGGAGACATAGATACGTATCGTTTACAAGGTGTAGGTGTATCTCCAGCTGCACACATTCACACGCCGGGACGATTTAATACTTTTCTACGGGACTATTAATGAATGATGGAACTTCCGGGAGCATTCGAATGGCGGAAAAGACATTGCTAATAAGGAATTTGATAGATTGCGAGAACACGACATGTATTGTTTGCGAGTCGAGTCAGCAGCACCACTGTGTTACATAAGACACCGGAGAGACAGAGGGGAGATACGTATCGTTTACAAGGTGTAGGTGTACCACATACTCCTTCACGCGCCGGGGCGGTTTCCTCCCGACGGGTGTAAGAGTATAGTAAGCGAGCGGCTGCACTCCTCGTTCCACGCGCTATCTCGCCTGCCTGACCGTCGGTTAATGACCGCGTAGTGCACAGGAGGGCCAGTACTCAGGAGTGAATGAAGAGACTCCATGCTCTCTAGCAGGTCAGAGCAGCGAGATAGCATGGAAAGTAGAGAGAGTCAGACAGGAGGAGAATCAAGGGGAGCCTCCTAATAATAGTACTCAAAAAGTGCGCGAGGAGCCACTGGTCAGTGCATGAGTGGAGTGGCTGGTATAAGTGTGTGGGTGTGAACATCCGGAAACCTTTTGGTGAGGATGTAATAGGCCGAGCGGGCGGAAGGAGGCATGGAGAAAGTGAAACCATGACTTTGAGGTTGGAATAAGATGCTCATGCTAATGACAGAAATGCTGCAAATATCTTCATCCCACATGTTTCGTAGAGAGATCTAAGGCTCAAATTGAAATTATGTTTCTGGAATAGGAAGCAGAGAAGAGACTGAACGAAAAATTATTCGTAGACTATGAGAATGCTGTGAAACATATTTGATTTCGCGTCCTTCGAAACGATCAAACTGCTCGCGAAAGGTTCAGAGTTGTCAGAGTAAGTTAGTGAGAAGGCACGCGATTTGTTGAGGGTCAGTTTATTGGGAGTAGGCAGAATATGATGGCACAAGCTAGAGCCAAAAAGGTGGAGTGAAAGTGAAATGAGATTGAGGGCCAAAGGATTGAAAAGGGACAATGATCGGGCACTCTCTCGAATTCCAATGATCTCTCGGCCTTCTCTGATCGGCGAGAGACTTCACCGAATGAAGAGAGTCATCTCAGGATTGAAATGGGGACGAAATGTGGTTAGGAAGTCCGAAACGAGGTGCATTGATAGGGTGGCGATCATCAATAGGCAATCGTTGAGCCTGATAACTTGCGATTATTATGATCTATGATCGTTTCTGCAGAACAATCCCCGAGGGTCCATTGACATTACTTGCCCTGTTCTTCATAATTATTAGCTTGCCGATTGCACGGCTGCTCTGCACCAAGTTGTAATACATCCGCAGCTATAGCTGTTCATCGGAACAACCATGGGGAACCGGGAATAATCGTGGTTTCTTCATCCTGCCATTGGTGAAGCTGGAAAAGATGATCATAGTTGCGTGGTTTTGCCTGAAACTGTGACAGTTCCTGGTTGCTGGCATGTCCCTGGGAGAACAACTTTGTCGCATTTCCACGCGGCATTTGTTGTTCAAACTTTCGATTTCTCCCATTTCATTCGATTCTCGTTCCCGAACTCGTCCAATTGGCTTTATGGCACCCCCAATTTCACCTCTTATCTCTTTCTTTCTCTGGTCTCTCCTCACTTTGTACGGTCTCTAATCATTATCAGCGATTTCTCTGTGAATTCTCCTCGTTTGCGCGCTATTTAGCGGATAGGGAAAGGGATAGATAAAGAGTGATAGGCGTAAACAGAATTCGCTGTCGATTGAGGAGATCACTTAGAGTGTAGTCAAAATTGAGATAGACAGAGAAAGAAAGATACTTTCCCTTCTCATTGATCAGACAAAACAAGAGATCACGCAAATTGAAGAGATTTAGAGAAAGACTTTCAACCTTTCTATCTGGTCAGAGATATCGAGAGATCACGCAAAACAAAGACAGCCAGAGAAAGAATCTCTCCTAATAAATCTCTCCCCTTTGCAGATCACGAGAGGAATGGTCTTCTTCTCTCTCAAGGCGCTCTACCCGACGCCCACCATGGCTCAGTGTGAGCGTGATTTTACTTGTTTCCTCAATAATTAGTTAATTAATTAGCTAATTAGTTAGGTAATTATTTGTGCAAAATTTCGCTAATTTGTTGGTCAATTAATTCACTCGAAAACCACGCCCACCATGGCTCAGTGTGAGCAGCACTTTTGATCGTTCATTCGTTAATTAAAAATCAATATGTCTGCCCGTCTGTCTCTCTTCTATCTCTGTCATTATGTCCATACACAAATTAGGCAATGATCACCAAATCACTACTTTGTTTCTTTATTCTCAGCATGACCTTTGATTCAGGTAGATTTATTTTCTGTGCGCATTTATTTGTTTTCTCGCTCCATTCGGGAGACCTAGCGAATGATATTTACTAGTTTATCGCCGTTTTCTCTTATTCTTATTCGATGTTAAATGTTTGAGAGCTCACGGAATTCTAAAGATCAAAGATCAAAGATCAAAGATCGTTTCCAGCCGCTCGTGCGATGTCCGCCGCTGCCTTTCCTGACGACGTCGTGCAGCTGCTGAAGCAGTTGATGAGCATCCCGTCGAATACGGGCGAGGAGGGTGAGATATCTGACTCGCTCTGGCCTTCATACAATATTTTGGTCTATTTTGGCATATTTTCCCTGATTTTGGTAGGTAAACGGCTATGTTGGTAACACTGGGACCAAGTATCGGCGCTACTATTGGTATCACAGCGTGCGAAATTGATGCGTTTTGGAAATTACTGCGGTTAGTGTGTGTGCGAGATATACTATTTCCCTGACGACGTCGTGCAGCTGCATCCCGTCGAATACCGGAGAAGAAGGTGAGGAGGGCTAAAAATTGAGAAAAATGCGCGAAAAAGTGGGAAAAAATACATTAGGGCTCATCATGATCTTCATGCTTCCTGCGTTTTGGTATTAGTGAGCTTAAAATAGATGACGATGTCGTGTAGTCGAACACGGATGAGGAGGGTGAGTTATCACATTTTTAAAATGATACGATGGTAATTGCATTTATTCCGTGCGAGTGAGCTATGAGATAGTGGTGAAACACACCTAAAGTGCAAATTTTGGGCCCATTTCCTTTTTTTAAATGTTTAATCTTTGATCTTTGATCTTTGACCTCTGCCATCTCTCAGGCGACGCCGTGGACTACCTCGTCGCGGGGCTGCACGCGGACGGATGGTACGGTATTTATTGAGTATTAATTATTGAAAACTGATTTTATATTTGTTTTAGCCTTCGCATGAATGAGTGCTTGCTTGTGATGCCAACGATCAAACATCAACGTTCAGAGATCAAAGACCAAAGACCAAAGATCAAAGATCAACTTCAGGTTCGTGCATCGCCAGGCGGTGGGCGAGCGCGGCCGCGCAAACGTGTACGCGACGCGCGCCCCGATCGGAGAGAGGGGTGAGATTTTATAATCAGTTATCGATAATACCCGTTATCGATAATTATGGTACGGCATGAGACCGTGGCGGCACTGACGAGCTGGGGGTTGGTTGACCAGAGATAGAATATTTCGAAATGAGGAGTGCGGAAAATTGTCACACAGCCCTTCACGGTTTGGTTTCCATAAAGTAGTACAGGCATATGATGTTTGAAGTATGTTTCAACTGTTCGAGAAAGGTATTGACGCAGAGTGCGTACAATTTCATCCATTCGTAGAATAGTAAACAATCAATCTATACCTCTACGGAGGAATTCATTGCGGGGTTCTGTACGCTAAGGATTACGGTAACCAATCGACAATCAATCAATCAATCAATAACCTCTCAGCTCCTCGTCTCGTGGTGCTCTTACACAATAATAGACTCATTTGTTTGCCAAAAAAAGTCCATGAAAATGATGATTTTGGGCATACTGTAGTCTCTGGAGTACCGTAATCAATCAATAATTAATCAATATCCACTCAGCTCCTCGTCTCGTGTTCAACTCGCACATCGACACCGTCCCGCCGCACGTGGATTACAGGGAGGACGAAGAGAATATCTATGGAAGGGGCAGTTGCGATGCGAAAGGTACGATATCTGTACAGTATCTAGCTGTTGATGCAATAGATCAGTTATCTATCGGGTAGGGCAGTTCGCGATAGATGAATCGGCTACCGTAACCCCTTTGTAAGCCAATTGCTTCAGATTGCTAGGGGGTACTGTACATTGCGGGTTACGATACAATTATCGATTTCCTTCTCCAGGCCAAGTTGCCGCGATGATCCTCGCCGCGCGGCATCTCATCCGGCATCGACCCGCGCTCGCCGCCGACGTCGGACTGCTGTTCGTGGTCGGGGAGGAGACGGATCATGCGGGAATGATTGTGAGTATCCGGGTTACGGTATCAAGATTACGGTATCCAGATTACGGTAGAGGTCTTGAGGGGACGCTAGGAAGGTCACGGTAGGCGGTAGGAGGTCTGCTGTTCGTCGTCGGGGTGGAGACGGACCATTCGGGAATGATTGTGAGTATCCGGGTTACGGTATCCAGATTACGGTATCCAGATTACGGTAGAGGTCTTGAGGGGACGCTAGGAAGGTCACGGTAGGCGGTAGGAGGTCTGCTGTTCGTGGTCGGGGAGGAAACGGATCACGCGGGCATGATTGTGAGTGTACGGTAGACGGGAAAAGAGGAACGCTGAGCGTAACATCAAACAAATTTGTGTAGTTCATTTACACGTCAGGAATGAGCACACTAATGAATATGGAGGTTGTCCAAAAATAAGAGTTGACTGTGAAGCATAACTGAACTTTAATTCGGATCATTTCTCATTTGGGAAAGGCTTTCTTTCCCATGATCTTTGATCTCTCTTTCCCTCTTTTCAGAAGGTCAACTCGCTGCCCGGGTTCGCGCCCTAGTACCGTTTTCACTTTTTGCGGGAATTATTGATCTTTGATCTCTCATCCTGATCTTTGATCTTTGATCTTTCATCCCTTTCAGAAGGCCAACTCGCTGCCCGGGTTCGCGCCCGAATACCTCATCGTGGGCGAGCCGACCGAGATGAAGTTCGCTACGATTCAGAAGGGCGCGTGCAAGGTGAGATACTGTCGGACTCTCTCGATTCCGCGAGAACTCTCGCCTCTCTGATCTATGTGATGGTGTGAGACGATTACCCATATTTTGAATTCTATACTGGCAGTAGAAAGCAGCCCTTCTGTTGTATTTTTTCACATTTTATGGCTAGATAGAATCAATTACTTTGATACTGAAACCCCCCTGATTTTGTTTCATGATCATGTTTTGTTATTGTTCTGACAATGAGTCAAAATTAGAGCTTCGAAAACAAACGAGTACTCGTCGAGTTTTGAAAACGAGTACTCGTTTTCCGAGCCATTCGAGTACTCGTTTTCTCGGCGAGTACTCGCGAGCATTTCACTCGAAATGGGCGAGAGCGGGCGGTCGATTTGAAGTGAGAATGATGCGAATGGCGAGTTATGTTTCACGGATGAAATAAATAACGAATCAGATTTTCTTTTTCGGAACACACTAGAACCCTTTTGAAAAGAATCTCTTTTTAATTTCCTGATGAAACATATCCGGATGTGAAGGTTGAATTTCATTCAGCGCCGATCATTCCGCGATCCACCGACCGTGCGAGTACTCACGCGAGTACTCGAATGAGATGAACAAATGCTCGTCGAGAACGAGTACTCGTTTTCTTTCTCTAAACGAGTACTCGTTTTCGCGCGATCGCTCGTTTTCGAAGCTCTAGTCAAAATTGATTCCAGGTCACACTGCGCGTCACGGGCAAAGCCGGCCACTCGGGCTACCCTTCCTCCGGCGAGTCTGCCATCCACAAACTGCTCGAGATCCTGAAGGACATCACGGAAGCGCAGTGGCCCCGGGATGAGAAGCATGGTGAGCATCGTTTATTCTTATTATTGGGCCCCAAGAAGTGAAAGAAGCAGTAGATACGAAGGGTCAGTAGGTACAGCAGTATGTATCGGAATAGTGTTGTGAAAATGATTGATGTTCTGTGAGAATGAAAGCTTGCGCTGTAGAGAGGGGTATGGTAGGTCAAAAGTGTGGGTTGGACTGAGAGTCTGCCATCCACAAACTGCTCGAGATCCTGCGGGACATCACGGAAGCGCAGTGGCAAGCATGGTGAGGAATGGGGATCATGATCAGAGGATTGGATGTCAATTCAGCATGAAAAGGGATGATTTTTTGTCTTTTACATCTCGATGCCAACTGAATCAGTCGTTATATTCGCTCGAACAATTAGAAGAGCTTGCGAAACTTATCTGAACACTCCACCTGATTCGATGCGTAGACGAATAGCAAAATATAGATCAAAGATCAAAGACCAAAGATCACCCATTCCAGGCGACACGACCTACAACATCGGCACCATCTCGGGCGGGCAGGCGCTCAACGCGTGGGCGGCCAATGCCGAGGCGTCGGTGAGGGGGGGGGGGGATTGTATCGTTCCGCTAATATTTATTATTCCGGTCCGCTTATTACCATGTTTTTCGATCAGTACGGGTGAATTAGAGCTCGAAATTTGAGCCGCCGTCTCTTCATATTCTTTCATCCGCGCGAGCTAGGATGTAGTGTGAATGAAGAGACGGTTTTTCTTTGCTGTGAAAAAGCACAAAGAAAGGATGTGTTTCACACTTACTTCGTATTGCTTGCTTTGCAATGGAATTTGATGCCGCTTCGATGATTATTCCGTAAAAAATATTAAATTAAAATTAAATATTAACAAATTAAATAAATATAACTAGCGAACTACGTTCGCTAGGTGTCGCCGGGTCGTGTATTCACAGTCACAGACCCAGTTGGCATCTTCCCTTGCGAAAGGCTCGTGAGGCCTCGAGCGATCCGAAAAAAGTTGCAACTTTTTGTCGGATCGCTCTCGGCCTCACGAGCCTTCCGCAAGGGCATCGCACAGCCGCAGCGCCAGATGTATTGGGGTTCAGAAATATTTTGAAAAATAAATTTAAGAATGTATAAATAATTAATGCAATGGCCTCCCGGCCTCCCGAGACTTTCGCAAACGTAAAATAACCAAACAAATGGACATAAAAATTAAAAGTAAAAATAAAAATAAATTAAAATGTACAAATAAAAATAAATTGGCCATATAAAAAATCATCAGAATAATGTTAATGTCGAAATATTATCGATTGGTCCGCAGCTTACCGTACTCGAAAACGCGAATGCGTACCTCAAAACGCGTCAAAACACGTTAATTTATTGCAAAATATCTAAATAATATTAATAAACAACCTATTTGTTTCGAATGGCAATGGTCCGCAGCTCACCGTGCTCGAAAATGCGCGCGCGTGCCTCAAAACGCGTCAAAACACGTTCCGTAATATAGTGTGTGAAATATTACGAAATAACATGCAAATAACTCCCCACCACTTTTCCACTCTGCTAAAACTCGAGCAAAAGCGTTTGACACCGTTGGGATTCGAACCCCCAACTTCCCGCCTTCAAGGCGGGCCCCTTAACCACTCGGTCATGATAAATGCTCCAAATCACTTTTATAAATTATCTAAAAATTTCATATATCGATTTATCACTAATTATTGCAAGCAAAAGAAACAAGAAATGCCCGAAAAAACATTTTTACGCAGAACAGTTTTCAACTCACAAGATCACGCTTTCAAAGCGCACCCCTTAGCCTCTCGGCCATCGAAAATCACTTAAAACTGTACTATAAATTTTCTAAAATCGGGTTATACTAAAATAACTCAAGAAATAAACACTAAAACGCGTTTGAAAGTTTTTGAAAATAATCATGAACGCACCCGAGCGAATATTGAGCACCCGGATTGACAAACGGACAAACGGACAAACGGCAAACGGACACATGTTTTTCGCCTTTTTCTCGAAAATTCACCTGCATACCTATATTTTTTATGTTTTTAATCGATTCTACACCAAAATCAACATAAGTTATCAAAATTTGAGCATGATTTGACGTATGGTAACGAATCCAAGGGAGAATTTCACCGACCACGCATGGGGTATACTGTAGGACAGCCATGCGGACACAGGTTTTTGTCGATTTTCTCCAAAATCCACCTACGGTCCTATACTTTTTTATGTGTCTGATCGCTTTATACACCGTTCGCGGATATATCGCTGAAAAATGAGCGCCGAAAACGACCTTTAACAGAAAAAGCTTAGCACTTTAAGTAAATCTTGTAATGTAATAAAAATAATATAATTTCCAGATCTTCTTCCGCGTGACTACGTCGTACGCGGATGTGCGCCAGCGAGTGGAGAGCATCGTGGCAGGAAGAGCGGAGATCGATCACTCGCTGGGAGGTACGGTAGTCAGTTTATGATAGCGAGTACGGTAGTTTGGGTTACTGTAGGATGTGTTGGATGTAGATGTAGTGGAGAGCATTCGGTAGTGATGCGATGAGTGATGATTTTACGGGATACTGCATCGGTTACGGTAGGATTGCAGCAATGAATCGACCTGCAGGCAACGACCCGGTCCTTCTCTCCCTTCCTTCCTTCCCGCACGAGACCGGCCAAGCCTCCTTCAACACGGACATACCCTACTATGAGAAGTTCAAGTCGCTCAAGGGTCAGTTGCCTCGCCTGACGCTTGGTAGGACTAGCGTCGAAGAGGAAGAGTACTCAACTGCGAGAAATTGATTTTTGCATTTGATTCGCCTGTTGCATTTCCACTGACATTATCATTGGCTGTTCCTTGAAGGTTTTAATATGAAGTTTTAATATCTTTGAGATACCATACTTCTCCTATTATCGATTTTTTTCACAGGCGTCTACCTATTCGGCGCCGGCTCGATTACGGTAGCCCACGGCCCGAGGGAATTCGTCCCTATCGCCGAGCTGCGCGCCGCCGTCGGCAAGCACGTCCAACTGGCCGAGTCCATTCTCATCCGCGAGCACGACTACTGACCCCCTATCGACTACCGTAACCCGCCTACCGTAGTCAACTGCCATCGATGACTGACTTTATTTCCCGTTTCTAGCGATTTTCTAGCCCCTACTAATTGTGTAATGAATTGTGATCGAGTTTTAGACCTCCGAATTGTATTTTGGGTATTTGTGCGTTGTAAACGTGTGGAGGGAATGCGTCCCTCGGTTCGATAGTTTCGAGAGCAATAAAGAAGTTTCATCGACTTGTTTGCTTCCTTTCGTACAGTCAAGTTTTACGAGCAGGCACTAAACAGGAGGTTGAAGAGAGAGAGAGATATGTTCAGCGATAGTGCCAACGTTTCGGCCAGTTCTAGTCTGTTGCTGATTGTTGATAGTTGATCTTAGATTTTCAGAGAGTACTCAGTCTGAAAATCTAAGTCTGAAAATAAAATCTGAGAGTGTGCTAAATCGTTATATGATATATTGCATGCACTTTATTTAGACAACGAAACAAATAGATTGAAATATGCCTCGTCGTGTGAAGATATTCTATGAAATTCTGATATTTTCGATTGCTTACATACTCTCTATTTACAATATCAATTTGAGACTATCAGTCAACAGTTAAGCCCATGCTTATGTATGATCGCAGCAACATCCGAATTACCGATCTTCAATGCGATTTTTTTTCAATGCAATCATCAATGAACGCGTATCCTGGCATATTGCAGAAATGCCTCTTCTCTCCTCCGATGTGGTCGATCTGACCATGCAGCTGTGCTCGATCGACTCCGTTTCTGGGAAAGAGGGCGAGATCGTGGATGTCGTTGCGAAGGGGTTGGAGGAGCAAGGCTGGCATGTGCATAGACAGAAGGTGTGTGCAATTTAACTAGTTCAATGTAGTGGCCTTTGCGAACGTACATTGGATACTTTCAGTGAAAATTCAGAATCATTGAGGGATGACAACTATTGAACAGTTAAAAATATGTGCTCAGGAAAATGTGCAAAATATTATGTGGGCTAGGATAAGGTGTAGGCGGTTCAGTGGTAAGGTAAGTTGCCCACAAAGGATGTGGAGGGACAGTAGGTCAAGGTTAGGTAAGGATTTATCCAATCATTGGAGAGACATTGGGAACAGGTGATCAGTGTGATTGTATCCGAGCGAAGTGAGAGGAAGATAGTTGGGAAGGATCAGAGATAAGACATCTCTGCTATGAGTCATGGACGTGTCTAACCTACACAAATATTGTAGGTCTACGACGACGGCAAGGGCCGTGACAACGTCTATGCTACGCGGAAGCCGATTGGGGATCATGGTAGGCCTTCCTTCCCACAGCATCTATTTTTGAACCATCTATTTCTCGTTTTATCTATGCAAAAAAAAACTTATTGTTAGAGATACTGTCGTGAAATCTGCTCAATATCTTCTGGCATTCATATGAGAACGTCTTTGTTTAGTCCCTCGTCTCGTGTTCAACTCGCACTTCGACACCGTGCCTCCACTCATTCCTCTGAAGCGAACGGGCGACGCCCTGTTTGGAAGGGGAGTAAATGAGGCCAAGGGTGGGTTTTCGACTCAACGTCTATTCAATTCAAACGCAATATTGCCACTCTGACCGACGTATAGAAGCGTAGAGACTGAATTGAGCTGAAATATGTTTCACAGGGTTTTTGAAAATGACTATTTCGGCTCCGTTTTGATCCCACGCGTACTTCGGCTCCTTATAGACAATAATTTAAACTAGGGTTGGCAGAATGAATCCTCCTCACCGCTCTACGCGCGCTGAGAGGGAGTGGAATGAATCCGAGAATGAGAGGAGGGGAGAATGAAGGATTCAAATGAATCCCAGCTAGGATTCATTTGAATCCCCGTATTCTCGAGCGTGTCATCATGACAAAAAGTAGCGAAAAAATTCACGGTTCTTCAATATATTTGTAAGGTGAGGTCGTTGTAATAATGAGCGATATTTGGTTGTTTTTTGGCTCGATCTGTAATGGACGAGATGCTCTTTTTGTACACTGTAGCGATAATTAAGATCGCTAATTTTCGAAGGAATCCATGGCTACTGCCCACTAGCAATCACTGCAACTGTCATTTGCCTTCTAAACTGCTTTAAGATGGTAAAATCTAAGGTCAGAGTAAGAAGAGTGCTTCAAATTACGATTTGGCTTTCAAAATTAACATATTCGGATTCGCAGCCCTCGAAAACCTACAGGCGCGAGAAATTCCATGAAAACAGCGATTTTGAAGCTGTTTTTAGAACAGGGATTCCAATGAATCCCGGATTCAATTGAATCCCTCTCTTCGAATCCCACAACCGCGCGATTCGACGAGGAATGATTCGGGATTCGCTCGAAGATTCATTCTGCCAACCCTAATTTAAACCTACATGCCCTATATTATTGAATTCATTTATCGTTAGATTATTTTCCATTCCACTGTATCTGACCCTTGACAAAAAAACTGTCCTCCTCCGCCCTTCCTTCCCCCTTCCTCTTTCCCAGACAATCGATTGCTCGCTAACCAGCATATCTCATTTGCTGAGCATTTCAAACGCACGATACAGGACAACTCGCGGCTCTCATCGTAGCTGCTAACAGACTCGTCGAGGAGCGGCCTGACCTCGCCAAGGACGTCGCCTTGCTGTTCGTCGTGGGCGAGGAAATCGACCATGCGGGAATGATTGTGAGTGTGGTACACGGGTTGCGGCTTCTCGGTTACTAGGCACTAGTTAGAGTACTATGGTAACGTTAGAGGGCAATTTGAAGCTAGGAACGGTATGCTGGGAGTGATGGGGGGGGGGGGTTAGGATACTTTTTGACCTGACCTATACGGTATCCGGGATGCGTAATCCCAGTTCCTGGGGGGTAGGGGATGGGATCGCCAATGCGATCGCCCAATTATGAGTGCAGAATAATGCGAAAGGGTGCGCAATGGCAAAAAGCAATTGGAACTACTATGAACTTGAGCAGCAAAAATAAATTCAGAAGGCCAACGACCTTCCCGGCTATGGGCCTGAGTTCCTCATCGTCGGAGAGCCAACGGAGATGAAGTACGCGTCGATTCAGAAGGGAGCACTCAAGGCGAATAACTTGTACTTAGTATTTTATTTTAACAGGCATTTTCTATTATCACATTGTTTTCGCGCACATTTTATTGTTATTTACATTGCATACTCTTTGTTTCTCACTCTCCAAACTTCAGATGTGTTTCACCGAAATGTTATCTCGCTGGATACTTGATTTTTTCAATTGTGATGATAGAAATGGCGTTAAAAAAAATAAAACAATCAGTCAACTAGTCAACCCAAAATTAATTTCAGGTCAAGCTCTCCGTCGCTGGCAAGGCCGGCCACTCGGGGTACCCGCACGCCGGAGTGTCTGCTATTCACAAACTGGTCGAGATTCTGGACGATATTATGAAGTATGAGTGGCCAAAAGATGCGCAGCATGGTGAGCAAGATATTCAAAATAGAAGAAAGCCACGTTTTTTTTTTTGAAAATAAAGGCAATGTTCGCTATTCTAGGACGATAGTTCGGGGCATATGAACAATTGAAAAATGAACCAACAATTCTTTAGGCGATACAACATTCAACATCGGCACCATCTCCGGTGGGCAAGCACTGAATGCATGGGCAGAGAAGGCTGAAGCCGGGGTTAGTGAGATCGTTCAGAGAATAGTTGATTATTCTGGTCCGCTAGTTACCTAAAGTTCCAACGTGCAAATGCGTTGTGATCCATTGGGCATGTTGTCTTCTTGCATTTTTTAAACTACTTTTTGTACAAGTGAGTAATTCTCAACTGCTGAAATAAAGGTTGAAATGGATTTTCGAATGTTCGCAGATCTTCTTCCGTGTCACGACCACGTACGACGATCTGAAGAAGCGAATTGAGACGATCGTTAATGGAAGAGCGACGCTGGATTGGTCACTTGGAGGTACGAATTTATTTGTTTGAGCCATTCCAAAGGGTGACAAGTGAATAACTCATTCAAAATAAAGTTCGTGGTGCGAAAATAGATAAATAGATAACAAAAAGAAGAAAAGGAGCTTAGGGTAACGGGACACTTGGAAGTCCAATGGCTTCATGTGAGGGTTACTGATGAATATAATTGCCCCTGGTAACAATAGGGGATCAGAAAGTGATGTAACTCTTTGAGGCAATAATTGAGAATGAGCGGAACGATTTATTGGTTACAACATACTTTCCTTCCAGGCAACAACCCGGTCAAGCTCACTCTTCCGCCCTACGAGGCGCCCGTCGGACAAGCCTCGTTCAACACGGATCTGCCCTACTTTAGGGGGATCGAGAAATTGAGGGGTGAGTGGCAGCTGGAAAAAAAGTTGTTAAAAGCTCGAATATGGGCTTCGGTAAAGGAAGGAAACACGGCTCTGCCCATCTTTGGGGGGAACTGAGTGGTAAGTCAAGATGCCTGTCAAGTTCAAATATTCTCACAACGCGCACTTTTATTGTTTTTAGTAGTCTTAGTTGAGGTGGCGTATTGTAAGCAAAAAATGCCGTCGGAAATTGGTATTCTGCCAAATAAAAGTGAATAATTCAGGAGCCTTCCTCTACGGTGCCGGTACGATCACGAAGGCGTTCGGCCCCGATGAATTTGTGCCCATTTCCGAGCTGAGGGAGTGCGTGGATAATCATGTCAGACTGGCCAAGACCCTGCTCGAGCAGTGATTGCATGATACTAAATGCCAACAGCTAGGTTGTATTGTAAATTTCAAGATTTCGTTGCCAATTGAGCTCGATTTTAAATTTCGAATATGTAATAAGCTAGTCGCAGTTACACTACAATTATCATGATAAATATATTCTCTATTTGTATCAAACTGGTGAAGACTTTGCTCGAGTAAGATCTTCGGCCCGGATGAATTTGTGCCCATTTCCGAGCTGAGGGAGTGCGTGGATAATCATGTCAGACTGGCCAAGACCCTGCTCGAGCAGTGACTGCTAGACTTTGATACGAATCGCAGATTTTATCCGCAATTGCTCGATTTCATGATTAGCAGCAACATAAAGAAATGCTTTATTTGCGTCTTCGGATGAAACAATGAATATGTGCTCGATATTACAGTTGTCAATGTTCAGTGCGCTTGAGAAGATTAGTTTGAAATTTTTTTTTTGAAAACGACGTAATATCGACATGAGCAACAACAACGTTTTGAACTCCAACAACAATCAAAAGTATCCATCAAACAATCGCATAAATTCCGCAAAGGGAGATTGGACGCCAATCATCGTACTATCCAGATCCATCCCATACTCGATAAACATACTCACAGAAGACGCTCCTTTCTCACTGATTAACTGTTGCGCGAATGCAATCCAATCATTGTCAGTTACTGCATCGGAACAGCGTGCCGAGATGTGCATTGATAAATTTGAATTGACAATGTCGATAAGAAAACTGCCTGTTAAAAATCAAAATTTGTCACGACATAATCGTGCTTTGTCATTTTTTCATTGAATTTTTTTAAAACAATGATTTAACTTTCTTACAAATCTCTTTGCGAGTAAGATAATCATCACGGAGATCTAATCCGACATGAAACACATTATGACGCGCAATCATTGCACGAACATTTTTGCTGAAAATATGACATTTTATTAAATTTCGAAAAGCAGGTCACCTTTGATGTATCGGAATGCCAATACAATCCAGGTTATCAATTTTCACGTTCCTCAACGACCGCAATATTTCAAAAGTCATATTGCTCAATTTATCTTCATCTGAAGGATTACGGTATGCGCCTGATCTCCAACGAAAAAGGGAAAGTTCATTAATGCCTCCGGCACTTTGGAAGATTTTATTTAGCACTTGAGTCGCCGATTTAATCAACTTTCTTTCTGGCATATACCACTGCGAAAACTCCTCCGTATATTCAAACAATATTGATTCATTCTCCTCAAATGTGTTTTTAATGCAATTCGATCAATTTTCTCACCAGGATTTCAAGAGATGTATTTGTGGGGAAAACGCGTTCAAAATGCGCCATTGTTTTAGTTTCAGGCGTGCCTTGTATTGTGTATGTGTCATTGACTTGCATGTGCAGTAATAAACTTGTTAATATTGGAAGGCTCTTGAAATGCTGCCACACAAGTGCATTCCACGATCGAGCTATCTTCAAACAAACAATTGTATTATTATTATTAACTTGCAATCTTGGGCATCTTACCATTCGTGCAGCACTAGTCGCATTTCCGCAATCCACTTTTATGATTGTTCTGATAACATCTTCTGGAAGGCTGGCGAGTGTCAGCGTATCCGTAGTCGATTTTACCATGATTGGACAGATGCAGAAATTAAACATGAATAGAAAGAATAAAAGAGCGAAAGACGCGGGATAAGTTTGAAAAAGCGACGCTAATACATGACTATTATCTCTCATTAGACGCTTGTCACTAATAAAATCCTCTAAATTAGCATTATTGCAATTTAAAAAAAGAAATTTCCAAAAACATCCAAAAAGGGCATTTTGTGGAGTAGTGTAACAGTGTGACAGAATTGTCCATACTTGGCTTTGCTGATCATGTGCCGAAAATGTAACCCCATTAGACTAATTGGCTCGCTTTGTCTCTCAGTAAGGAAGCTCTTTCATGCAAAACATTGAGTCAAGAAAACGAGAGAGTATTACGAAATGAGAGCCACAGACGAGCTGCGTACCATGCAAGGTCGTTACAGCGCCCGGCGGTGAACCCGGGGCTTTTTGCATGGGGCATTACGATTGATCGAGAGATAGGGGAGCGAGGTCGAGATCGTTTTTTTCGCGCTAGGAAGTGCACTGGGAACAATGGTCCGCTCTAATTGGCACGCACACGCCTCTCCCTTTTCGAATTGTCTCTAATTGATCAGAAAGACAAGAGAGTGTGCAAATCGAGGAGATGCATTGCTTGCCCAGAGCAAGAGAGGGCAAATCACCGTCAATGCCATCATGTGCATGCAAAGGATGCACTCTCTTCCTCTACCGTTGTCTCTACAACCTCTGACCGAAGAAAGAGGAGTGAATTAAGGGGAGACCATGCCATGTGATACACTCCTCCTTTTCCATTGTCCCTCACTACTCGGAATAGCGTGTAGGCGGAAGAATGGGCAGTAACTTCTCGTGCAGGAGTAATGTCCCGAAGGGCAGGACTACTTAATGGGGCCATTCCCGACTTTACCCTATTAAGGTAAGGCAGTTGGCATCCTTGTCTCGATCCTTGTCCACTTTCACTTTCAGCATTTTTTTATATTAGATTTGATTTTTGCCAGACATGCAGTCGAAACATGCGAGTATCATGACACTTTCATGTTTGTTTTAGTTGTCGATAATTGCATTTCAATCCATTAATCGCAGATCATCATGCACTCCTCCCTCTGCCTCCTTCTTCTCGTTGTAGTGGCTGCCAACGCGCAGATGTGGTCCGACTGGACAGATGTAATTTATATTTTAATTTTGTTTTGGAATAGTCTCAATCCTTCCCGAAAAGAGGGGGAATATGACTCGATATCAAATTTCTTGACTTTTCCCTGGTAAATTTGCAGACGGTAAACCCACCCTGCTCGGCCACTTGCGGCATGTGCGGCGTGAAAGTGGTCGCTACGAGAACGTGCTCGGTGCTCGGAAAGTGCTCGTGAGTATCACATTTATACGCGAATTTGTTTATTGTGAAAATAGGCGGAAATCGCGAAAAACGAAGTGAAAAGGGTCGGAGCCAACGCGATTGCCGCGCGGAATATTTTAGTAGGAATGAAATTACCATCGTTTCATTTAAAAAATGGGCGCTTCTGCCGTTTGGGGGGTCTCCCCCTATTCCACTTCTCCCTCTCCCTCATTTCTCCTCATTCGGCGCATTCCGCACGGTCGTCTAGTTCATTTCGATCTTTCGCCTTTCTTTCCTAGACGCTGCACACATGTAATGACAAAAGGCTAAGCATGCTAAGCACTAAGCCTAAGCACTAAGCACTAAGCACTAAGTGTCTCAAATGTTATCCTTAGACTTACAGATTAGCGCTTAGTGCTTAGGCTTAGTGCTTAGGATCAGGCTCAGTGCTAAGAATATGGCTCAGTGCTTCTTAGATCCTAGTGCTTAGTGCCTAACACTTTTGTTCCTAGTGATTAGTTTTTGTGAAAAAACAACGAAAATCGAAGAAGGTGAATGAAGACCATTCGTCAACAAATATATTAGTCCAGAATGAGATTATGTCTCTCGTCTCTCCCTTGTCTCTCGTCGATTTACATCCAATCAATTTTCATCCAATTTATCTCCATATAAGCTTTCGATTTCACTTCTCTGGTTCAGTCCATCGCTCTCCAATCTGAGGAGAGGGAGGGGAGCATTCGCCCCCGCGGACTGGGTCTCCTCTGAGGAGGAGACCGCTCTCTCCTCAGTGGAGGAGAGCAAAATGAGGGGGAGGGAAAAGTGGAATAGGGTGAGACCCCCCAAACGGCAGAAGCGCCAAAAAATGTGATAGTTTATGTTTGATCGGTCGTTACACAAGCCCAGTCCTTACTCAATTAAAGACCCATAGTGATAAAATTGTGAATAAATAGAAATGATTAGCAACAAAAAAATCAATTTAATTCTCAGCGGCGCAGCTCAGAAGTACGAGGAGTGTGGCAGCAAGTTGTGTCCCTTCAAGGGAGGCAAACCGGGAAAGTGAGCTTATTTTTTACTCTTGAGAAGATGCTCTAAAAATCAGACAAATCGAATCAAAATAATATAATTAGAAAGTGAAAAAAATAAAAAAATTTCTTTGTAGGACCTGCTGCTCCGGCTACGTCAAGGGGCATCTGCCCAACAAGCAGGGATTCGAGTGTGTCGCGAGAGATGCGATGATGGTTCCCAAGAAGAACCTTTCGTAAAATACCAATTGTAAATGCAATTATTTATGTACAAATTTAAGATAAATATTTATAACTTACGAATGTTCGTGATGCTAACTGCTTAGTGTTCGACACGACAGAAAAATACAGAAGCAGCCAAAGTTTTGGAAAGACTGGCATGAGGCCAAGCGAACAACAATACGAGGTGCACGAAAAGTGGAACCGTTTCCAAAAAATGCGCGCAATACTCGGAATAATTTGATTGCTAACGCATAAACACATGTTCAGAGCAACGCTTGTTCTGCGCGAAAAGGACGCTCGCTGCGAGAACGATTACACATTTAAGTAGTCTCAAACCCGGAAGGACATTGAAATGAGGCATCTTACCCATTAGCGAGGTTGTTACACCCCATTCCTTCGTCTGAGCAGCTTTTTCCATCGTTAGACAAGGAAAAAGGGATGAGCCAAGGAAAGATTTGACAGTGTTAAACGAGAGGGAATGAGATGCTTGATGTAAACGGTTCTGCAAAGGATAACACAAGAGAGTTATCTTTTCCGGGACTTTTTTACATCCGTGACGGGTCCCGCCCCCTTGACTCCACCCCCTCAATAGAAAAGAGTCCAATCTGCCGTCCAGAAATCGATCGATATCATGCAACCTTCATGATGCATGCATTCCTGTTTGAATGGTATTGTAGGCGTTAGACCCACAGTGGTCCGTAGCTTTTTCTTAGATTATATGGTATGCAATTCATCTGACTTGAGAGTTAATTCATGCGCAATCCCTGGGGAATGGTTTGTTCTGTATTCCACTGATAAACAAGTCTTCTGATGATGGTAGATCAGTGGAGCCATACTAGCCCCCCCCCCCTCCCAGCTCCTCCCACGCATCCTATCCGAGCTTGACGCATCTTAAAGTTAGCAGATTAGGTTGTGATGTTTTGTTTCAAGTGTTTCAGTGTCTCTCACATGACATGATTCAGTGAATATTTGCCTATTTTCAGGTAGATCAAATTGGTTAACTTTGAGGTAGATCAAATTGTATCTACATGTAGATCACTATGCTGAGTATGTGCGTGTTAGGAATCGAATGATAATTTGCTTTTTGAGCAAATAGGACATGCGAATGCGAAACAAATGCGAAACAAGGAAAAATCGATGCGCCAAGGCGAGAGAAGAGGGTGGTTCTGCAAATAAAGGTTTACCCAAGCGAGTTACCTGTTTCAATAAATTTCAGCTGTTAACACGACAGTTTCTCTGCAAAAACTAGTTTGCAATGAAATGCCCTTTTCCTGGAGAATCGCACTTATGCAAATCTCCAACTGCCACGATGATTTGGTGCCGGTGTCTCTTCAACTTCCTGGTTACGGAATGGTCTCCATCAATTCAAGATCACCGTGAAAAAAAGATAATGCAAAAGAGATGTTCCGGGTTCAGGGTTTCCTTAGTCGACATTGGCACTAGGGGCGTCAGAATCCGACGAGGGAGCATGTTAAATGAGGAGAGCTCGCGAATTGCGATCACTATAATCTGGATAATCGTGCTGTGCTGAAATATTCACGTTTCGTCTCGAATCGGCACGCTCTTCCGCACGCTTCCGCACGCCAGACTACTATAAATAGGATTACGAATGTGCACTTGCCAGCGAAGTATTTCGGTTGAGCTCTCCTTTCACTTTCACTTTGAATCGCTTCCAACTTCGGACACTCTGAACTATGAACTCCATCTTCCTCATTTCACTGATGGTTGCTGCTACAAGCGCGCAGCAGTGGAGCGACTGGACACCGGTACCATTTTGAAAATTATTTTCAAATTATTATTTTTTAATTTTGTAAATCTTTTTTTTTTAAATTGCAGACCCCCAACTCGGCCTGCTCGGCCACTTGCGGCATGTGTGGCGTGCAAGTTATTGCTACTAGAACGTGCAGCGAACTAGGAAAGTGCTCGTGAGTTTGATCTTTGATCTTTGATCAAAAAATTGTATCGACCTGAATTTGCAGAGGCCCCTCGCAGCAATACGCAGAGTGCGGCGCCGCGCTGTGTCCCTTCCCTACTCCGTAAGCATTTTGAAATATTTTTAACATCAAATATATAATTAATTAATTAATTATTTAATATAATTATTAATTAATTAATTAATTAATATAATTATGGTTCAGGACCTGCTGCTCCGGCTACATCAAGGGCATCATTCCCGCTGGAGGATTCGAGTGCGTACCGAGAAAGGAAATTATGGACGCGAAAACGAAGCTTACGTGAATTATGAGAGCTACCGGAAATCAAAATATGTAATAATTGTTGTTGGCTTGTTTTTTGTTTGTTTGTCTGATGATTTCACTAATAAATACATTATTGGAAGATCACTTATAACAACAACATCAGTTAGTTCAGTGTGATATTTAACGAGCAGAATTTTAATACACTTTTTATATTCGAGCTTCAAAATACCCGCATCGTTGTCTAGACAGGCTTTTTGTCATTCCCCGTCTGAAAGAAAGCTTGAAATATTGGAGAACTATCCGATACTGAGACCTGACAATAACGTCTGTCAAATACACCATCGATAAGCGGTAGCGAGTTATCGAAAATGCGCATTGAGTCCATCTTGGAAGCTGCATTGACGAATTTACCGACACCCTATTTTTTTTTAGCAAAATACCCTTGCACATCAGGTGAACCACCGGCTTATTTTTTTACCCTATTGGCTTAGGAGGGTATGGTGTGTAGAATAAGATAGAAATCAATTATGTATCTTTCCTTCAAAATAATGTACAGTTCAAGTTGCACAAATTGTGGCTTATTTCGCACACCACTAAAACAGTCGAGCAAGAAGGAAGAGAAGTGAGCATAGCTCTTCTTCCTGGTTCAATTCGTGGACAAACGCAGTAGGTCTGTCAGAATTCGTCGCATCATTCATCTCGTCTTTCTAGCCAGTAAGAGTGACGAGAGAGCATGCGAAATCGAGAGGCGGCTCTTCATCCGTGACAGCGGCACGGCCCATCTGCATAATCGTGTTAAGGGCGACGTGTTCCAAAGGTCGACTCTCTCAAAATCACACACTATTTCGCGGCCCTTACCCTGCAAAAAAGACAAAATGATAAAGTATAATCGCAAAATCGGCGCGTCGCTTCAGAAACTTCACGTTTGTGCGCGCAGACTTTGCCTAATCTCGCGAGCAGAATTACTATAAATGGGATTACGATTGTGCACTCTGCCAGCGCTGTTTTACTTGTGAACCTGCCTTCCTAGTTTGGTTTATCCCTTCCAATTTCAGATAGTCCCAACCATGCAATCTTCCATCCTCATCATCGCTCTAATCGTTGCAACTATTGCTGCACAGCAGTGGACCGTCTGGACGCCGGTATTTTTATTGTAATTATGATAATTCATTACAATTACAATTACAATTATTTATCCACCACGAGTTAGGTATGTTCGTAATAGCAAGGATTTTTCGGTAGATTTCGGTCATTAGACATTTTGCAGACCCCGAATTCGCCCTGCTCGGCCACTTGCGGCATGTGTGGCGTGCAAGTTACTGCTACAAGATCGTGCCCTGTCCTCGGCAAGTGCTCGTGAGTGATGATCTTTGATCTTTGAAATATCAATTATTATTTCTAATTCAGCGGCCCATCCCAGCAATACGGAGAATGCGGCGCCAAGCTGTGCCCCTTCCCGGCGCCGTAAGCGTTTGAATAATATTCTAACATAAAATAAAAATAAATAAATAAATAAATAAATAAAACTAATGACACGCAAATTCCAGAACGTGCTGCGCTGGCTACATCAAGGGAAATCTGGCTGGTGGAGGCTTCGAGTGCGTTCCGAGGAAGGAGATTATGGATGCAAAGACGAAGCTTACTTGAATTATTAGCTAATTGAACCTTAAAAAATCATTTTCGACACAGAACCACATTTCTTTTATTTCAAATAATTGTTCACTCTCAAATTGATTTGTTTTGTTATTTTGTTTCTCCTTTACTGATAAATACAATATTTCAAAATTTCTAAGGTCCACATCACATGCAAATTCATCGGGACATTTAAAGATCTGATTTTTATTGCATTATTTATGTACTAATGGACTGGCCGAGCCAGACTTGCCCGCTGACAAAAGAAACCTAATGGCTGTCTGGAAAGGGGATTTTATGTCCGCAGGGAAGCCCTGAACATTAGAAAACTGCCTTCTCACAGATTGATCATCGAATAAGAGCATTGAGCATTGAGACCTCAACGCTCATTGCTATGAGCGTTGAGACCTCCCTACTGGCCGCGTTGGTGGTTATTACCTACACCGTCATGTTTTTAACGCTACCACTGCACATGAGGTATTTTTTGTTTCAATTCATGGATTTCGCAGATAAACAATGAGTTTATCGCTGTAGTCTTTGTTTCCAGAATGCTATTTGTACTTCAGCGTCAATCCCACCTGTTCAAGCTCGATGGCTCGTTTCGCACGCTAATTATGCATTCGAGTATGCGTTCAATATTTTGAAATATTTTTTTTTTGAAATTGTTATTTCAGCCACTGGCAACCTCATCTTCTCCATTGTTTTCTGCTTCATTCAAGCGCCGGCTGGCGTTGGAATCTTTTTCGAGTTTTACGTGGTATGACTTCGAAGTCTATGACTCTTCCTTCTTTATTTGAAAAATGTTGTAATTATACTAATAGCAGGCGCTCGGACCGGTCATCTCGCACATTGAGCTCATCAAGGTAGTTTGAATTTGCGTTTTTTTTCGAAAAAGTTTACATAATCTCAGGCCTCTCCAATCCTCTTCCTCGGATGTAGCCTTCATCTCATTCTAGCTGCATCCCGGTTCACTGTTGTTGCGTTCCCTGCTCAGCATCCCAAAGTACCTTATTGATCCAGTTATTATTATTTTTGTTCAAAGATTCCAAGCTAAAGTAAAAAAATATGCACACGCTACGTTCTTATAATTAGGCTCATTTTCTCATGAAGCAATTCACAATCTCAGATCTGGGCAAAGATCTCCTATCTCTGCTTTGCACTATGGTTCATCACTCTGCTTATCTCAATTCCTCTTATGTTTCCTGGAAGGACTGCTCACTATGTGGGTGCATAATTTTCAATAATTAATTTTTTTTGTCTCAAATTTGTCCATAAAATGATCTTAGAGATCAAGAAATATTTGATAACTAGAGCGTGCCAATTTTATAAAAAACAGCGTGAAAATGACGGGCTTGAAATTTGAATAGTTAAAAAAATTTCTAGACAATGCTGAGTGTCTTCAATACTTGCGCTGTGCAGTTCACATTTGACGGATTCGCCAATCAACTTTACACGGTAAGACAGTTGGACACTTCTCTGTTTTCTGGCCCAGCCACTTCTCGCAGAGTATTCCGAGTACGCAGAGTATCTCTATCATTCTCATTCCGTGCCCCTCCGCATTCAGAGCGGTCGTAGCATGGGTAAAAAAAAGGAGAAGGTCCGACAGCTGTGCGTCGATAAAAAGACCTGGGCTTTCTATTTTTATATATTGTTTATTTTGAAATTAATTATTAACAGGTCATCGGCTCATTCTTCGCTCTCGTCATCGAGTTAATCGCTATCCTACTCTACGTTGCGATGTTTACGAAGTTCAATGAGTTCAAAGTAATGTTTTAAAGTTTGAAATTGAGTCACTATTCGAAGTCATTATAGCTCCGAGGCAAGAAAAAGGCTTCAGAAGTAAAGAAGATGACTCAAGGAGTGTGGAGGACTACGGTAGCGGCGATGGTTGCGAGTACAGGTAATATTTTCATAATTATTTCTATAAAGTATTTTTTTTAAGTCTTTCTAGGTTCCTGGTTGATCGTTTTCTTCTTCCTCATCAGCTTCGTCTATTCACACTTGACAGGACGAGGGTTGCTTACGGATCAGCAATATCCGCCGATTTTCGTGTGAGTTTTAACAATTATTTAAAAAAATTGGTCGACCCAATGAAGAAGATGAATCAATCTCAATTCAGTGCACTCAACGCCATAAATAACGTACTTACGCCCTGGGGTCTTCTGGCGGCCTTTCCCAATGCGAGTTTTCTTTTTCACTCTCTTCATATTGCATACTCTCTCGTCGATTATAAGTTTGCTTGTTTTCAGTTACGGGCTCGAGTGTTCTTCAGGAAGTGATGGAGACCATGTTCATTTGACAAGATTAAAATAACTTTGAACAACATTTATCAGGACACTACGGTAGCACCAATGAAGGCTATCGACAAGTGACATTTCATGGCTTGGCCAAACTATTCGTGCTGGAGTTCTGACCCATTATCGATTTCGGGATGCGCCTGAGCGCTCTTCGGACCTGAAATAAACAATTGTGATATAGTTATTTTTTTATAATTATTTGTAAAAATTTAAAGGTCCCTTAGGCACGTTACACTCTAGCAAGTATCACTTGATGAAACATCTCCTAGCGCTAACGAAATTTAGTTATCATAGATCACTTCTCCCCGCTTCAAGCGAGATCTTTGATTAGCAAGAAAAAAACTGATCTCTGACTACCTACTAATTACGGTTTCAACAGAAAACAAGCATGGACTAAAGCGTAGTTGAGTCAACCTTACACCGATTGTATTTACTATGAATCCAGACGATCTCACCATCTTATTCGTGCACACAAATATCAACGGATTGAGTGCCTGATTAGCGACGGAAGAAACCGATGCGAGAATGTTTACGATCCATCTAAAATTCCGTGTTCACTTCGCTTGTATGATACTATCGTTTGTCCTATTCAGGAACGTATACTTTGTATTGTCATCAAACCGCATCATCGGAGCGATCGTCGAGATTAGTCGAGTTATCTGAACAGAAGGACGTTTTTAACCAGCCCAAGTATGTTTCAGATACGAAATGTATTACAGTTGTTTGCGACTGAAATTCACCTCCAACGACACTGACACAATCAGTGCTTGAATGAGTATCTGAATGTCGTCATTGGAAGTGTCCCGTTGAGGAGATTCCTCGGCGGAAGCGGACGTGACTTGTCTGAATCGAATTGATGAAACACAATTTCTCGGTCTCTTACGGACTCTCTAGCATTTTTTGGCAACAAGAAAACTGATTGGCCTAATAAATGGTTTGAACGGAGTGAGCTTTGTGAGAAAGAAAGAATGGTGTAGTTTATCTCATAATAGCTATCTTTTCGCGTGAACGAAACTGATTGAGCAGCTGAATGGATTCGTTACTGGGTTGAACTGCGTGAACTTTCGCGAGAGAATAAAACGGTGTAGTTGATCTCGTAATGGTTATGCCAGTAACTACCAATGATAATCACGCGTTTCTCGTTGTTTACTGCTAGATATAGCTAAATTGTATCCTGTTTAGCGTTATTGGTAATGGTTAAGCAGAAATCGACAAATTCGTATCTTCTTGTTTTCAAGTTTTGAGAAAGAAAAGGGTAAAAATGAGAAATACTAACAGTAACCTCGCCGATTGCGCCGACTGCCTCTTCTTCCTCAAAAATATGAAGATAACGATGTAAAGAAGGATCAGGAGGAGGGGAATAACGTATCCAGCAATTGTTGTGACCTGAAATTAATTTTAGACTGCTAAACATAGTAAGCACAATAAGGCACGCGATTTTTCCGACCTTGAGTAACCCGAAATTAACTCGCACGCACGAAATACTTTTTGATATCAATCGGAGAGATCAGAAAATCAGAGACACGGATACATGATTTTCAAAGCCTTTCGAAGATGTAATTCCACCCTACGCGGGTGAGTGTAGTTTAGCGCGCTAATAACGTGGCATTTAGTGAGCTGGGTTTTCCGAGAAGAGCCCGGCAATACTTCCTAACATCCGTGATTGACGTTGATCTCTACAGAAACCTCTAATTTCTTGGAAAACCAGATATTATTGAAAATTAATTAATTTTGAAACACCTGATAGGCCCAGGTAGTGTTCGGCTCAAGGATAATTGCATTGAAAGTTAGCGTCTTTCGGTTGAACCTGGAATCAAAATACTGGACAATAAAACAGATGTTGACACTCACTTTTTCGGGTTGCCGCCAGTCAGTCGAATCGCGGTTATCCCTCCCACCAACAACCATGTGCAAAGAAGGATAATACGAAGGGAGTGTCTGCAAAAATAGTTCTGTGGATGAATTCTTGTCAAATATTTTTCCCTAGTACTACATCTTGACTGCAAGTGATGAATGTTAATTTTTCTTATATTTCCTTTTGAAACAAAATATATTATATTCAAGAGAGAACATACCCTTGGAACAACCACAACGCCCTTGGCGCTGCAAAAACCAGTAGTCGATTAACGCCCATGAGAAAGGTGAAGTATAGTACTGCCTGAAGATTTCAATAATTCGTAACGCCATTAAAAGGCAATTAAATATTCGAAAATTTAATCGATAATCTTACCTGATCTCCCAATTCCGTTACCACATCCCCAATCGTTCCCCACAAATCATTGAGCCATTCTGGCGTGTCCTCTGTTTCGATTAGCATGCTGGGAAAGATGTTGACGGCCTGGAATTAAATTCATTTAGAGTTACTTTAGACTTTTTAAACTTTTGAATATAAAAATCAGACCTGAATGAACAAAAACAATCCATTCGCGATGGTTAGATGACGAACGATCTTGAAGAAGGGGAACTGCAAAAAAAGTGTTCAGTTTCAGTTTTTGAGATATTTTTTTATTAAAATTAAAGAAATTGTGACCTGGGCAAACGTTTTCCTCCCTGAGATCTGCGCTGCGGTGAAGAGCGCAACTGCTATTAATCCAATGCCAATCATAACTCCGTAGATGACAATGCATGAGATGATGAGAGCTCAAGTAGTCATAAAAGTTAGATTGTTTTCGAGGACTACTTCATAGATCTTTCCGTAAATTGTATAACCAATGTTTCTCTACTAGTAATCAACCCGATACCGATCATGACTCCGTAGATGACAATGCAGGAGATGATGAGTGCTCAAGTAGTCATAAATTTAAATTGTTTTCGAGGACTACTTCTTAGATCTTTCCGTAAATTGTACAACCAATGTTTCTCTACTAGAAATCAACCCAATGCTGATCATCACTCCCTAGCTGACAATGCAGGAGATGATGAGGGCTGAAAGCAAATTGTCCAAGTCGTTTTTTCGAAGAAATTGACGATACACTTTAGCAATTGTTTTGACTTTTTCTCAAGAGTAACTAATGAAGATACTCACGAAACGACGGCGCATCCGTGTCCAAATCACTCACTGTTCCATTGATTATCCCAACGCCAGCGCTCATTTTGAATCTGTCAATAGTCCATCATGGCAATCACATCAACAAGAATCAATTCAACAAAATGACTCGTTCAAGAACATAGTTTTCGGTCATGAGGCACGATTAGGAAACTGATTCAGTACAAAACGATCAGTGAAACACGCGCAGGAAGTCTCGTGAAACAAGATGAGCAGACGCACACAAGTGCACGAAAGTAGCAATTCATAATTAGAAGGCTTTCTAGACTAGGATGCTTGATGCTTCTCTGGTGGACAAGGTAGCACGTGAGGAAAATGCCCTTCCTAGCCAATTATACTAGGTGATGGCATCGCAAAAAAACACTCTATTGCCACTGTGAAGAAAAAAATCAAAAGAAAAGCGAGGTCCAGAGGGACTAGTGATATCAAAAGTATGACCCATTCACCGGGAAATCCCGTTAGTTCGGGTGGTCATTAGCCGTGTTTACGCAATTCCGCCTGATCAAAGCACTTCCAGACGCTGTTGCGCTCGAAATCTGAGCCGAAATCTCTTCATTTCGCACACTCTATCGTCTCTCTCTGACCGGTGAGACCGTATCTCAAGCTCAACGAGGCCGAATGATCCAGTTAGATTGAGTAAGGCGACGTTGACGTTGTAATGTTTCATGCGAGCGTGAAGTTTGACAAAGTTCTACCCAATTTTCAAAAAAATTGTTGGTAAAAATGACGCGAAGTTAGTCACAACTGGAAACGAGTAATCGAAGAAGTATCATGATAACTTCTAAAGATCAGTGGCCGGTTGTTTACTGACACGGAAGGTAGCGAAAAAATGCGGCGTCCACCCCATCGTATGGGCTAATTAGATACTACTGTGAATGGTCGTAATCAGTTAACTGACTCGATGATCCGCGTGGTCTATGATAGCTGAATTGAAATGGGATTCACGAACAATGGGAAGATGATTGTACATCAATAAAAATTATATTATATCTCCAGAAATTTGGTGCCCTGTACATAATAATAGTGTTGCACTGCCTGAGCATATAACACTTTCTAGTGCCAAGTGTGATTAGAGTTCAGAGAGCATGAACGAATTTGCTCCAGTGTAGTATTTGCCAATTTTGAGGTGAAACGGCGAAATCAGTAGATTCGTGATCTATGGTAAATCACATCTCTTGAATGTGCAGAGGCGTAGTTGCTTCATTTTGAATCATTGTATCATAGGTAATTCAGCATGTTCCCACCGAGCACCGAGCAAGAGAATGTTATCAAAATTTTATAAAATTTTCATTTCTGAAGGAATGCCATTATTATGGCGAAAATGGCAATGTCGGATGAAAAATTTGTTGCAGACGAAGTTGTGGTTGATGCTGAAATTAAGTCTGACATTAAAATCAAATTGGCGTTAAATTCACGTTTTGGAGTAGTTGTCGTCGTCCCACAAGTCGTTGCCACATTATTTACCAGATTGGCGGGTGTTGTCTGTTGGTTGGGAAATACGGGAGTCTTGCACCACTGAAATTGCGATGATTTTTACCAAAGGTTATCAGGATCATACAATCTATTCGAAATGAAATGACAATTAGCACTCACGGTTGCCATGTCCACATCAGGCGCATACTTCTTCAAGAGATCATCGAGAATGGAGAGAGGGCAGATACTGAAAGAGTAGAATTGTAAAAGTCGTGAAACTTCAAAATCCCATAATTTCGAATCTGGTTGGGTTTCACAGCAGTTTCAATACTCAAACGTCGTCGAATCTAAGATTGATCCCTTTTTTGCGTTTAAAAAATCACAAACTTCTTCGTCGGATCGCATCCCCTCACGAATGCAGTGACGGACTTAAAATCGCCGTTGGGATCGGTGAGGTAGAGCACCTGTGATTCTGTGTGTTTGTGGCCCTGCTTTTCCGAGCACAGTATTCCCACACTATCATTCTCATTCCTTTCCCAGACTACATGCAGTCGTAGTCTAGGCCAAAACACGGAAGTTCCCGAGTAATATGAGCCCAAATAGTGGCAATCATCGTTCCATTTTATGTGCACTCATATCGGTTATTGACGCAATAGAGTGTATGATCATCAAATATTATTAGATGTAGTCGGACCATTTCCGAGACTCCCACCTTGAAGTATCGTTGCTTCGTCCCCCTGTCCTCGTAAACCTCCACGAGGACAGTGGCAGAGTAGGGAACGGCTGAAATGGGATTTGATAAATAAAGTATTATTTTACAAGCTTACATTTAGGAATTAAAAAATTTCTCACGCCGAGCAGCGTCAACAATGCGCCCACGGACGAATCGTGCTGAAATATGGAATATTTTATTTATGGAAAGGTGCAATTTTTTACGATTTTTACGATTTCCAGATAACGGAATTAAGAAGAATCTTGGTTTTTAAGATGAGAAAGAAAAAGATAAATGAACTGCTTGGAATAGACTAGATACAGTACTGATGGATTCACTAACCACAGTACTGATGGATTCACATAAAGCGCAAGCGTCATCGATTTACTGCTCGGTCTTTTGGTCTTCTAATCTCACAGCCATAAACGATTTGCAAAGGCAAGAGGTTTAGTAATGAAGTAAAATTGTTATCTCACCGCTGACAGCGCGTAGTATCGCAGGTTCTTGTAGAAATGCCTGCACGATGTTGCTGCTGGGCCATCCCTGCACTTGAGCACACCGTTAATGTTGCTGACGATCTGAAATTTATTCAAAATAATTAATATTTTTGCCGGTGCACAAAGCTTTAAAAAAGATTTTTTGGATTTGGCAGACACAGCGTGAACGTGAAAGACCAACTCTCACGAATCTTTAATTAATTCTGAAACATAATTGGCTGAAACACTGTCGTTCTATCGTTTAAATAGATAAACTCAATTTAAGTTCTTCTCTTTTTTTAAATTAAAGTAACTAACCAATTTCAACATTTCGCCCGCTCGAATCTTCGGAATCTCCACAGAGACATCTACGCCGTTGATGCCGCCAGGGTTTCCTGAAATTTATTAAATAATATTTTAATTTTAAATAATTTAATTTAATTTTAAATCACCATCGCCCTCCAGGAAATCGTGGTTGACGTCCAGAATGGAGTCGACGATGGAGGGAAGGTCGCCGGAGTAGTACCAGGGATAGCTGAAAATAGCCAAAGGTGCAATATATAATATTTTTTTAAAGAGTGATAGATAACAGAAAAGCCTTTTCAGATTTATAACTACTTGAAATATACATATCTCATTCTCAGTTATGTTTCAAGCGATTATTATAGTCCAATTACTCAGTACAGATCAATATTCCCAAGTATTGCATTGTAAACTCACAAATCCTCAATCTTCGCTCCAGTTTGATTTAGCTCCTCGATGTGATTGCTCTAAAATAATATGGTACACTAAATTCAAAGACATTATTCAATGATATGATAGGGTTAAGAAAACTCAACGCACCTGGCAGTAAAGTGGATCCTGCAATAGCTGTAGGTTCTCGAATGTCACGTCAGTGCCTGTAGCGTCCGAGAGGTATTTGAGGACTTGCACTACCTAAAAATACAAATTAAAAATTTAAAAATAATTATGTTGTTATGGCAAGGCAAGCAATTTGTAAAAAAGAATATTGAACACGGTTTTGGGTCGAACCTGCGGGTCCTTGATGTAATTCTGATACTCGTCACTATTCTTGACCATCTGCTTCAGCTGGTCTTGACGAGGACAAATTGCATCCGGGTGCAACACCTACAAGGAATATCAATCGTGTTAGGACTTGGGATTACGGACGATTATGCAATCTGGAACTCTAAACTTATTCTTGCTCCAGTTTGTAGAAAAATATTGTGTCTCACATAATCAGTGTCGTAGTCGACAGTGTGCACTGGGATCGGAATGTAGTTGGCTGGCCAGTCGGGAACTTGCTCTTTTGTGGGAATATTCTGCCCGGCGACCTGTAATAATCTCACTATTGTTAGTACCACCTCTCTTGGTAACAAAAGTATTACTGATGGATTCTGGTGAAACCAAATATTGGAACTGATGCACTGAAAAATGGACGCACCCCGGATCCCGAGTACATTCCAGCCACACTTGCGTACGCAGAGATGAGTGTTCGATTGTAGTCCGTGGATCGGATGTAGACCTGAATAAATATTTATATTTTTAGTCCAACAATGTCTCGAGGATCCATCAATCAATGAAGACTACATACGCCTTTGTGATCTATGTGAAGCATATTCAAAGAATGGCGTGCGTCGTTTTTAAACTGCATCGTAAGATTATTTTCCATTCCACTCGTAGCTGACCTTTGACGAACGTTCGAGGGGGCGGAGAAAGGAAGCGGCCGGGAGGAGGCGGTAGATCAAGTGTCCTCCTCTCCCCCTTTCTCCCCCCTGCCTCTCTCCCAGACAATCTCAATAGCTGAACATTTCAAACGCACGATAATGTGAAATGTAAATTCCATATCTTTTCATATCCTCGATAATATTCGAAGCTAACCTCTTTCGCAGTGTAGGCGCTAGATAAAATCTTGTGATCGTCCACATAACGTTTCCTCATTATTCGCCCAATTTGAAACAGCGTCTTCATTCCCTCCTGTGAGAGAAAAGCATTATATCCATTAAAAAGTGATAGAAGAAATGGTAAATTTCATACAGGCGAAAGCTCTCCATAACCACCACCTCCGAACGTCCAGTCTTCCTCGGTGAACTGTAAATATTATATTTAAATAATTAATTTTAATTTAATAAATAAATAATCAAATTTACTTGATCACATCCTGGAATGGCATGTCCCTCTGCTCGATCGCCATGACGAAATAGCTGAATTTTATGATTTTTTTTCAGATGTATTAAGTGATGGAACTCACCGAATTGGCAAATATCAACTCCAGATTCGGATCTTGCTCATCACTGGGAAGCGAAGCGTAATGCACTCTGAGGTAAGCAGGTAAAGATGTATCTAGCCACGTCAAGTGATGTCATAACTAGAGACGGGAAAGGAAGAGGGAAGAGTGTCGAGTTGATGCAAATTGAGCCGAGCTCTTCCACAAGAGTGAGAGGGAATGGCCTCTCTTCCACAAGAGTTTGCGCTCTTCCACAAGAATAAGAGCAAAAATGAAGAAATTTCAGCGGGTTTTTTTTGAAAATGGCTTATTATTATCACTATTTGCCTATTTATCTTATCTGCGCAAAAAATTCGCAGAAATTCCTTCATTTCTGCTCTTATTCTTGTGGAAGAGCGCCATCTCTTGTGGAAGAGAGACCATTCCCTCTCGCTCTTGTGGAAGAGCTCGGCTCAATTTGCATCAACTCGACACTCTTCCCTCTTCCTTTCCCATCTCTAGTCATAACACAGCCCTTGGTGGGACAATCGGTAAGGCCAGCTGTTGCACTTTGTAGTCACGCTCTACGATCAAAGTCAGGAAAACTAAACGGAATAACTTACTGCTGTAGTGCTACCGCCGTCGATGCAATAATGAAGAGGAATATTCTCGACGTCATTCACGCTGTACAACAGAAAAGAGCGCGAATCGCTCTTGATCTCGCCGGGTTTGCCCCTATAAAGGGTAATTTTGCCGAGCACATAAAAAGTTCGATAAGCGCATTCACAGGGCTCTGGCAGAATGAAGATCCTCTTGGGTCAGTGAAACAAATGATCGTGCGAAATGAGGAGAGGCCATTGTTGAGGTGTAAGAATCGGAGAGACCAAAGGGATTGATTATGCAGGACAGCGCGAATAACGATGAGCTAGGGAGCGTGAAATGTGCAGAGAGCCGAGGTTATTGCACGATTTTACACCCCTCCCCGTCGATTTTTCAAGATCACACGGCTTTTTAGCGATTAATCACTTTGTTCTTTTGTTCCAAAGTTTTTATCAATGAGGACAATATCAATATAGTTTACAGAATATTGGCAAGGAATATGACTGGAATGACGGCAAGCATGGAGAAAGTAGGTGCAGTTGAGGTAGTTGTGGTTGCTGAAAAATCGAATTCACGATTGCTTCCCTTTTCGTAACTGTTGCTGGCGAGAGATTGCGAGGAATGAAGAGACCTTGTCTCAGTCTGCCCTATTAGAGGCCTATTCAAGAGCGTGTTAACCCACCTTTAGTCGTAGTCGGGGAAGTAGTTTTTGAAGTTGTCTTCTCAGTAGTAATTTCTGGAGCGAGAGGCGTTGTGTCTAGAGAAGTGTCGAAGAGGGGAGTGTTACAGAGCTGAAAAAGATATTCTCATGACCTATTGGATGCATTCTGTTTTGTAAAGTCTTATGGAAATGCAGAGGCAACAGAGAAAATGTAAAAAAGAGGAACTAACCGTCTCCATATTCGTTTCTGGAGCATACTTTGCAACGAGATCGTCCAGGACGGAAATAGGACAGGTACTGAAGAAAAGAAAATAAGTTCTCAAATATCTCCGCTGTTCTGTTATGTTTCACGAAGACCATAAATTCTCCAAGCAGAGCCCCCAAATGTTATGCAGTTTATAAATTTGAACAAAATAATCTCACTCCTTCGTCATGTCGCAGCCCCTCACGAAGCCTGTAAACGGCTTGAAGCCGGAGTTCTCGTCTGCGTGGTAGAATGTCTGAGAAAATCGATAACTGATTTTATTAGGAAATCACATCAATGAAATTCGCTTTTTATTCGATTTGTCGGTCATTTAAAGATGGTTTAGAGCTATTAAAAGTGCACCTTGAATGACTTCTCCCCTGTCGTTCTGTCCTCATACACCTCGAGGAGTACAGTTGCAGAGTATGCAGGGACTGCTCAAATTTGCATTAGGTGAGTATAATATCACAAAACTATACTAGATATAACTATGAAAATAATTGTAAATTAAAATCAAATAAAGCTTACACTCCGTCATAACATATTTCTTCGCTCCGAGAATCACGAGGAATGACATGACTGTTGAATCGTGCTGAAATTAGTAAATGGGAAAGCAGTCACATAAAATTTTTTTTCACTTTTTTGTTGTCTAATTGAGTGCGTTCCTTACCGCAGACATAGCATAGTATTTAAGGTTCTTGTAGAATTTCCTGCAGTCATTCGAAGTCGCATCTTCTCTGCACTTGAGCACCCCGTTGACGTTGCTCACGACCTACAATTTGACCATTATTATCTGTTTATATTATATTTTTTCAGAATCGGAAATCTCTCATCCACTAGAGCAAGTTTCGCAGCGTATCAATACCTCATGAAACCTAACTGACCAATTTGAACGATAGCCTATTTGACCATGAAACAAAATAATCAATATTCAATATCAACAAACTTATCAATAACCCGTGAAACTAACCAATTTGAGCGTGTCTCCAGCGTGAATTTTCGGAATCTCCACAGATACATCAATGCCATTGATTCCGTTCGGATTGCCTGAAATTATTTACAGATTTAAAATAATAATAATTATGAAATCCAAAAAAATATACCTAATCCTTCCGAGAAATCATCGTCCGCTGCTTGGATAGAATCTACCATTGCCGGAATGTCACCAGTGTAGAACCAGGGGTAACTGAAATTGGAAATTTCTCATTCTCATATGAGTTTCAGAAGATGATTATATTGGATCAGTACTGATCAATATTCACTCGAATTGCATTGTGAACTCACAAATCCTCAATCTTTGCACCGGTCTGGTTGAGCTCCTCAATGTGCAGGCTCTGAAATTAGACCTTTTTAATTTATTAATTTCACACTATTGTTTCCAGTATAACTGTTCAACCTGTAAGATAAAATTAAGAATTTTTGACCATGTCCCACCCCACTCCCAATTGCAACCCTTGTTGCCAGATGTTATGGGCTAATCGCTCAAATTACCTCGCAGAACATCGGATCATAAAAGTTGTAGATGTCATCCGGTGTTAGTTCCATTCCCGCATAACCCGAGAGGTACTTGAGCACTTGTGCTACCTGGAAATGATGTGATTTCGTGCTGAAAAAAGGCCTAAAGTTGTTGGCTGTGTTATTATCTTGGTTATTATCCCTTGATATCGTCATGTGACCAGGATACTTAAACAGAGCCAAGTCGTTTACTTGTGGTTGTTTCATATAGTTTTGGTATTCGTCACTGCTATCGACGAGGTCGTACAGCTCTTGGAGACGATTGCAATCAGCGTCAGGATGGAGCTCCTGAAATATAATCAGTCGGTGATCAGCTACAGTAATTTTAAAGTACGGTAATCTGAAGCTACAGCTATATCTGAAGCCACGTCAATCATGACAGTAAATGATATGAAACTTTTATTGGATTCATTATCCACAAAATGTACGATCAATCACAGTTATCGGTAGCTACAGTAATCACTCACGTGGTCTTTGCTGTAGGGAATAGTGTGCACTGGGATGGGGACGTAACCCGTTGGCCATTCCGGAAGATCAGCCTTGGATGGGTAGTTCTGGCCTTCCACCTGGAAGCAACAAACTAACAAAGTGTATCGGCATCTTCGAAGTCACTGATAGGCCCAATTTGATGATAGCCATTAACCAATATATAAGATGATCAAAATAGGAAGTAGAAAAGTTAAAATGCTCACACCAAAGCCCGAATACATTCCGGCCGCATTGGCATACGCCGAGATCAGTGTTCGATTGAGGTCAGTAGAACGGAAGTACACCTGAGCATCGGGCGTTTCTTATTATTAGAGAAGGCAATCAAGATCCGGCCAAGTAGAGAGGTTGGGTATACTAAGATGCCTAAATACACATAACTCTTTTTTTAGATACTGAGAATGGCTCCAAAATCAATTATTGTGAAATATGCGATATTTCAATTGTTCATGGAACATAGCTGAACTAGGCGAATGAATTATTACTAAAAACCCGTTTTCTGTAAAAGCGGGACAGCCCCAAAATGGCACAATTGTCAAATTATCACTGACCTCTTTCGCCGTGTAGGCAGGCGACAAAATTTTGAAGTCGTCGACATATCTTTTCCGCAATTTCCGACCGAGCTCAAAGTGCTGCTTCATTCCTTCCTAAAACAGAAGAGATTTATAATTTTTAATTTACAGTTATTTTTGTTGCTTAGTGGCATCAGCCTGCTCAATTTTTGTCCGTCCTTGAATACTTACTGGTGAAAGCTGTCCATACCCGCCGCCACCGATGGTCCAATCATCCTCGGTGAACTGAAATCAAAAATTTAGCAATTAAAAAATTCCCCGCCTCAACTACTGTTCAGTTTTTAGTATCTGACAAAAAACTAATTTGTCAATACCTGATCAACTCCTGCAATCGGGTTCGCTGCAGCTCGATCACCGTGACGCCACAACTGAATTGTTATTGATTTTTGTCACTGATTTGTAAATCGAGCTGTAGTCCATTTCTTGATAAGAGGTTCAAGCCGTTACCGATGTCGCAAAGATCAGTTCCAGATTAGGATCAATCTTCTCATCGGGTAGAGCATCGTAGCGTGCTTTTCTTTCACTTCTATAATGCGATCTCATATTATTCTCATATGATTCGTGTTGTTTGCGTGTACGAGAAAAGTTTCTTATCTTGTATACGATTGTGATTACCTTTGTTTCGAGGATACGCGCTAGTTACTGATGCTATTGAATACTTGAACTAATTTTCCCTATTAAATTAGTCAACAACATTAAATTACAATAAACAATATATTTTAAAAAATTATTAATACCTGGACAGAACTGATATCGCTGCTACAAGACCAAAGACTAGAATCAGCCTCATCACGATTGTTTTCAAAGCGAGAAATGAAGACAGATTGACAATCCAACTCAGTGTGCTAATCGTCTTAAATGCAAAGAACTTGCCCGATAAAAGCCACGCCGCTTCATGATAAGATTAATCGGTACGGTGGAAATAGTGTAAGGTTTAAGGAGAGCGGGCTAGTGTGATCTTGTTTATTGTTCTGCACGGTTTGATGCGAAATTACTCTCTCATTTTCGTACACTTTTCCGGCATTCTAAGTGGTGAGAGGCTGTGTGAAATCGAGAGACTGCTTCCTGTCAAGATGCCTACTCATCCTAACAATGTAAACAGCCCGCACCCTGTTCCGATCACTTCAAAGCGCTTACTGTCATGACGAATGCATTTTGTGATTATTCCCAATTTCTCAACTCCCCGCTACCAAGCACGGATCTGATTCATTGTTCCGATTTTCTAATCTTTCATTTTTGTCGTGACATGCAAATGCTCTCTTCACAAGAGGAGTACCTTATTTCGAAAATACACTAATAACTTTATCAATAACAATTCAATACAATTCGATTCATAGAAGACGGGAAAGGATCATGACAGACACGGCGGTGAGCAGGGAGGAGAGGGAAGAGGCGGACGTGGTTGTGGGGGCTGCAAAGAGTTATTTTGTTATTAAAATTATTCAGAACTTCCCTATTATCCCAGATGACTCCTTTGCACGGTTGCAACGAATAGGGGAGCGGACTAGTCTTTTTTATTCAGTCAAACCAAATACGTTTCAAGTGTAACGTTTAGTTAATGAATTCTGTTCTTACAGATTTATTCTTCCACGTTACGATTACGATGGGATAAAAGTATTAGAAGTTCCTACCGCCCTAGCACTACGATTTAGCACCTTTGCCCAATGCGCAGCTTTGTTCCTGCTTGTGCTCCTTTTTCCCCTACGGTGAGTCCCCGAATACTGCGCTCAAAACTCACGAATAGTCGTCGTATTGGTGGTGTCCTACCAAATTCTAAGCTTCCAATTTCGTATCCTGCCAATTTTTATACCGGTCTTTCGCCCCTTTCTTCAGTCACAGACCCGAGATAGTTTCCCAAACTCACGAATAGTCGGCGTCGTCGTCGGCTTGTTGGTCGTCGTGGGCGGCAAGGAGACGGTGGTCGAGCCAGTCACGGGCTTAACCGTGGTCGTGGTCGTAGGGGGCACGCCGTTAGGGGGCGTGTTGCAGAGCTGGAATCAATAAAGTTTCCCCCTGTCGGCATTCCGTCCTTCTTCCACTCGCTGATAAACTATGAAGGCAGAGCTGGTTTCATGTAAAACATTTTTTCGGCTTGAAACTAACAAATGCGCATCTATATTTGTTCAACCAATGTTCGAAAATAATAAAGACAGAGAAGTCCATCTCAAAAATGCCAACTAACCGTGACCATATCCGTGTCCGGCGCGTACTTGGCCACGAGATCGTCGAGAACGGAGATAGGACAGGTGCTAAAAATTGTATTATTATTTTTATTTTTTTTAAAAATCAGGTTTCGATTATGTTTCAAGGGTATCGTTTGATCGATGAATTTTGTTATTGTAGATGGCACTTGCAGGAATCATGGTTAGAATATCAACTATTAGAGTTCGAAATACGGGTAATCGTCTCTTCATTTCTCACACTCTCTCGGCTCTCTGACCGGTGAGAGAGTGTGTGAAATGAAGAGACGATTACCCGTATTTCGAACTCTATTGCTTACTTCTCCTTCGGGTCGCAGCCCCTGACGAAAGCAGTGATGGGTTTGAAGCCGGAGTCCTTGTCCGCGTGGTATTGCACCTTAAACATTACATTAATAAAATTATTAATTTGTAATAAAAATTGCATTTAATCAGTAAGATGTCCATGATCTTCATTCTGCGGTGTTTCTTAGATCAGAAGCCAACCGATATCAGTGCCGATCTTGATCACAAGAGATTATCAAGAGTGTTGCAAGATTATCGGGGCATTGTTTCTGAGTGTGCGCTTAGGGATCTATGCGCTCAGTTTGGGCCAGGGTATTAATTCAGATTCTTGTTTTTAGGCACAAAACATCTGCTAAAAATCGATAAGTTAAGATATTCACCTTGAAATATCTTTCCCTGGTTGTCTTATCCTCATAGATCTCCAGGAAAACGGCGGCCGAGTAGTTGGGGTAACCTAAATATTTAAATTAATTTAAATAAGTTAAATAATTTATTTAATTAATAAAGTTAATAATAAAATAATCAACTCACCCTCAGGGATGATGTATTTCTTCACGCCGAGGATGGTCAGGAAAGCAGCGGTAGTGGTGTCGTGCTGTAAAATTATAATAATAAAAAATTAAATAATAAAATTTCGAAATATGGATCGTTTTTCAGATCGATCAGTGATTCTTGAGCATTTGTGTAAAATCGATTGATTTTTGCAATGAGGATTCTAGATTCACTCACCGCAGACAGGGCATAATATCTGAGCTTCTTGTAGAAGTTCCTGCACTTATCATCATCTGGGGTGTCCCTGCACGTGAGTACACCGTGAACGTTGCCGACCATCTGAATCATATTAATTAATTTGATTAATTTTAATTTTTTGTTTTTTATAATGCTATTTTCATGTTCAGAAGTGCAAAATCGATTGAATCGGGGGTATAAATGCACGTGAGGACAGCTTTCACGTTGCCGACCATCTAGATTTAAATAATAAGGCATTACATTTTCGAAAAAACACTTTTTAATTTAGAATTTTGTTGCACAACGAATCGGCAAATCAATTGACATTCGATTCAACTAATTTTCATGAAACTCTGAAACACAACTAAACATCGAAATATATACTTGTAGGAGTTTTCTCTCTCTGCGTATACACACTCGAGCGACTGAATGATTGCGTGAAATGAAAAAAAACGGCAACCCTTATTTCGAACTATTGTGCACAACCAACCAGCTTCAGCGTTTCAAATTTGGTTTCAGGTAACTTCTCTTCATCGATTAGATAATTTTTTGCAACAATTCAAAATTCCATGAAAAAAAGCTTCACTTTACTCGCACACTTCATTTCACTTTGCTTCATTTTGTTTTGTAAGCTGAATAAAGCAGAAACCAACCAGCTTCAGCGTGTCTCCAGCGCGAATCTTCGGGATCTCAACGGAGACGTCGATGCCGTTTACACCGCCCGGGTTGGCTGAATTATGATATTAATTAGCTAATTAAGTAATTAACTACTTTATTTTAATTAATTCAATTAATTAACTTAAATACCAATTCCGTTCGTGAAATCCTCGTCCTTATCGATGATCCAGTCGACCCAAGAGGGAACGTCTCCGGTGTAGAACCAGGGGTAGCTGAAAGATAATCATAATTGGTGATACCATAAAAGTTTCAATTGAGACATTTCATTGACATTACTGGAAAAGTGATTGATTCCGTCAACTCAATTGTTTCTTGGATGTCAATTTAAATCATTAAAATGCTTACAAGTCCTCAATATTGGCGCCGGTTTGGTTGAGCTCCTCGATATGCTGGCTCTGAAAAGTTTAATATTTTCCCGTTTTATTTCACGTCATTTCATGACTCATTACTCCTAGTTAGCGGCGTTGAGGAATTGCGCATGATCTGCCTCCCATGCAATTATTCGAGCTCGAGAAATGAGCCGCTGTCTTTTCATTCTGCACACACTCTCACCACTTGAACGTGCGAGAGAGCGTGTGAAATGGCGGCTCATTTTCGAGCTCTAGTAATTATCCGTAAGCAGTGTCAGAATCATGGCCGTGCAACAATTCAGCGGATCTCTCATTTCGCATACCTCGCTGTCTCTAACCGGCGAGAGAGCGTTGCGAAATGAGAGACCGTTACATTTTTGACCAGCCCAGGTTAGATTCACTTATCGTGCGTTTGAAATGCTCAGCAAATGAGATGTGCTGTTTAGCGAGCTATTGATCGTCTGGGAGAGGGGAAGGGGAGGAACGTTAGGGGTCAGCTACGAGTGGAATGGAAAATAATCTCACGATAGAATCACCAACCTGGCAGAAGATGGGGTCCTGCAGATCGTACATGTTGTCAATGTTCACATCAGTGCCCGTGGTGTCCGAGAGGTACTTGAGGATTTGCGAGATCTGTAATTCTAGGTTTGTTGCATTGTTTACTTTGTTTATTTTTATATCTTTCATTTTCAATTTTCGCCTGGGCGCCAATGACGCATGCAAGGGCTTATCGGAAAAGAGGCTTTCGCTTTTCTTGCTTGGTGTACTCTAGTGCACTTTCTATGCTCCACAAAAGAAGCCATAAAGAGTGCCAAGCGTTTATCTGCACGTATCTGTATTTCCATTACACCCATTTTTGCGAGCTAATATTTTCGAATTGCATGACAGTTGAAATACGATCCAAGCCCCGAATCTTCGGCATTTTCCCACATATTTATGAGGGAGTCAGGCGCACCTGAGGGTCGTTGATGTAGCTCTGGTACTCGGGGCTCTGTCTGATCATCTCGTACAGTTGATCCTGACGATCGCATTTGGCGTCCGGGTGACCGACCTGAAATGGGCTACCGTAACCTAATAAGCTGTTATCGCACTCTACCGTATTCTACTTCAAAACATACGCAGGCCTCTGGAATTATAGGGTGACTCATAAGCTACTGTGACTAGGACACAACCAGAAAAGCTACCGTAACCCTTCGAAACTCACGTAATCAGTGCTGTAATCAACAGTGTGCACAGGAATCGGAATATAGTTAGTAGGCCAATCGGGGAACTCATCCGTCTTCTCAGGGAAGTTCTGGCCGGCGACCTGAAGGAGAGATTTAATCGATGATCAGTTGTGCTTCACAGGGTTGTCTAATGCAGGAAACAAATGCGTTCACAATTTGATGAGTTCTGGTTTTCAAAAACATGGAAAAATGTAATATGTGTTGCAAAAGATGTTTGACCATGACTCAACATGATGTAAAATTGTTGCGAAGAGTGTTTGAATAGATAAGAGAACATCGGATGACTCACTCCGAAGCCCGAATACATGCCAGCGACGTTGGAATAAGCAGAGATCAGGGTACGGTTGTAGTCGGTAGAACGGACGTAGATCTAAAAAATTATTTATTTATCGGGTACTGTGGGTTACGGTAGCATAGCACGTTCAAAATCTATTCTACCGCCTTTCTACCACCCTGTAACTGTACCTAGAGTACCGTAGAGTTCCGTACCTCCTTAGCACTGTAGGCCGACGACAGAATCTTGAAGTCATCGACGTATCTTTTCCTGATCATGCGACCGAGGTTGAAGTGCATCCTCATTCCTTCCTGAATGTATTTTTGCTAATTAGTTCCTATTCTCGAACCACGGAAATTGAGCAGAAACTGCCCAATTTCTGCTCATTTTTTTGCGATCTATGTCAAAATGCTGGTAGATAGTTTAATTGTGCTTACAGGCGAAAGTTCTCCATATCCGCCACCGCCGAAGGTCCAGTCGTCCTCAGTGAACTGTAATGATATATTATTTTTTAATTTATTTTCGAGAAAATTAAATAAGATCAAAGATCAAACCTCATCCTCCTCATCTTGCTGCGAGTCTCCTGCTCCAATGACGTAGACGCGGGAATTCTTCAAATTTTGATTATTAAATTAGGTTATTAATTAGCTTCAGAATCTCGTGCGCCTAATTTTAATTTATTTTATTAAATATAATTAAATAATTAAATATAAATAATTAATTAATCACCGCATCAAGTCCAGGCACGGCGTGCTCAGCCGCTCGGTCGCCATGTCGCCACAACTACAATTATTGATTAGAATTATCATTTGACCACAGTAACCTTACTGTATGCCTTAAAAAAGATCAGTTGTTAATCATTAGAAAAAAACTCGACTACCGTACTCACCGAGTGTGCGAAAATCAGCTCAAGGTTCTCGTCTTTCACATCGGCCGGCAGCGCGAGGTATCGGGCTTGCCGGACACTTCTGAAATCGAATTTAGGTGTCTTGAAATCCAAGTTTAAAACCCAGTGGCTTACCGAGGCACCGCCGCTGCTGCTCCTACTAGAGCGAGGAGCGCTAGTAACCTCATTCTGGAATACAGTACAGTAGGAATTTCAAAGTAAGATCGTACAGTCAATGCAACGTTGGAAATGCAAAGATGAGCAAGATATGGTGAGTTGCCGGTATTATCAGCGCATTTCGACGAGAGACGATGCAAAATGAAGAGACGTCTCCTCATTTTTGACAGGCAAAGCTGAGGTGTCAGAAAGCCGCTTATTTCTGGCAAAATTCTTCGAGGGATCAGGCAAAATCCGAGACTAAGGGGCGAGAGAGTACTGGAAAGGGGGAGAGTCCTCGGACTAGAAAGATAAGGCACGATAGCGTCGAAAGAACTGTCAACGGCAAAGAAGGGAGATAAGGAGTGTAGCATAGTTCTGGGACGAAAATATGGCGGTCAAGGGAGGCGATGCACGTGCGAATGTCAGTACTTTAAAAAAAAACAAAGACTCTTGGCCATAAGAAAATCACCACAAACTGGAAATCTGTGTAGCTAGTACTCAAAGCTGTTATACCAGCCTCAATCAGAACGTGGGATGTTTCCAAAAAAAATCCGCTAATTGTAAGAAATTTTAACAATAAAATCGAAGAATTCTCACATTCCGAGCCCGAACTGTCATCGACAAATGACGAAAAGACTCGCAAGCAGTGATAAGCCTACGCTATTGCGTGCGCACTATTTGTGGTCGGTAATAAAATTGCGGTATCGAAATCATTGTTCGAAGGAGCTCTCTCGATTTTTCGTTGATACTACGTTTTCAGACCGTGATGTATCTATGTAACATTCCTACGAATGACATGAATTCTAAGAGTTCTTCACACCGAAGCTCAAGAGAGGTGAGACTGTATAAATAAGAGAGGCACGACACGACACGTATTCATAACGGCTAGCGATAGCGGTAACCGTCTCAGAAAACCGCACATTCGGTGAGAGAGTACGAGAAATGAAGAGACGACGACCATGTATAACACGTATCACAACGACTTCGAATCGTCCTCTTGTGAAGCTTTATGTATGGAAACTCGCTGAAAGGTGACAGTCACAGGCTTTATCTGCATGAATCACACTGTTCTTACTCAGCACAAAAATGTCCTCTGCTCACCATTTCACGTACTGTATCACCAGCCTGAGAAGCGAGAGAGTATTGCAAAATACGAAAGTCATAGGAGTGTTAAAATCAGACAATTGAACGAGTCATAGCAAGCAAAATTTTTGGAGTTAAACAGTGATAAGCCCGTCTTATCGGCGAAGAAACAGTGCAGTGGAATTCAGTTGATGAGGAATGAAGTGACTGAAAAGAATAGTTTCGCAACGACTTTTTTGTGCTTCAGGCGATGGTGCGTAATGGCCCTGAAGGCCGAAAATCATGCTCATAATCGGGGCGGCACTTTTCATCCCCAAAGTGCATGTCCCACCCTTTGTCTTTGTCTTACACTGAACGATTTTTTCGATTGATTCACCATGCTCAAGATATGTAGCCTTGTAGATTCTCGATGTTGCAAGCGCTAAGCAAATACCTGAATCATCTTGCAGTTGTCACCAGATCATGAACTGCTGAAGACATCGGTGTTGCAATACTGAAATATTTGTGTTCGATCGTAAACTTGATTCATGCGAATTTCGCAACCGCAACTATTTCATATGATTGTGCCTAGTCACTCCTTTTATCTGACTTCCAGGTCTTGAAAGTATCCATTCCTATTTTCTTAATTGGGAGCCAAACAGTGGTCTCGATTTTGGAAATCGCTCAGTTTTCGATACGATGTGATCCTTACCGTATCCATATCCGGCTTGGGCGTGTACTTGTCAACGATGTCCCGGAGGACGGAGAGGGGGCAGAATCTGGTAAAAATAAATTGTTTTTTTTCTAAAATAACTAGCCAGCTACGCTCGCTTCGCTCGCTCGCTGGCTAGATGTCGCCGGGTTATCCCAGTCATCTGCAAGCGCTTCGCATCGCCGGGTTATCCCG
>LS488673.1:62955-117257 GCA_900490705.1 Pristionchus arcanus | reverse complement strand
TGGAATGGAGCCACATCGTGGCTCCATCCCAAATTTTTCCGGATCGCTCTCGGCCTCACGAGCCTTCTGCAAGCGTGAATGCGTTCCTCCTAACTACTTGATAAATTCTGCCTAATTTCCAGCGAAAACGGAGCGAAAAATAGTTTTGTAAACAAGTATTTCGTCACATTGAATAGCGATGGCGAAATTGAATATCTTGAATATATTTTTGAAAATTGTAATTACGAGAAGTTTGATGCCAAGCACGATCGATTTGGTTGAGTTTCCGGCGAAAACGGCGCAAAAAACGGTATATTGCATCATCATTACGCAATATTGCACAGTGATGACGAAATTGGTTATCGATTTTTTGAAAATTTTGATCACGAGCAGTTTACTGTCAAGCACGATCGATTTGGTTGAGTTTCCGGTGAGAACGGCGCAAAAAACGGATTATTGCATAATGATGACGAAATCAATTATCGATTTTTTTGAAAAATTTTTTCATGAGAAGTTGTTTGGTGAAGGTCCGAGGGGTGTACGATCGTTTTAAGCCGAGATATGAGCAAAAAAAATTTCGAGTGTGACAGACAAACATACAGACAAACAGACGGACAGACAGACAAATTTTTTTTATATTCTTTTGTAATGAATGGTGTAGAAAAATCGAAATTAATGAAACACGAGAGCTTTCATCGGTATTGTGAAACCGAACCAATTCATCGATAATAGATAGAGAAAACTGCACACGTTTTGAAGAGAATGAATAACACAAAGAGAGTTGAGAAAGGTAATTTTTAATTGAAAAAAAATTAGAAACTCACTCATCCGTGAGCGGGCAGCCTTTTACGTAATTCGTGACCGATTTGAAGTCGTCGTCGGGAGTGGCGAGGTAGATTACCTGCAAGGTAAAAAGTTAGGTAAAGGTGTATGCACTTCAAGCGATTTTACAGTAGTAAGACAACGCTAGGTGGGAACCACTGCTAAGGCCAGGTACTAGATCACCTGTAAGATAGAATTCTAAATAGACCTATCTTTCGTCTTTCCTCAATCTCAGGCACCTTTTGATCGGGTAAGTTTAGAAAACTATTCTGTCCATTTGTAAATTCGTATCTTTCATACTTGTACATCCAAGATTTTGATGACTACGACTGCTTGATAAATAAACTAATTAAAATACAATTTAACTAATTATACTTTGAAGTACTCCTCATCCGTGTCCGTATCAACGTACAGTTCGATGAAGGTAGAGGCGGCGAAGGCGGGGTAGCCTGGCATTTATTCAAATCACTCAAGCATGCCTGTCGACACTTCATTTCGCGAGCTCAATTGTCAATCTAATTGTGAGAAAGATCACGAGGAATGAGAAGGAGGACACTTCATCCTCCCTTTCTCCCTTCTCGCAACATCTGATCACCTAATATGTTTCAGAAATTGTAAATACGTCGAAGAGGAAGCTACAAATTGATTAGCGATCGATCTTTTTTTTAATATAAAACAATAAAATATCCTTCCTATATTTCCTAGCTAACGAATCGTGACGAGAAGGGCGAGTGAGATATTTTCAAAGTTCTATTATAATTATCGTTTGTGCGTGAACTCCCCTAGTGTTGAAAAAAGTTCTGATTCAAGTTATGTTTCACATAGTGCTCAAGAGATGAAATGGAATGAGAAAAATGATAGTCTGGTGGCATCAATTCCAATGAATAAAGCATCGCACACACGCACGATAACGCATCGCACTGTCACGGGAATGACGTAGCCTTTCTAGATGAGTACGGTGAGATGCAAATTTTTCATTTTTACGGCGGTGTGCACATTAATTTATCCGGGGATAAGACATCATCTGCTCTTACTAATTTTCCATCTTGACAGTTCTATTTTTAAGGTCGGAAAAGCCACTGACCCACAGGGACGACGTACTTCTTCGGGCCGAGAAGAGTGAGCAGCGCGGCGAGCGTCTTGTCGTGCTGCAAGGACATCCTCATTGGTTAATTATGCTAAGGTATCCCGTTGGTTAGTGCGTCCTGCTGAAAACGCCTGCAATACGTTTCTTTGCAAAAAATTGACAATCAAAAAGTTGCGAAAATAATAAATTTTTAAAATTTGACTATTTAAAAAATATAATGAAGGTGGTACGATATTGTGTGGCTCTGTTGTTTTTCCTCCACATTTTATATTTTGTGGAAAACAAAACCAACCGCCGAAATGGCGAAATACTTCCTCTTCTGGAAGAACTTCCGGCAACTGTCATCGTTCGGGGTCTTGTAGCAGGCAAGAGCGCCCTGTATGTTGCCGTAGATCTGAAAAAAATATTTTTCAGCATATTCCTTTGATTTGTTTTGCGCATCACTAAACAATGTTCTAAATATCGCTTATCAGATAATTCGTACAGGATGTATAGGAATTAGAGCTCGAAATATGAGCCTCCGACTCTTCATTTTGCACACTCTCTCACCCGGTCGAGTGACGAGAGAGTGTGCGAAATGAAGAGACGGAGGCTCATATTTCGAGCTCTATTAGGAAATTATTTTTTTATACCGTTCCGATCGTCTCTCCCGCCCTCATTCTCGGCATCTCCACCGAGACGTCCACGCCCTTCACGCCGAGAGGATTGCCTGAAATATCATTGCTTGGTACTAGGGATGTCCAACCAATTCCAATACCCAATTAATTGATTTTGCGGCCGCTCACTCCCTCGGAAAATGAGGAATAAAAGTCAATTTATTGGTCAACCCAATACCAATTACCCAATTAATTGGTATTGTCTCTGAGTATTGGGTATTGAATTGACATCACTACTTGGTACTACTCCCCGTTTGTGCAGCAATCCTTTGCTACATCAAGGGTGTTGGCATTAAACTTCATCTTTCGTTCGTTTCATGGCACTTTGCATAGGCATAAAGTGCTAGTAAATCCAAAAACAGTCATTCAAACCCACCCAATCCATCCAGGAAGTCCAGTCCCCGACCGACGATGCTGTTGGTCATGTCGGGCACGGTGCCCGAGAAGTACCACGGGTACCTGAAATGGATCCATGATTTATGGCTGAACCTGCTATGTGTCCATATTTTGTAAGTGTTGTACACGCGTGACTTTAAAAAAAAACTGACCATTTCGAAGCTTCCGAGTTCGGCCCTTTCAGGTCCACTGCGTGAATGCTCTGCAAGAGTAAATACTTTCCGGCAAGCACTTTCAAGAAAAGGCTGATTTGATGGCATGATTATCTATTTAGTGTCTCATGCCCATCTCACTGATTTCACAGTCGTTTTTCGTGCCCAATATGCTACACGGTTAGAATTCTGAAACGTTCTCTGACCTCGCACTGCATCGTATCCTGGAACCAGTACGCGTTCTGGGCTGTAACGGAAGATTGCGAGTTGGAGGATAGCCAGTCGAGCGTGGCTTTGACCTACAAGGATGAAACAATCAAATGCAAACTAAATGACGGTAGCTAATGCATTTAGTCGCACGCGTCATTAGACGACCGGTATCAAACATGATTCGTTTCCCAGAAGTAATTTAAAAATTACCTGCGGATCCGCATTGTATGCAGCGAACTCGTCACTGTCCAGAATAAGCTGCTTGACTTGCGCCTTGCGCTTGCAGTCGGCATCAGGGTTGCCGGTCTGACAAAATTATATATACTTCGAACTTTTTCTTTGATTTTCCACGATATTCGCGATGAATCGCTCATTTCGCATCATACTTACTGTTATACGCCTTGTGAAACATAACAAGAACTATCCAAATATTTCCGCTTTTTCCACCTAGGACTTCCAAACGAAAAATTAGCAAAGTAGACTCACGTAATCGTACTTGTTCACGACAGTGTGCACCGGCACAGGCACCCATCCCACGGGCCAGCCGTCCACTCCGACTGGCAGATCGGTACCATCTATCTGAAAATAGCGTTAACGTTTAGGCCATCCATTCTGACAAGCAATTACTGAAATCATGGAGCTCTTCCTCTTATCTATAATTCCGCGAAAGCAAATTTTAATTTTCGGTTCTTGAGACAAAATAATGAACTGCGTTTGTGATCTCACCCCCGTGCCCTTGTACATGCCGGCCACGTTCGAGTACGCGGAGATGAGCGTGCGGTTGTAATCCGTGGAGCGGATGTAGATCTGATTTTTTATTATTAATTATTTATTGTAAATATATTTAAATGTTTCTCTATAATTCCGTGTAGCTGATGCAGGAATTATTCGAGTTGTTTGAAAAGGAGTTCCGATAAAAAATTATTACAGTACGATCCGCTTCTCTTTTGTGAAGCTACTGAAGCATATCTGATAGGAATCTTCCTGATTGGTGCTTTTTATTCTCATAAAATAATTGTTTTAAATAAAATCAACGTGAAGGCTAACCTCCGCCGCCCTGTATCTCGGCGTAAGAAACGCAAAATCCTGCATGTACCGCTGCGCGATCCTTCCTCCGAGGGTGAACTGCTGGATCATTCCGGTCTAAAATAGCACTAAAAATACACAGTTTTCAGAAAATGCATGACCATTCGTGCATTGGTGATCATACACGAGAACAGTATTCAGAAACGTAGTTATTGCATATCAGTGTTGAAAGATCAAAGATCAAAGATCACTAACCGGACTGAGCTCTCCGTATCCTCCCCCGCCAAACTTCCAGTCATCCTCAGAGAACAGGTCAGTGCCTTGGCCTGGGAGGGGCTGTTCCGGGGAGCGGTCGCCGTGCCGCCAGACCTGATTCGATTGATTATTACTATACTATGAAATGTGACAAAACAAAAAGTTGCTTTTTTAGTGAAGTCAGTCATCGCCCTCCTCTTTCAGTGCTGTCTATTGTGAAGAAGCTTCGCTACCATTCAAAGCCGAGTTATTACATTTTTTTTGCTCATAAAAGGTGATAGAAATATGATTTATTTTTTAATGGAATGGTGCCTCAGAATCACAAACTGGCAAAATGTTCCTCTTGTTATAGGCCAGTGAAACATAACCGATTTTCTAGAGATCACTACTTTTCCAAGGAATCATTTAGAATACTAATAACACTCTCCTCCCAAGTGGATAAATAATTTAGCCGAAAGGAACTGAATATTACCGCATTGACGAAGATCAACTTCTTGTTCCCCTCAGCCGCAGCGCCCACATCTGCGGGGAGGGCGCGGTAGTTGGCCTCGCGTTGGTGAGGAGGAAGGGAGAGAACGGGAACAGCGAGGAGTAACAAGCCAAGGAGCATCTGAAAATGGTGGAAATTGGTGGTAGTTGGCATCGCGTTGGCTGTGGGGCAAGGTTCAATTAAGCAACAATCTTCAGCAATTTGACGCGATGTAAGAAAAAAAGTGGTAAACGGCTTCACGTTGTGGGGCAAGGACAATACAGACACGACGAATAATATTGTAAGGAGAAGCATCTGAAAATAGGAAAATATGGTAGTGTTGACTATGAGGAAAGTAATGCAAAGGAACGGTAAGTAGCATCTAAAATAAGCCACTCAGTATCACTGTTTGAGCATCACTCTTGAGTAAACAAATAAAGCTATCGAATCACAAAGTTGCAAGAGGAACTTATAATCGGCACTTCTAAAGATCGAAAAGTATCTTGAAAGCCAGTAAATTGCTATAAAGACGCGTGCCCGAACCAAGCAATCACAAAACGCAACGCTCACCTGAGAAACAAGGCAGATTACATGCGCTTATCAATGCAATCATGGAGTGACTATCTTCATTTCCTCTACTATCTCGATTTCTATGCCCTCCGAGGGATACAATAGCTGAAATAATGGGCGATTCCGACCAAATGAGCAGAAATTGACGTGGCGCTGTGATGTTTTATGAAGGGATGACTCGGGTCGATTTGTTGGGCGCTAGTGACAAATATATCACATTTTAAATATTATAAGGGAAACATCACGTACATTATTCCTCAAAATACCCATTCAACCATGACTCCAAATCACCTTCTTCAAGCCAAATCTTCCTGACACGTGCGACTACTCTTGCTAATAGGGATGACATCTGTAGTGAATACTCTCCTCATTTTGCCTGCTATCTCTCCTGGTTGGTTGATCTAGCAGCTAGCATGCACGTCCTTCTCCTAATTCATACTGTACGAATGACGAATTCGCTACTTCATTTTACGTGATATCTCGACGCTTTGGAGAAGAAAGAACGTACAGAGTAAAGAAACGATTCGTTGGCGCCATTAGCCCTTACCCACATGTCAGCTCGAATTGGAAGAGTATATCTTCCCTGGCCATCCCTCCTCCATCCCTCCTCCAACTCCTTTCCTCAATCTCACTACAGTCACCGAGAAGGATGGCCTTCTTTCTCCTTCTGTTCATGATTTCCCAGGTTAGTAAACCATCTAATTTAATTTTCCCGTGCGCATGAAAAGTACAGTATGGGGGAAGATTTTTCACAACATTTTCGACAACTTTCGACACCTTTTTCAGGCCTATGCCGTCTGTTTCATCGACCAGTTCTCTCCCGGCAAGCGTTCCGTGCTCAATCGAACATCCGTAGTCGATGAGCTGCACTGCAAGATACTGTGCTACAAGCACAAAGAGTGTGAGGCATACACGTTCGATCGGGGTCTGAAGGTGAGTTTTTGTCGATAACGAAACAGAATACTGTGATAGTTATCAAAAATGGCTCTTGCCACATTCGATGAAAAAGAGAAATTCACGCACCAGTATTCAGGAATCTTAATTCATTTCGCTTCATTGTTTCTTTTTGTATGACCCCGAATGCATCATAATTACTTTCGACCTGGATAAATGATGATGATGATGACTTGTTAGTGGCATAATTCTTCCAATTCACAGGGCTGCGCGCAACACGGCCCAGTTGTTGGACTCACTTGCACCCTTCCGACTCACGAAATGCTGAGAAGCTCGGAGAATTGTCCCCGTATCGAGGCGCAGGTACTGTAATCTGGTATCTTTGCATCATTTGGACTTTTTGGTAGTGGATGCTCAAAACGTCTATTACCAGTGACACATTTCTCAACAACGCTCCTCTATATCAACAAACGGAATAAAAAATATTCAGACACTCGTCACCTCCGCCTACACGCAGAATCCCCTGATCAACGCCAGCTACATGATTGACACTCACGCCAATACGATGTAGAGTTCAACAACGGGTCACCTTTTCATATCCCTCACTCTATCTGCCCAGTTAGAGAAGCGAGAGAGTGTGACATGAAGAACAGTAATACGAGGCAAAAAAAATTGATAAGTAACACAATTTAGAAGCGAAACGCCCTCGCCGAGTTCGATGCCGTGCGGCGTGGGCTACAATGCTATTGATCTGCTAATGCCGGATATGTCTCACAAGTATCCATTTATATTATTTTAAGCATTTGATCCTTCGAAATTAAAAAAAATGCTTCACCTAGGGTCGTCTCGAGCGCCGACGACGTGGGCCTCGCGTGGGATCGAGCTCTTGGTGTTTGGTACTACTTGGAGGGCGGCGTCCACACGTACATCCGCGCCGCCGCGTGCTTCACAGTTCCGCTCGCGGACGCGGACGCGTTGCGCGAGGCCGCGTGCGCGCCGCTTCCGGCGATTCGTGAAATCCCCGGATACGGCCCGCCCTCTCTCTTCAACCGGACCTGGCCTTGCAGCGATGGAAAAGCGACAGTGGTCAAGTACGAGTTGCTGAAGAGGAGAGCGCAAGAGACGAAGAAACATAGCGTACGTTTGTGTTTTTTGTTTGTTGATTTCGTCTGCTCACACTAATAGTTCTATTATTTTTCTATTGAACGACCACTGCAATTCTACATTGAATAGCATGGGAAAAAAAACATCGAGCGAAAAGGAAAGCAGCTAAAGCAAGAGCATTTAGAACGTTCACTCCACTTTCTATTCGAAATTTGCATTTTTGTGCATTTTTATATTCACCATTGTGAGCATCTAGTAATTGATATAGGAAGGGCGAAATATTGTTACAGGCCTGGATCAATTGCGTGTACGGCACTTGGCTGTATCTGACGGACCACAAATACAAGCAGACCAAAGGCATCACTGCGGCTTCTTGCGTTTAGAAGCGAAGATCAAAGATCAAAGATCAGCGCTTCCTCACCTTCTCACGATAATATAAAGCTTACATATAGCCAACCAATCGCCGTGTATAATCCTCACAACACATTTGTATCAAATGTTGAATAATAATCGGCTTCAAAAGCGCTAATTTGTATCAAATTTCGCATGATCCAAAGTGAATAAAGTCAACCGTTATCGTTAATGCCTGTCGCACAAAACTCTGCAAAGAAGGAAGAAATGAAAGGGGAGGGAAGGGGCAAGGGAAGGCGTCGAACCAAGAAATAATATTAAAATTCAATTGGAAACATCAGGTACATTTTTCCTTGCAACCCATTCAACCATAACTAAAAATCAAGCCTCGAAGACCAAATCTTCACGACACGTGTGACTACTTTTGCTAATAGGGATGGCTACTGAAGCAAGTGCTCTCCTCATTTAGCCTGCACGTCCTTCTCCTAATTCTTACTGTACGAATGACGAATTTGTTTCTTCATTTCGTATGCTCTCTGGGCGCCTTGGAAGAGAAAGAGTGAGCAGAGTAAAGAGACGAACTCTTCGAACAGGGGGCTGGTCAGCCCACCTGTCAGCTCGAATTTGAAGAGTACTTTTTGATGGCCACCCCCCCTCCACCATCCCTCCTCTTAGTCCTACCACAGTCGTACTATAGTCACCGGAAAGGATGGTCTTCCTTCTCCTTCTCTTCATGTTTTCTCAGGTTAGTAGACTATCCTTCATCGCACCAAAGGCAACCGAGATGTGAAAAAAAATTATGTGTGAAGATTGCCTTTCGTTTTTTTTAGGCTCATGCCGTCTGTTTCATCGACCAATACTCACCTGGTCGTCGCACCGTCCTCAATCGCACTTCAGTTGTGGACGAACTGCATTGCAAGATACTGTGCTATGACAACAACGATTGTCTGGCGTACACGTATGATGAGGGATTGAAGGTGAGCATTTCGTTGCAGTTTACACTCAAGTCAGCAGAAAAAAAAGACTAATGTCACGAGCTGTCGAGAAAACCGAGATTATCTAGCATAAACGTATGATGAGGGACTGAAGGTACGACGGTTTCTCAATCCAACTCGGAGAGATCACTCGTCGTAGTCTCGCTTTGAACATTTTTTTAGCCAAATTTCATAGAAGCTTATGTTAGACTAGTCTCGTTTCCATACTTCTCAGTCGATGGTAAAACAAATTAACAGAACTGCCAGCAAAATACCAAATATATAATTTGAAGGGTTGCGCGCAACACGGCCCCGTTGTCGGTCTTACCTGCACTCATCCGACTCGCGAGATGCTGAGAGAAACGAAGAATTGTCCGAGGATCGAAATGCAGGTACTCTTTCTGTTTTCTCAGGTTCTGTTTCTTATGAAACCTTTCTAATGAATTCAGTCAACCGTCACCAGCGCCTACACACAGAATCCCCTGATCAACCCTAGCTACATGATTTCAACCTACGCAAACACGAGGCATGAATTTACTTTGATAAAGAACAATATAACAAGTTATATGACAGAAATATCTTCAATAGTGATAAAGCTGAATGAGGAGTACGAAGGAAAATTTTTGTAAATTCTAGACGCGAACCAGTCTCGTCGAACCTGGACTCGATGCCGTGCGGATTGGGATACAATGCTATCGATCTGCTGATGCCGGATCTTTCCCACAAGTATGTATTTATCGATTTGGTTGCATTACTTAGGATAAAACACGGTGGTATAATCAGGAATTGACATCATCAGGGTCGTCTCGAGCGCCTACTACGTTGGCCTTGCGTGGGACCGGGAGCTGGGCGCCTGGTATTACTTCGAAACGGTAAGACTAAAACAAATATATGCCGCAGGAATCGATCCAATGTACTTCCTGGCATTGAGCCTAACACCCTTGTTTGACTTTCCTCTTGTCTCGAGCTATGGTCTTGCATTAGGGCGCGGTAGCTCGCAGAGATCTCACAACAACTCCCGTACAGGTGCCGACGTATATCCGCGCGGCCGCGTGCTTCCGCGTGCCTCTCGCGGACGCGGACGCGTTGCGTGAATCCTCTTGCGCCCCTCTTCCGGCGATCGCCGATACTCCCGGATTCGGACCTCCCACGCTTTTCAATCGCACCTGGCCTTGCAGTAATGAAAGAGCGAAGGTAGTCAAGTACGAGTTGGTGAACGCGATTGTGCAGGAGACGAAGACGCATAGCGTAAGCAATTTTGCTTTTTTTCCCGTCTATCTTTTCCGTACTGCTCTTTCGTAGCTCTGTTTTGTGTGAGCGCAATGAAGACAGGTCACAATTCCACCTCGAATAGTATTCTGAACCTCATCCATAATTTACAAGAGTAGGGTTTCAAAATGAAACACCATTACAGGCCTGGATCAACTGCGTGTACGGCACGTGGCTGTATCTAAGGAACCACTTCGACAAGTACAAGCAGACAAGAGGCATAACTGCAGCGTCTTGCGTTTAGAATGAGAAGATCAGAGATCAAAGATCAACATCGTCTAACCATCACTTAATCGATCACTTGCACGCTGTTTCAAATATGACATTTGCATCAAATGTCTCAACAGATTCATAATGAGCTTCAATTGTGCGAATTTGTATCATATTTTGCATTTTCCAGAAAAAGTGAATAAAGGTGTTATCGATAATATATGTCGAGCAACATGAAGGGAGAAATGAAAGGGGAAGGAAAGCAGACGGAAAATTCGAATCTCGAATATGCTTCATTCACTCTTCAACTTCCACCTATCACATTTGTTTCTAATATGTGCTAGCTTTTCAAACCTTCTGATTCACTAAAAAATCACATTTTCACAGTATTTACAAAGTTTTTCTTCTTTAGTTCTTTTTTGTACCTGACCATGTCTATTAGGAACATGTGTACCTGAATCTTTCGAAATCTTTCCGTATCTTTCTGAGATGTTTGATTCGTATTTTAACACGTGTTGTGATGTTTTGTCGACATCAGACAAGGAACCCATCGTAGAAGTGATTTATCTGCCCCCGCTGTTGTTCCTCACTCATCAACCAAGTAATTAGCCCTGATTTATTGGAGCAACTGTCTCTCGTCAATCCTTGCGATGTCTAGTTTGTCTGACGATCAACCTTCTCATTTCGTAGTGCTCTATCGCCTGCTAGAGAAACGAAGTGAGCAAATCAACTGGTCATCGGAAGTGATCTAGGAAACGTAAATTGTGTGTAAACACGGAACATGAGTTGAGGGGCAGGGGGCGTAATGATCCTCTCGACTCCACATTATCTCTAGCGAAAATGTGTCATGGACCATGTTTGAGGCGTGGATTTATGGTGTTACATCGGAGTGAAAAGGCAGGTGGTCTGAGCCTTCTTAAAGGACCAGCGGGATCGCTTCCTTCTTCTCCTAAATCCTTTCATTTCAACTTTCCTCGGTGAGATTCTCAGATGATCAAAGTTGTTTCGCTACCTGTATTCGACCACACACTTTACTTATTGTGATCCATCGCTCTTCGACGGTATCCAACACTAACTTTTCCAGTTTCAGATGGCGGCCCAAGTCGAGTCTGTCGCGGCGAATCAGATTCCCGACGCGGCTCAGGATTGGATGATGGAAGAGGACCTCAAGAGTCTGCCGAGGGGTTAGTTACGATTGGTGTTCTGATAGAGTCGAATACCAAGGGATATCATAGCCCTCAGTTGTTGATGTGGCTTCAGGACATGGTATTTCTATTGTACGCTGGTTTCTGTTGAAGAAAAAAATGAAAATATGGAATACTTTTCAGCCACGAAAGTGAACTCGCTCATCTTCGTGAGACACCTGACGGAGACTTCGTTCGAGCTGAACGTTAATGCGCCGGATAGTAAGTGAATCCATCCAATTCTTAGACAATTCGGATTTTTCCACCAGTATTGACGCAGAGCATCTGATTCTTTGACATAATTGTTTATTTTTTCGAGTTCAAGATGGGAAAAAAAAGGAAAAATATTTCCAGACACCGAGGTCACTCGCCACATCCTGGCGGACATGGAGGGCGGAAGGCGATTCTACGAGCCGGGAGAGGGGTGAGAACATTTTCGAATGCCATATTTTCGCAATAAATCGTTTGTTGGTAGAGATGTTTTTGCTGACACAGATCTTGAGACAGTTGACGCTTCTTCGGGTCATAAATCATATTCAGAATTCGAATCCGCGTCGACCCGTATCATCGCGGAGAGGGATACGAGTTCCACATCGTCGACATTGACAACCAAGGAAGAGTGCTGGAGCATCTGGTGTTTCTAGTTGACACGAAGTTTGCGATCTAATGAGTTTAACGCTGGTCGATACCGCTGTACAGATATTTGTAAGGAATACTTCACATTCACACAGAGTAATAAATTTGTATATTTTGCGTTAGATCCGGTGTTCCTATTGGAGACGACGTTCGCTAAAAGACAGCTGTAATATATCAGTACTGTAACTATCACTATTTGTTCGATGTGTTCATTCTGATCTATTTGTTCTCGTGAAGAGCTGAAAGTAAAGAGCTTTATCAAAATCGGCATTCATTAATATTCGAATTTTCATTAGAAAAAGCAAAGTGTTAACGCAAAAAACAGATTCATTAATATGTACAAATCCCTGGAGTCTAGAAGAAGAGGTTGGCAACGAGAACGAAGATAGAAGCAGTCAGGAAGGAGAAGAGAGAGGCAGAGGTTGTGGTGGTGGGAATAGTGGGCACTGAAAGGAATACTCTTTGCATTACCTGACATCATTGATTAGATAAATCTTTCGTTCTTGATTGCTGAAACACAAAGTTGGGCTTCACCAGAGGGGTGACAACTGGGCCCAGACCCTACAACTCACCAGTAACTGAGGTGGTCGGTCATTATCTGGCATGTTAGTTGTGGACGGCTGGGATGCCAACAAACTAGGCCCACTGTCCCCAAGGATAGGGCCCTACGACTCACCAGTAACTGAGGTGGTGGGTACATTATCCGGCTTGTTCGTCGTTGTCGATTGGGACGTCGTGGCAGGGGGAGGAGGCTTGGTTGTGGACACGGCGGGCCCGGTGACGCGCTGCATGCACAGCTGAAATGATTGCATTCATGTTTCTCGTAAAGAAACGATATTTCGAGAGTTTTTTGTGCAGCAGTTTTCACAGCCGACATTTTACATATATTATTTTTTCGACCGAACTGGCGAACAACTGAATCTGAGACAAGCGAGCGTTTCTATAGTAGCGTTGAAACATATTCGAGAGGGCAAGTTCGCGTTTCATCGATTCCTTCTGACTTCCAAATTTTAGTCCTTTTGTTTTTTTTCTAAATCTGCATTTGGAGATGCACTGTCATTCAAGCTCGCCCTCCGGGGACCCCTGCCGGGGGCTGGGGCTCGCTACGCTCGCCCCATTTGCTCCGCGGTCGTCTCACGCGTTGAAACATATTCGAAAGATCACGAATAACTTTCGAAGCTCAGGTAATCGTTACTTCATTTCTCGTGCTCAATCTCCGGATGTAGAGACGAAAGAAAAAACCAGAAACCGAAACCAGAAAGGAAACGCACGTCTTCAATGCCTCCGGGCGGAGCGTACTTGGCGGCGAGTGCTTCTAGATGCTGCAAAGTTAATTAATATTTATATATAATTAAAATAATAATAATAATAATAATAATAATAATAATAATAATAATAATAGTTAATTAATAAATAGTTAGTTAAGGTTAATCAATTAAGTGCTTCGCGTGTCTTCCATTGTGAACTTCATTATTGGCCAAAGAGGCACGAGAACAGCCGAAAAGAGTCGTCTCTTGGCTGGCATCTCTATGATCTCACCTCCATCTTGCAGAAGTCAGCGCCCATCTCGCACCCCGTGACGAAGGGCGTGATAATGCGGAAGCACGAGTCGGCGTCGTCGTGGAAGAGTACCTACAGTCGTAGAATATTTATTATCTTATCATCCAAAGTAGGTCCGAAGAATAGATTGGGCCCTACGGACTGAATTGGCCTTTAAAATAGTCACTGGCCTAGCAGTGGGCTCCCGCAGGACTTCGTGTGCCTTGAGTACGGGGTGAACCTTTTACCTTTATCATCCAAATCAAGATAGAAACATAGATGAAGAAGAAATCTTTAGCTGGATATACATTTCGTAGCTTTTGTTTGTTTTAGAATCAGAGGAAAACCTTGAAAAATCGCGCATTCACGTGCTTACAGCATGCTATTTTTCAAATAAAAATTAGAAAGGTAAAAAAATCCCACCCTGAAGTATCGCTCATTTCCGTTCTTCGTGTCCACGAAGAACTCGGTAATGACGGCCGAGGAGTAGGAGGAGTAACCTCCGCCTGAAATTATATTTAAATATTTTATTTATGTATCAATTTCAATTCAAAAATTCCTTTGAGCTTGTGAAAATTAGTGTAATATTTTAATAAACTCACTAGGCATCACATACGGCTTCGCCTCAAGTACGGTGAGGTAGGCGGCGATTGAGGTGTCGTGCTGTAGTCGTTAATTATAATCATGAAAATTGAAATTAAAGTCATCTTTTTCTTTTTTTTTCTGCTCAATAGCTGCATGACTGATTGTCACTTGCAAGAGTGCTCTAGTATATTCAGTGAAACTCATTGTTCACGATTTTTTGAAAGTGATCAAATTTTAGCAAAAACTCACTCCCGAGATCACAAAATACTTCAAATTGCTCAGGAAATGATCCTTCTCCGTGCATCTCGTCTGCACTCCGTACTTGTTCGTGACGTAGCAGTCGAGAACGCCCTGGGCCTTTTGGACAACCTGGGAATGTGTGAGGAATTTATATAATAATCAAGTTTATAATGGCTTTCTAACGAAAAATATTAGCATGTTTTGCTTGTCTTTATTATGGAATTATGATTTTGATGACACTAATTAAGATTTTCGGGGGGGGGGCACAAAGACAGTCCTCAAAATGGTACAAATATACTTTGCCACGAACAAGCAGAGAGTGCATCTCGTTTGCACTCCGTATTTGTTCGTGACGTAGCAGTGGGCCTTTTGCACCACCTTAAAAAATATAACATTCGAAATTAAGAGCCTTCCCAACAAGAATAAATTTATTTGATTTGAGTTGTTCCTATTATGGTTTTACCCCCCACAAGAAGACGCTTTTCGAGTAAGCATCCAGATTCAAATCGATCAGAAAATATCTTTTTTTTTTATTCTTCGTTGCAACAAGTGACTAATTTGAGAAAGTGATTGCGTCGAGTTATGTTTCACCTACTATTCAACAACGTTGAAGAATGTGCGAAAACGATGTGCGCATCATTGACGATGGTAAAAACATATACAAATAATTCACTTCATTGAGAATGGGTCCTCCTCTAACTGTCGGGATCTCCACTGTGAGGTCGTAGCCTTGGAACATGCCGGAGCCTGGAAGTAGAACATTTTTGTCAATAATCATGCTCCTTATGCTCATTCGCCTGAAATTACCCCGTTCCGTGAGCATAGAACACTATGCTACAAATACATGGGTTTACTCATAGCACTACAGCTTAGCACGGAGAAAGATATGTGACGTTAATGGATTAGTGAGAGATCAAAGATCATTCCTCACCGAAGATGCCATTCTGGAAGTCGATGTTCTGGTTGTCAATCTCCCCCACTCTCTGCTTGACGTCCTCCGTGTACCAGGGGTACCACGTGGAGAAGTTGTCGGCGAAGTGAATGCTCTGAGATGCGAAACTATTTCATTCATTCACTTCATTCATTTATTTCCTAAACTCAAATTCATAAACTATAACTGTCATTCAAAAACCATTCCAACCGAATATCGTCTGTTTCTCCATTTATGTCATGATTTTTAGTTATTGATTTACGAGAAATGTAACGGTTTGCTAGTTTATGGATACTTGGTCACGGTGAGTAGTTTCTCACCTCACACAGCATGCCTCCTCGGATCAGATAGACGTTGTCGAAGTTAATGGTGGCCTCATCGGAGCCGGTCTGGTCGCGAAGGTATTGGAGCGTTTGCTGAGTCTGAAAAAATATCTTCTAATTTTTCGCACGATTCGGAAGAAAAACTATTCCAGGAGCGTCCGAGTAACAATTGTAACATTTATGAAACATATCTCACATCCCTCAATAAATACTCCCCTCTGTTTGGTATCATACGAGACGTACTCCGGATGCTGCTTGGCCAGATCCCATGCGAATAATTCGACTAACTAACTTTATAAACGGCCATTCTACCTTGCTTACCCACTTTTTACAAGTTTGTGTTCACTCACCCTTTGTTTGCTATCATAAGCTACATATTCCGGGTGCTGCTTGGCCAGCTCCCACAAGTCATCGCCTCGGGGACAGTACGTGTCCGTTGCGTCGCCGATCTGATAATATTTAATATTTTTATAATATTATTATTTATACTTTTATTTAGTTGAACTCGATCCAATCACTTTAGAGGGCTAATAACAAGTTTTCAGCTTTGCGAAAGTATTGAAAACCGAATGAAATTGCACTATTATTTGAATAAATTAATTGTTTAAAATAGTATGATTAATAATCACATAGTCCGTTCGCTGGGGCTCATATTTTTGCCATCGGCTTTCTCATCAGAACGAAATATGAACGTGTCCTACTGCGATTTCTACTGATGCGGTTTCTACTCCTGAGAGATGTTAACGACTGATATGATAATTAATTAGCATACATAATCCGTTCGCTGGGGCTCGGTGTGGATGGGAACGGGCACGAAGGTTGTCGGCCATCCAGCGAAGTCTGCAAAGGTGAAAAGTGAGCAATTCGAAGAAAAAAAATGTGCTTCAACCAAACGATATGGGATCAATTTAGCTGCGAGGGTTAGTGCATTTTCCTATGTTTTTTCAAAAAAAAATAAAAAAATAAAAAAAAATTACCGGGATAATCAGTGCCTTTGATCGCACTTGCTCTCGAGTACATGCCAGCGAAGTTGGACATGGCCGAGATTAGGGTGCGATTCTTGTCCGTGGAGCGGGCGTAGACCTGAATATTGTATTTTTTGATTTAAAAACCAAAATTGTAGATGTTTTATTCCTTCAAGCAGTTTCCCTCGTTCGATTCCTTTCATTTCATACGTGCGATCCAGCAGTGCACTTTCCCTCGACTCTTGCGCTTGATTCAACGACGCCATTAAGCCATTAAATTGATCCAGACGTCACCGGCCCAATGCAATTAACCCGAGCCCAATTATCGTCCGCAGCAGGTCACTTTTTCGTTGAAATTCTTGTCCGCTGCATGTTTTACGAGTGTTATCACACCAATCAGGAGATGGAGAGCTGATCTCTTATCAGCGAGTCAGACTTCTCTCTTCATTTCACAAGCTCACTCGTCAATCAGACGAAGAAAATTTGCTTGCACATTCCTCTACAGACATGAATAGGTGCTATCTGGCAGGTAAGAGAAATGAGAGACAATTGTCTTCGAGGGATTCAGAAAGACTTGATAAGCAAGACAAGAATAGGGAGGGGGGTTGTAAATGAGCAACCCGGGGAGCGCCGCTATCAATCAATAGGCGAATGATGACGTGATCAGATGGTTATTCACCATGTTTTCTGATCGTTCGATAAATGTGAAATGGTAATTTTGCAAAATTCAGAAGATTGCATTGAAAAAGTGTTCATATGGACTGGGGAAGGAGATAAAAGTGCACATTTGCTTTTTAATGATAATGAAGGAGAGATGCCTTCTGGGTCTTTTTCTAACTTATCATTCTCTGGCAAGTTTTACAGGTTGCTGCGATTTTTTTTCTCATCCTATATTGGCATAGATCTTACCTCCTTGGATCTGTACCTCGCACTCAGGAACTTGTCATTCTCCGCGTATCTCGTCCACAGCTTCTGCCCGAGCTCGTAGTGCTGCTGCATGCCGATCTGCATTTTTTAATTTTTTTTTTAAAACATTTTATTTTCGTATTTATTCGTTTTAATATCTGTAGTTATACTAAGACAACTTGTAGTGCTGCTGCTGCCTATCTGAATTTATAATTATTTTGTCGCTTCCAATCTTATTCAGAATTGTTATGGCACCGTTGGCAGAAAATGTGATGCACTCGTGAAACATATATGTTCAGAATAGAATATATTCAGAATATATTCAGGAGTTGGGCAGCTGGTAAGAAGCACAAAAATATGCGAACCAATTTCTTCGCACTATTCTTTTTCATAGACATACTACGAAATTGAAATCCATCACATTCATTTTTCCACGAATTCTTCTTCTTTTTTTTTGTTGCAAATATTTCGAAGTTACAATGCACAAAGGTTCTCACGAAAGGAATGTATTACTGATGAAACATATTCAACCATAGCTGAAGATCGGAATTTCTTGAAAATTAGCTGAATGGTAAAGAAAGATCAAAGATCATGCACTCACCGGCGACAGTTCTCCGTATCCTCCTCCTCCGAAATCCCAGTCGTCCTCGTCGAGTACGTCTCCAGCAAAGGATTCAGTCGGTCCACGGTCGCCGTGACGCCAGAGCTGAGATTGAAATTCCCGATTAGAGGTCATCAAATTAGCTAATGGCAAGGCTAGCAGACAATGAACTCAAAAAATAGCGAAAGTCACAGAAGCTGCAAAAATTAGGAATGTTCGTCGATTGATGGAGTATTGACGTCTGGACGTAACAATGTGTAAGAGAAAAAACGCAATGGCAGATTTACTGCTAACTAATGATTGTCCGGCAAATTGTGGGTAACTCACCGGGTTCACCATCACCAGCTCGTATCCGTCAGGGAGGCCCGTTTTGTAGTCGCCATCGCACACGGCGTTCAGCTTGGACCACGCTGCTAACTGGAATTACGAGTTACAAATGAAGCAAATCACATCATGAGGAAAATTCAAACAACAGTCGATCCTGTAGCTTTACTGTTCGTAAAACTCACCTTTTCTTCATGCGTAGGAATGTAGAAGGCAGTTGCTGTCGAGATCAGCAGGAGTAATGCTATCCGAGTCATGCTTACGATCTGAAAACAGAACGATGATTTGAAAGACCGAATTACTGTAATAACATGATATTCGAAGCGTTAGGGCTAGCAACAACCCATGCAGTAAGAACATGCATGAATGCTCAAATTAGAACTTCCGAACTACAGTTGAATGAACAGTGGAATATTTCAATCGATTAGGAATCAATGCAGCGCTGTGAATACAGTAAGAATCGGTCTACCACCCTGTCAACAATAATAGCGCGAATTTCGCGTGAATTCAAAACATCAAAGGGTTCCGATGATTAAAACGCAATTTCAAACGCAATGAAAATTGAAGCGGCAAAGAACAAAGGATTGTCTCTCGGTAGGTGGGTAAGCCTAATTCATCCTATCATGAGCGACTAAGCTTTTCTAAGCCGATTACACCGCTAATCCTCTATTTGAAAATGAAGGCAGCTCTGTCGGAATTTTCTGATAATGGGAAAAGGCTCTCATGATTGCACATTATCTCTAGATGTCATTGACATGATAGTGCACTGTTAATGAAGAGGAAGGGCTCGGGAATTCCTTGCTAAATACTGATAAATGATGATTGGGGCCGATAAGAGAATGAGCGAATGAGGAGATGGAGACACGTGTAAAAGAAGCTGATTTGGCAATCATGAGAAGGGAGCATTTATTGTCCACTTGTATTTTTATATTTTTACATGGAAATCGCCGGAGTATCGAAGAAATGTCGGCAAATGCGCAGATCAATCTAGTGTGAAACACAAGCGAAACTACTAGATCGTGTTCCTCGTTGTAAGCTGAAAATTTCGTCAGGAGGATACGAAGCGACGTGAGCGAGCAAATACTGAAAACGGGCAATACAACAATGGCAAGTATCATGTTTAACGAGTTTTATTATCCTTACGATAACGTGGGATCGTAACACTCCAACCTAGTCAGAAGGTGATTTGTCATTTTTGTGTGCCTCAAATTTCACGATTTCGTGAGTTCTTGTTCGATTCCTTGATTCATTCAGATCGTCATCTGAGATGAAAACGTGTCTGAAGGTCGATTGGGCCTCAACAAAAGCTGTTGATGATCACAGATTAATGGCTTTTCAGAGCATAGTCTAAAAATAAAACATCACAGATAAAATAATCTGTATTGTGTTAGCCTCGCTGAACTCGGCCCAGTCCCTCGAACAAGATGAAAGAAGTACAACTCTTTGACGTCGTCGAAAGTACACGATATTTAAAATATTTTAAGCCTTTTCCATAATTTTAGCCTTGCTGAACTGTACCCCGATGAAGATCAAAGGAGCACAAAATCTCGCGCGAATGTGCCAATTTGTTCATGTGTGCGTCGAAACGAGCAGCTGAATCGGATCGAAAACATGTCCGGCATTTACGAGAAAAGAAGTCCTAATCACTAGAGTTCGCACTTTTATCCGTTTTCTTATATTCCGAGGATATCTCACTTATTTTCTTAGACCATCGAGACAATTTTTATTTTTAGAAATCAAAAAATCTCGAAATTGTCTTGAGATCATGTTTTGCTGAATCATAACCGTTTACATATCCGGCATTTATGATACGAGAAACGATAAGAAAATCCATCCATCATCGTACTTCCTGCCCTTTTTATTTATATTTTCAATATTAAAAAAAATCTATTTTTGAGTACCCCTTTTTGCTTGAGTACCACTTTTTGCACCGTCGAGCTACATAACTGGCTCTTTTCTTGGAATATTATCAGCCAGTTCTTCGAACAGATATCCCTAAATAAGCATCTAATCATCACACGCACTGTGATTGAACAGCTAAGTAATCACCGACTGGTTCTATTGAATATATTCTGAGTGCGCACTAAGTAATAACGCCACCTGTTCACTACGTTTATATAAATAAAAATTATTTATACGGTTCTTTCCTATTTTTCAGGACCGCAAACTGACATGAACTCTCTTGCTTTCGGTCTTGACTGGGATCGAGACTACTTCATGCCGATTGTGAGATTGTGAGTATTGTTCAATCTTCTGGCAATAATTAATTGTCCAAAAAAATACTTTTAGCAAGTTAGAAATAAACTTGTGCAGTGAAATGATTATTTCAGAGCCCGCCAAATCTACTGGCCTTTCTCCGTCTTCCTTCTGAATCCCGCCGTCATCTACGTACTCATAAAGAAAACTCAGATGAGCATGGACTGCAAGGCTGCGTTCGTTGCGCATCATGTAAATATTTTTTCACGAGCAAATTAATTGGTCAATCATTAAAAATCGTAAATAAAATTGGCTCGTTCGACGAATTTACTTGTTAGAAAAAATAGGTTTCACAAAGCTTACTTACTATGATAAATGAAAATTGCTTCAATTCAGCAGTCAATGCTTCCAGAAAGAATAACAAAAAAAGTCAATTTTACTCCGAAGGGTCAGAATTTAGAGAATGAAAAATCAATATGCATTGCAGATCGTCCTCATCTGCTTCGATGTCTATAATGGGCTACTGTACCAGGTGATCCAACACTTCCGAAAATCGTAAATATTAGAAGGGAAAAAGTATCGTTTGGTTCCCTGTTAGAATGAATATGTTTCACTAGTCTGATTTAGTAAGAAAAAAATCAAGTATTTTCGATAACGAACACTCTTTCTACACAAAAAAAACCATTCAAGTAATACTTTCAAGATGTACCCGCTCGCTCCCTTGCCGATCTTCATCTGCACAGGGTTGCTGTGTACGCATACCGTATCGCCGAGGATATTGCTGGTGCGTCTAGTTTCTCTTAGTAAAAAACAATAATTGTAAAATGTTCGTCTTCGGATCAGCTGCCCGTTACGAGGAACACATGAAAAAATAGCACTTTCGGACGAGATATTGTGTTCGTTTGATCTTCTTCGAAAAAAACGACCGAGTTCAGCGAGGATAACAAAATAAAAATGAAATTAACCATGGCAAATTTGTTTTTAGACAATCCTCGCGTTCTGGACGATCACAATGTGCGTGCCATACCTCTTCATCATGACGAGAATGCATCAGAAGATGCTGCTCCATGACAGCCCATTCAAGCTGAGCATGAGGTACGAGAATTTTAGTAATACAAACAAATTACGCAAAAATAATAACATCCAATAATGTACAATAGCCATTCAGGCATACTGCTCTGTAAATATTTCCACTTTTCGTTTTATAGGCGGTTTAATATTATAAAAACTTCATTTGATAAATTTTGCTTCCTGAGTCTATTTTTGACGTGTTTTGGTGCTCTAATGAGTACGAGCCGCCTACCCAATAAGTGGCGCCCTTCGCTTTCCCAGAAATGCGGCATCAAAATTACCCGTTATCATCAGAGTGCCGGCAATAGCTCGTGCCTCTCAGTCAAAGTTAAAGAGCATGTTGTATGGTGAGAGTCAGAATGTTAAACTGAGTTGGAGTGCAGGCAAAAAGGAGAGAGACATGTACTGCAAATATACTGAATCAATAATGCCTTTCAGGGCGCAAATTGGTGTGCTGTTAGCACTAATCATGACTTTGCTGGCGAACCTCGTGGGATTCGCTATTTGGACTGGCGAGTCGGCTGAGAAGGCAAAGATATTGCAAGTGAGGAAATTTTTTTTTTAATTATCAAGGAAAGAATGTTGATCAGAAAGGGATTTGATTGATCAAGCTTTGTATTTGATGAATATTTGATGAATTTTTGCTTAAAAAATAATTCGCTATTTGGACTGGCGAGTCGGCTGAGAAGGCAAAGATATTGCAAGTGAGGGAAAAATATAAGTACAATGTTGATTCGGTATGGATTTAATTTACATAGTATTAGAGAATATTTGATGGGGCTTGCACAAATTTTCCTTGTTGAGTTTTGCGATTTGAACTGGAGAGTCGGTTGATAAGTTTAGAATACTGCAAGTTGTGATCGGGCATTTGCCAAGTGAAACAGGAAATTTACAAAATATGTTTCACAGTTTCTATTTCGCGATAGTGATCTTCTAACAATTGATTATTCATGGATCCGAATTCGAAAAGAATTATTCAGACTCCCAGCGTCTCATGGGCTCTGTCCGTCAGCAACAACTTTCTCGTACTAGGTGCAGCTCCTGGAGATGTGGGAGACTTCATCTATGGTAATTTTAAACATTATTTCAGTAAATATTCATATCCGAAAAAAATTAAATATTCATATCCGAGAAAAATTTGAAGCCTCTGATAAATATGATGATGCTCTGCTAAGATCATGTTTCTGGATAGTACATATTAAAAATAGATGGTTGGAGCTAATCCTTCTTGCCAGTTCGTATCGTTTACGCTACACTTTGTTAGCTTCCATTCTTTCTCTTCCTTGATCTGCCCCTTCAGAACTAATCCTTCTCGCCGCCTCTATCCTCATCAACTTCTCCTATTACATCTTCATCACATATCACGCCGTGTTCAAACTGGGAAAGCAGATGGTATTACTATTCTTATTTTTCTATCCAGTCATCAATGTGCTAACTGGGGCGGCAGGTGCAGGCTTTCAATCGTAGCGAAACAACTAATCGTTGAATATGGAAATGAACCGCCTTCTTCACGAGAGACAGCGCAGAATGAGGAGAGTGATGGCTTATTTCCATAATAGATGACTATTTGTTTGGTTACGATTGAAAGTCTAATCAGGTGGTATTCGGACTCATGCCGATCCGATTTTTGGAAAGCAGATGGTACTCTTATTTTGATTCGTATTATTTATTCATCAACCAAATTAGTAAGAATTACTGGAATGGGGCAACAGGTGGTATTGGGGCTGATCTTTTGAGGTTTAGATTCTTTTGAGGTTTTGATTTACATGGCATTAACGAAGAAGAAATTAAGCTCGTTTCAGAAACGAACCTCCCTACCGGCTCAAAATTCGAAGACTCGCGAAGCACAGCTGCGCTTTGTCTACTCACTGACTATCCAGGTTTATATTTTTGATGCCATGCTCAGCTCCTAAACTCCAAACCCTACATTTCTTATTGAGTTTTGATGTTTAGTCATCAGTACTTGCATTTCTCGAAACGTCCATCAAATTTTGAAATATGGTGTACTAAAATAGTGAAATGAAGCTATCAGGCAACGCTCACCGGCATCTTCTTCATCACTCCACTCGCTCTCCTCTTCATCGCTCTTCTGGTCGACTTCTCGTTCATGCCGGGTGTTCTTCTCGGCATATCGAGACCGTTGTTCCTTGTGAGTTTATCTTTATTAGTCTATTGATTACACGGGGCTATGGTTTAGGGCACACAATGAGTGCACTAGGACGGAATCTCGTTTATGACTGGTTTTTGGGCATTTCGAGACCGCTGTTCCTTGTGAGTTTCTCTTTTTAGTCTAGTGATTGCAGTAGATGATGGTTTGTGGGGTGGTAATCATCCATTTTGCCTTGATTTAGTCTATCAGTGTGGCAATTTCTACTTGAATATTAGCTCCGCGAGCTCCGAATGATGAATAGTTGAAAACTTCTATCTAAAAATATTGTTCGCAGTGCCTGTACAGCCTCTGCTCGTTCTACCACTCGGTCGTCTTTCTCGTGAAGAATCCATGGTGTATTCAGGTGATAATTGCAACTACTCACGATCATTCGATTCTCCAGTTAACTATTTGATTATTACATAAACAAAGCATCAACAAACAAAAGCAAAATGCAGCAACTACGACGCTTGCTCGTCCAAGCAGAGAAGTCCACAGCACAGTCGAGCACGAGAATACACTCTATTACGAGGACCGGGAACTTGTTGCATTCATCTACAAGGCGAAAATCATCTTTCTAAACGTCCCTCTCTCTGCCTCTTTTCACTCTTGCAGTTCCCCTGACATTTCCTTCCCAAGCCTACCCATTGCCTATCTAATGATAGTTATATTTTTGTATGCTACTCTACTACGAGAACAGGCAACTTGTTGCATTCACCTACGAGGAGGAAAGGAAATCATCTTTCTAATGAAATTCAATCCCTTCTGCAATCATCATCTTTCCTTTTCTTACAATTGTCATCCGCCTGTGCAATGCGTTCTTTTACATGAAAAAATATTAACTATGACAGTGCTTTATCATTGACTCTGCGAATTTTACCCATGAGTTCAAATTGTAAGAGCAATAAATCGTTCCTGTACTTGAATTCCTGTTGTTCATAAGAGAGACTAGAAAGATGGATTCATGAATACTGTTTTTCTTGTTTATTTCTTCTAATCCTTATTCGGCCGGTCCTTGGCGTCCTTGCGGATTCGTGTCATCTTAAAAAATTGAGGGATCAAAGATCAAGGACCAAAGATCAAAGATCAAAGACCAACCTCCTTAGCCGAGATGAACTTTTTCAGGTCGGGAATGTCCAGCGCTGCCTCAAGGTTGATCTCGAACCTGCAAGTCGCTACTCCTAGCCACTAATCAGTTTTGCGAATCGCTACAGCCGAACAGCGAATATCGATTATTTTTGGGAGCAGGATGTGGCAAATCGGAATTGACAAAATTCAATACGCTAAACTAATATGAATCCCGTGAAGCACATTTGGGGATTCAACTGTAACTTTCAAGTTTCGGACACGATCGGACAGTGAAGCATAGAATATTCGCATAGATTGATTTTTCCCCAAATCACATAGGATGTCGAATAGGACTGTCAGCTCTTGTCATCCTTATACTGGCTATTCCGTCAGAATAACGAGCGAGCAGTTGCGAAATGAGACGATAGATCCTTCATTCTTATGTTCCTAATTGGTGGAGTCTAGCAGAACGAGAATGGGAAGAGAATGGGATCAGTGCAACGTTTCAACTACTAATCAATTCAGTATTCGCAATTCTGTCGTTCCTAATGTCGAACCTGTCCTTCTGCACCTGTGCCTCGTCGTAGTCCGCCTTCTGCAGCGCGTCCATCCGCTCGATGAGCAGTTCCTGGAATTATTTTTATTTTTATTCATTTATCAAAATTAAGTTTTAAATCTTCTTCAAAGTATTGTTTCCTCCTACAGGACCAGGACATTGAACGCGGCATGATTGGGAGGGGCATTATATAATTAAAGATAATTAACCTTCAACGGTTCCTCCCTCAACCTCAGCTGCTGCAGGCACTTGTCAATGCCGCCGGCTTGCGGTGTAAAGAATTGCTTCTAACACGAATCCTCAATATTTCCAGGTAATTCAATAATAATTCATAATAATAATATAATAATAATAATAATAAAATAATAATAATAATAAAATAATAATAATTTATTACGGAGATTATTGGAAAAATATCAGGAATCGCTTCAGGCGCAGTAACGTGAAAATATTCGTGAAATACGTTTTTTTTCCTAAAAAAACGCTACTGTATCTACGACAAGGTTGTTTAGGTAGTAAAGATCAAAGATCAAACTCCTCACTGTTCCCTAAACAGCGCCTCTTCCTTCCGCTGCTCGAGCAATCGCTGAACATTATGCAGCTCGGCGAGTCTGAGTTTCAGAATTTTTATCTGTTTTAAAATATATTTTTTGTTGATTTTCTGGAATCAACCCTCCTGTGATCAACACGGATAGCAACACTAGCTAAAGTAGGGTCTATGAAGCTCAACTATTTCGTCAGTATTTATATTTATATTATTAAAATTACTAATGACAACTAATCGCAACAGTGAGAAGAACCAAAGTAATGTATGAAACACATTTGTCATTCCTTTAATTTGTGAATTCTATTTTTTTTCCTTACCTCGATCGGAAGTAGTACTTCTTGTCGTTGATGATATCCAGGCCGTCGGGAGTGATCTTGAAAGAGATACGGACTATCAAGACAGAGAAATGATAAAAAAATAGTTCTTCTGGTAGACAAGATTGTCGATATTGCACGACACTTTGAGAAATTATTGTACCAAGACAAACCTTGAGCGCGTTTGGATCCATACTGCCCTCGAACGCTTCGATCTCGTTTAGGACGTCTTTCAGTTCACTGAAATAACACTTCCTCTCTAAGCATCTCTAAGCATTAGCAAAAAAAATTTTTTTATTGATCACTCCCTGTGCGGCTGGAATTGTACGAACCGGGAACACACTGAAACGCACTACGCATTATGGCTTGGGACTAGACATGGGAATCCAAGAGGCAAGAGGGGCGAATGTATGCAAAGTGAGCTGCGCTCTTGTACAAGAGTATGCGCTCTTGCACAAGAGTAAGAGCAAAAATGAATGAATTTCAGCCGTTTTTTTTGTGAAAATGGCTTATTATTACCATTAACAGCCTATTTATCTCATCTGCGCATAAAATCGCCGAAATTCCTTGATTTCAGCTTTTACTCTTGTGCAAGAGCGCTCACTCTTGTACAAGAGTGACCATTCCCTCTCACTCTTGCACAAGAGCGCGGCTCACTATGCATACATTCGCCCCTCTTGTCTCTTGGATTCCCATCTCTACTTGGGACGACCAAGACCACGTCGCAATGCAGTAACTGCGCATTAGGGGACATTGAACATGGCATTAGCCGTATGATAATTATAATTAATGAATTATTGAGTGTATTTGGGTATCAAATTGATAAAAGTTGGTCCAGGAGTCAATCAACTCGACGAATATTCAGTGGATATGAAGCAAGTGTGAAACATAATCAGTTGAGTTGACGTAATTCCGAGGACGAGGTTAGCATACCTCGCATCAAGCTTGTCCTTGGCAAGCATCGCTTCGGCCTTGGACAGGGTCGGTGCTGCTGCAGCGGCTGCAGGTGCGACTGTAGAGGCGGTGGAGACGGCGGAGGAGACGGCGGAGGAGACGGCGGAGGAAGGGCGATCGGCGGATCTGCAAGAGAGCTCGAAATACACACCTCATCTCCAGCAAACAGTGCCCAAAGGAATTACGGGATCGGATAAGTTTCATGAGTGGTACTTCAAATTAAAAAGATGCTTCAAAGTAGTGCGTTTCTTTTGGTTCTTCTACAAAAAATAATAAATGCCAAAACAGTATGATGCAGACATCATCCCCTATTTCGATGAATTTAAACCACAGCTCACTTTGAGGCAGATGGTGCTCGCTTGCCCTTCCTGTACCTCTCCTCCGATACGGTCACGTCTAATCCCACTTTCTCACCACTAGCAAAAAAGAACCAGTAGCTAAATCAAGAGACTAAGTTGTGCACCCGGAATGGATAAACACATTGAGAGTATCAATACTCACTTCGACGCAGACGGCGCCCGCTTCTTCTTCTCTCCCTTCCTATATCTACCCTATACCCTAGTATCAAGCACTAGCATCTCATTCTTTACCCTCCCACTTTGAAACTACAATATTAGTTGAACGTTTATGAGCAGAAAATATGCTCACTTGGATGCGGACGGCGCCCTCTTCTTCTTGTCTCCCTTCCTGTACCTCTCCTCTGACACGGGCACAGGCTTCTCGTTCTGAGCGATGAGCGAGTTGTTGAGCCGAGTGATCATCTGACGGGTGAAAATGACCTGAAGAGATAAAATGAATATTATTTTAACGATTTATATTGTAAGTTCTTTTTTCGTGTTACCGCTATCGCTTGCGATATACGGTGGGAGATGAAAAATTGTGATCGAAATTGCGCCGGAAACGAATGAGCTTTCAGTAGCGCAATACAAAAGAAGCACACCTATTTTGAGTCTAAATTTCACTCGCTGATCACAGTCGTAAGTAAGGTTGCTCACCTCCTCCTCATCGCTGTCGTCCTCGGGTATATTGATCGGCTTCAGAGAGATCATCGGAGGCATGACGACGGCCTCACGGGAGATTGGGCGCTGCAATTTGCATAATTAATTTTTAAAATGTTGTTTCAAATTATTGTCAAATAGAACAGCGAAGACAGACGTAAAAGGCGATACAAGCTATAATCGCGTGATATTCCGTCGCTAGTGATACCCATGAAATTCGAGACCTAAATTTGGGCTCAATGAGCGGCGGACAAATAAATAATGTTAGCAGCGCCAGCAACGCCATCGATAGTCGAATCTTGTTACTATCTTTCAGATTGAAAAATGAATGTTCACAAGCATTGTGACGGCAGTGCCCCTATTGTCAAAAGGCTCGCGCCCACCTGAGCAAACAACAACTATTTTTATTCTGCATCTCGAAATTTCTGAGCCCCTGCTGGCTATTTCTTTATAATATTGGGATCAAAATATAGAGCTGAATTTCGATTACACAAAACGACTTTCGAAAAGGTAGTCAGATACTATATCCCAAGCACACTCTCACGCGCGATTGCATGGAACCTCTCTCATTGTCAGCCGCTCTCGCGCGCACTCCTGGGACCAGTGCAAATACTACAGAGGAGAAGGGAGGAGGAATGAAGAGGGAGAGATGAAGAAGTAAAGTGCACAGCAATGGCATAGTTTTTCGTGTTCTCACGAACGATTTTGAGTGAAATTGTAAGGAACTGTGAGTGTGGAATTGATATGAGGAAGAACTAGAGGAAGAGAAGATTGAAAGAACGGGATGAGAAAAAGGATGAAACCATCTGTCTTGCAAGATGTGCATGTGGGACAGCCGATGGGATTGAATAGGCAGAGTGGAAAAACGAGATGAGCAGATGTCAAGATAAGTGCCAGGTAAGAACGTCGTAGAATCGTTTGGTAAGTATCCAAAACAGGTGGGATCTTCAGTTGAAAGCCTGGCTGTGTGAAGGATGATTACGTTGATGAAAGAACGATACTAAGAAGTCGTTTGGGAAATCAGAAACTGGAGGTGGAGCCCAGGAGGGCCTTCTCCTATGGCATAAAAGGAGCGAAATAAATGTAGGGCCATGGGAGAATTCAATAGAGGAGAAGAAGTGCACAACGTGAATAAACACGAATAAAACCCCGCCCGAATCTATGTCAATATAAGCGGATTGAAATTCGCGTTTGTTCCTTCATTTCCGCATGCTCGGTCGCGAAATGATCCCCAAAATGTTTCCTATATTATGGAAGCCGCATTCGTTTTCCACGGACTAAACCGGAGTTAACACGCGAATAAAACAACGAAAATCGAATCAGGAAATAAGCGAATTACGGAAGGCTGTGGGGCGTGGGCACCCACTGCTACTAGGATGAGTCAAACTGTGACTGAGATGGACCATCGAGTGCTCTCAAGTGATATAACGATAGCGTGAAGTAGATGAATAAACTAATCTGCGCATCAATCAGCTCGGAGGAAGGGTGGGCATCCTCTCAGGATGAGTCCTCAAAGGATGAGTCAAACCGTGACTGAAATGGGCTATCGTGGGCAGGCAAATGGCTCAGAGGATGTGTAACCATGGAGATCACCCGGGTAGAAAGAGGAGGAGGAGGGGAAGAAGTGAGCAACAATGGAGACAGCGATACTGCCTGTGTCTCCTGTTTTCTTGTGCTCTCTCGCCTGGTCTGTCTCTCTCAATTCTCCATTCTCTCTCGTTTCCCTCGCTGACAGCAGATAAGGAAAATAGTAGAGAATTGCTCCTCTGGCTGCACAGGCATCGTGAGGTTGTGAGGGAAGTTAAGAAACTATCGTCTGATTCTCTCATTTCGCGCGCTCTCTCGTCGGTCAGGACTAGTGAGGAATTGGAGAACGTAAAGAAAGTCAGAAGAAAGGGATCCTGGGGCTGACTCAAGGCATCACCCATAAGTGGTCTCTGAGAAGAAGGGAAGGAAACAGGGGAGGTAATGACTAAGAACCAGGATCCGGGATCCAGGGCCAGAACCGGGAAATGGAAGATCCGGAAATTAGGATCCGGTAACTGGAAAATAATTTGTCTACTGCAATACAGAAAATGCAGATAGCACCGGAAATTGGCTCAGAAGGATGGGAGGAAGGAACGGAAGACAAATGTGGAGCGCTCTGACCATGAATGACCAGGAAAGAACAAATTGGAAAAAGTAATGAAAAAAATGGGGTAGATTCTGTGCAGAACCATAGTAACACGGGGCGCGGTTCTCACTGCTTTTCCCTGTATATTTGCTCGTTTTGCCCGTCTGTGCCTCTCTCACTCGTCTTCCATGGGTTTGCCTTCACGGGCAGAGACAACGAGAGAGCATGCAAAGTCGAGAGGTTAAGACCACTGTCTCTCTCGTCATCTGTCATTTTCACGAGAGAGAGCATGCGAAATGGAGAGACGCTGAAAGAACCTCGCCCCACGATAAGAATACGCCCGTGCAAGATTGCACATAAAGCACGCGCGCGAGCGTGTACCAAATAAACGATTCAGAAATGCTCGAAACGAGGTAATTGAGGCCAGGAATGGAAGAACCCATATATGCGAAATTGAAAATGGAATGTCATGGCTGCAATTGGGTTCGAAATTTGAGAATTATTCTGTTCATTTTACTGCTATGTTTTTGCAATATTTGACTGAAAGAGCGCGCAGAATGGAGCTTTTATTTCGGTTTCTACTGAAACTTGTACTTGGGAAATTCATAGCAATAACAGAAGAAAGCTGCGCCCCGATTAAGACTTTCTATTAGATTTTAGAATATTTTTAGATTTAGATTAGATTTTTTTAGATTTCTAACCCTGTCCATCACGCACACGTAAAAAAATAATCATACATATTTATTTATTTTCATTTGTGAAAAAGAAGAAACTACTATCTAATCAATCTTTATTTTTTTGGGAATAATGTGGACCGTCTGAAACCTATCATAATGTTCTTTTTTAAACACTTTTTTTCTCTATTTTAATCAAATCTCCCACCACAGGCACAGCGATGCTCTTCGTGTTCTTCGGCTCGTACGGAGAGACGACAATTCGACGGGGTGGACTCAACTGAATTTTAATAATATTTAATTGATGAGCTGTTAGTTCTCTTGAGGAAGCAAGCACAGATTTTTTTGGGTACAGAATTTAAAATTCGGGAACCACTTAGATCTTTCTGGTCATGATGTTTTCGCTCTAATATTTGACCAATATCTGCTGTTTTGAACGCACAGATGGTATTGCTGTTGAGAACGTGCAAAACTCTCACGACCGCTTGTTTTTTTTCGCACACGCACTGTGAGAATTCTCGAGGATTGTCGAGAATGGTCCAGAAAAACAATAACAAGTGACGAACACAGAAGCATCCTTCACAATCAGGCTACTTGACTGTACAGGGAAGAAAGCAAAGTGTTCACTTCAGATATAGATTTGGATTTTTGCACATTTATCAAGAGTAGGTTCTGTTGTGCATGGCAGGCCAATTATGACTTGTCCGACACTTCAGATTACTTCGTACAATCCTCTCAGGGATAAACCATCCGAAAAAAAAACTGAAAATCTCCTCACATCTCTCAGCGCCTTGGGCGGTTCATTCTTCGTAAAGGGTTCCGTGCGCATTTCGCTGTCTTCCTTGGTATCCTAAAAATAAAAATAATAAGTAGGATAGAAGAAACGAAGAGTTGTTTCAAAAGTTGCCTATCAATCTGTCCGGTGGGAAAGCACGTGAAAATTAGAGACGAATTCTACCAGGCGTCTTAAAATTGTGCAGAATCTTACCTTGACGTCTCCGATAGGCCTCGGCGAAAGAGGTGGATGCGGTTTCGTGCCTTTGTCTGGATTTTAATTGTTAGAACGCGGATAAAGATGGAACTCCTCAATACTGAATAGTTGTTTTGCTACAGGGTATCAAGAAACTAAAATAGACTGCGAATTCGTCGTAAGTGAAGGAGATGAAACATATTCGAAGAACCAGGAAAACGTGAAATGTGATTTTTTTTCCTTAGATTACCTTTATCCGAGATGCTATCCAATGGCATCAACGGGATCAGGTACTCGGGCGAGGAGGAGTAGGCACGAGGGGTGGTGGAGGGAGTCTGGGAATAAACTGATTTTATTGTTCCCGAAAACCCGCTCAAGCACTGCTGCAAACAGCTGCGCGGCGAAGTATGCTTCAACGTGCTTTCAAGTTTGAGTGAAGCTTTCAAAATGGATTCCTGTGCGACATCAGATACAAAAATATTTATTTTCATTTTTTTCGTAAATCGAAGTTCCGGTAATTATCTCACCGTATCCGGCGTCGGACCAATAATCGATGGAAGTGTGTCAGAAGAGGACGAGTGGTCACGGGGCGAGTTAGGAGCGGAGGAGTCGGAGGAGAAACTAAGATATTTTTTTAAAAATAATCATCCATCATTGTTCTATCATCTATAAAAAGGCTCGGATATTTAGTTTTATCGAAAGCAATGCACAGATAGACTGAATTTGACAGAAAATTCCACTTTAGTGATGTAGCTGAAACATATTTTGTAAATCAACAATCTATAAATACCTCAATCCACCGTAGCTGCTCGAGTTGCCGTTTAGCACGATTGATATTACGCCGACCTGGAATTAAATCATTAAAATCATTAAAATAATAAATAAAAAATAAATAAAAATAATAAATTACTAAAAAAATAAAGTACCTGAGAGTGCGCATTCTTCGATGTCTTGTAGAAGCCATGCGTAGTGAACCTGACGTGTCACTATGAGGAAGGGAAGAGAAAGGTGGTCTCTCCATTCTGCATGCTCTCTCGCCAGTCAGAGGGATGAGAGACAACGCGAAAGGAGGAGAGTCTTTACGATGAGGTAGGGAAGAGAAAGGTGATCTCTCCATTCTGCATGCTCTCTCGCCTCTCTAGCTCGTGCGATAGCATTGAAAAGGAAAGATCCTTGTAAAGCTAAGCCGACTAATGACAATGAGGTAGGGCTGGTCTCTCCATTCTGCGTGCTCTCTCGTCGGTCAGAGAGGCGAGATACCACGCAACATGTTGAGTCTTTTCAAACAAGCGATCCCTACGACGAGGTAGGTACTAAAATGGTCTCTCCATTCTACCTACTCTCTCGCCAGTCAGAGGGATGAGAGACAACGCGAAATGAGGAGAGTCTTTACAATGAAGCAGGCAGAAAGGTGGTCTTTTCATTTCGCCTGCTCCCTCGTAGGTCAGAGCAACGAGAAAGCAGGCGGAATGAAGTGACGTAGTAACTATTAGCAATGAGGGTGAGAGTCTTTGAGGTTGCCAGCTGGTGATGTTTCAGCATAGGGAAGTCGCTGACTTCAGTGCTTTGGCGAAAGATGCTTTATTTTTGTTTTTTTATAAAAAAATAAATAAATACCGAATATAATGTGCCTCTCCACTCGTTAGCACGGTCTGCTTTGTATTCACATGGTCGCCCTCCACAAAGTTGACGGTTCCCTGTATAAGTTTCTATTATTTTAATGAAAGTTCTATTTTGGGCACTTTCAGGAAACTTTTTTTTTTAGATATGAGGCGGCGACAGCAATGGAGTCAATAGTGTGCTCGCAATTTCAGAACATTTTGAAGCATATTGCGCTGAAGCGTTTGCGCAATTCAAAATATAAGAAGAGACTCGCTCAAATGCAAGTGTCATCCCCCTCTCTTCGAGGTCTTCATTTCCTTCAAGGAAATACCTTCTGCGTACAGTCCGCATTAGACAAATTTTCTTTCATTTTCATGATTTATCTATCATAATTTGCAATCCGTCAAACAAGACGTGAATTGTTTCAGAATATTATCATAGATTCAAAGTTTTACTTTCAATTAATAATTGCGAACCTTCTGCGTATAGTCCGCATCATACGAATTGCCGGTCGTGTTTCGGTGCTTCCCTGGAGTGGGCAGACCGAAGTGGACAGTCATCGAACTGGCTGAAGAGTAATTTTAATTTGGATTATTTTTGTTTTTTTATAATAGTAATTCGAGTGCACTGACCCATTTATTTCTCTAATTCTTATATGACTTACACACAGACTGAACTAGATCCAAAACATCGGCATTTCTTCCAATTCTACCCGGTAAATATTTCTGGATATGTTTCATCCATTTATCAAGATCTCGACTAATCACGGAAAGGTAATATATTGTTCTTTATTATTATGATAAATACAAAATAATACTTCAGAATTAACTAAGAATTCTGTTTGAACTAATATTTATTAATTTATTTGCAATATAAATAATAACTCACGAATCAGCTGCGGATGCGCGGTCACATCGATTCTGTAGATGTCCGAAGTTTGCTCGAGTTTGAGAATGAGCGATTGTGGGTAGCCACGATTTCTACAATTCACTCGTTCAAGCCATTTCATAATTTATAGACGATATATTTTTTCTTGGATTGCTTACTTTTCAGAGATCCAGCATACTCCATTGCCTTCGATCTCGAGAATGGATGGTTGCTCCTTCCTGAATGGTCAAACAAAATGTAAATATCCACGTCAAACGATCTTTTTGACAACGAGACCCACCGTTCAGGCCGGCTGGAAGTGGACTCACAAAAAATATTCCACCAAAATCATTAATCACTCAACGAAAAAATGGAAAACACTAACCGAAACTGCTTGATGGATTCCTCATCTTCGCTCGACACGGAGATGAGCTCATACTGTACGACCATTCAATGGAAGATTGTCGAACACTGGAGGAAATATGATTATGATGGGCGCCGTTTAGAAAAACTGTTTCGTACACTAGTCGATAGAAGTAACAGAGATGAGGGGCACCCTCCCTCTCCTCTCCCTTCGCTCCTCGAGGGCCCACTCGGGTATTCCTGGTTTCCAAGGGCCTTGAGCGAGGGCGGACGTCATTGGAGTTTAGAGTCGTCAATAGTGTGACCTCCTTGTTATTTGTTTTTATCTAAATTTTTGTTTTGAACTGCGAAGATCCACGGTTCATTGAGATTTCGACAGTAATTATTCTTTATCTGGAGCTGCCGAGTGCGCTCCTGTATGCTCCCCGTATCCAAGGACATTTGAATTTTGAGAGTGGATGTCAGAGATCTGGGCCAACATGGTGGTGATTTCGTACTCATCTATTCGATTGGATCACTTTCCCTCAACCTTCCTGATCAATATGAATAATTTTTCTTTGGTGTTTTATGATCTCGCTACCATGAAACTTATGCTAAGTCGTATTTATGCATTGTTATCTGTGATATCGCATGATGTTATTCAACGAAACATTTGACAACATTCAGATTATGAGTCACATTAAGTCGTCTGTGATTCCCTTATGACTTCAGCTATTCATCGCAGGTTTCTTTTCGAGTAAAATGCGAAAACTGAGCACATAATAGACAACAAAGGTGTCTGAAGGTTCCCGCATTCCCCTTTCGTCAAGTCCACAATAACTTATTCTTCCTGTCTTCGAGGAGGCCAGAATAGATCTGAACTCATGCTTTCCCAAAGATCGACTCGAAGATCGAACATCAATACGCTTCTGGAACTCGAAAACTGACAATTACACGTTGAAAACTAACACTTTTTGAGTAAAAGAAGCTGGAAAATGCTCGCATTTCACTACTTTGTTGTTGTGTTCGTCTGTTCAGTGCAGTTTACAGACTCCAATTAAAGAAAACGGCCGCTTGCCCAATTCAGTCCCGAAAAAAGGATAGACTGAATGAAGTAGAGCTGTCACAATGAACAATTCGTCTCATCGCTCGCTCACCTGAAAAGAGAAAAACTTAATCCCTAAATTCCTACAATTCACTAAACGTTCTGACATCAGGAAGTATACGAGGAAGTGGAATTACCACTTCACCTCGCCCCAACTAATTCCTCCCTTCCCGTTTTCACTTCCAAGAATCACTAGAGGATCGTACGGTCTTCCTTTTCGTAAAAGGAAGCTCTTCGACCAATTAGCGCGATTTGTAATCTTTGATATACAAAATCTGTAGGAAACAGTATTTAGAGGAACGAAATCCGGTCGTACTGTTGGTAGTATGGATCAAAATATGGACCGCCGTCACTTCATTTCCACACACTTTCGACCGGTCGAGTAGTCGAGAGAACGTGGAAAAAGAAAAGTCGACCGTATGTATTACAAGCTCTAGTTGGTATCAGTCCTTCTTCAACAGAGATTCGTCTGCTTTGGCCGCCCATACTTCGAGCACAATTAATTCAGACCCGCATCCGAAATAGTGCGGAACCCCCGGGGGAGATGGGAAGGGTGACGTGTTGGGGAAACAAACACTATCGTGTGCTTACTAGAAACAAACTGATTCGGGCAGTCGGACAAGTCTGCCGTAGTCAAAACAGCTCGATTAACACACATATATGACATATCTTTGTCGCAACATTAATAAATGCTCGATCACACTTGCCAGTAGCTCGGAACTGGCAAAACAAATATTTTGGAATGATGAAGGATGTTGAGAAGGTTTGATTACCGAAGCGCTTGAATGTAAGCTCTACAGGAGTTTTTTTGTGTACGATTTCGTTGTAAGCTTATTTTTCTTGGAAAATCGTCTTGATTGTGCAGGAAATTTTATTGTCACGTTCCTGAAATAAATCCACTGGCCTCTCACTATTCTTCCCTCCCTCACAGAGATTCGATGATCCACGAGACAAGGGAGATGCCAGTCTGCTGTATTTTACAGATACAGATACAGATTTATCATGAAACCAGGCAAAGGGCTGCAGGATTGTTTCTTTAGAGAGGGGAGTGGGATCTTCGTACTCAGTAGGGTTGCAGGTTCGGTATCGGCAATACCGCGCGAGAGGGGAGGTATGTAAAGAGGGTGCGGTAATACCGCATCATTCTCCTCGCTCTCCTCAATCCCTTTGCTTTCTCCACTTTTTTGGTATGCAAAGAGGATGCGGTATTACCGCACCCTCTTTACATACCGCCCCTCTCGCGCCGTAATACCGATACCGATTTCGAACCGGCAACCCTAGTACTCAGTGTCGGTGGGCCAAGGAATGTATAAATCTAAACTGCTCGATTGTTCGACAATTGCTCACTTTGGTGTACGATTTCTCACAGGGAAATAAGTCTACGATTTTAGACTTATCTGTAGACTTTATAAGACGTCCCCACGCCTTATCTATTTCAAAGTCTAATTTTTAGATTTCCAAAGTCTACTCACGAGAATTAGACTTTTGAAGTCTATCCCAGCCAGGGGCTCCCCGACCAGCCCCTTCCTTCCCTTCCCTCCCCCCTGAATTGCTTCTAATCTGTCTTATTCATTTTCTCTGCCCTGGAAACAACTTTTGCCAACAACTCTTTATCAAAAACTGGTTATAACACCATTGAGGGAACAGAGTAAATTTACAAATAAAGAAGATCACAAAACATAGTAATTTTAAAGTTAGAAAGCATTAAAAACTATTTACGAAACAAATAATCCAATCTTACAATAAACGACGATTTTGTGTTGATAACCATCGATCTTCTCCTTGAATATATTGGAAGAAATAACGAGGTTCTTGAGCTATCTTAGTGTACTTGTGCATGATATTGTGACCCATCAGACTGATGTTCTGAAGGGACGAGATCAATGGCAGAAAGGGAAGGGGGGGGGGACTAACCTGAATAGGTGGAAGCATCCGGGAGATGAATTCGACCGCATGCACATCCAATATTACTCTTCATTCGCAAGAAATGAAGAATACGAAGAATTGTTTCCGGTTCGAATATAATAGTCGATTGATACTGTAACTGGAATATTCGTTGTGAGACTCACATTAGATCGAAGAAAAGATGAAATAATTGATTGAGAATTCTTCCACATTCACTCTGATCTTCCCATTCATCGTCAAAGAAGATGTGTACTGTAATAGACAGAAGTTAAAGAGAAGTAGGGGTGGAGTACCTACCTATCACTGATCACTGACCTTTTAGTCTGAATTGAATATCTCCTTTGCTCTTCTTATTCTCACACATTGCTCATTCCTCATCCATTCTGAATTGATTTTTTCAACACGCAACAAAGCATAAAAAGAGCGAATATAGCGACTGAAAATGATAGTATATGCATAGACTCGCGATCGGCTACGTGCACGTGACGCATCAATAGCGCGTCGCGGATACTTGATTAGATAGTCGGCTTGCGCGTATAGAAAATACATAGATACAGCACAAATTACATGAATAAAACTTAAATCAGAGCGAAAACGAAAAATCATCGATCGACTTGACCGTACAGTAAAACTGATTAAATTAGACTTGAAAAGTCTAATACTTCGACTTGAAAGTCTAATATTTTTAACTTGCAAAGTCTGAAATATAGACTTCAAAAGTCTGACTACATTAGACTTATGAAGTCGTAGACTTATTTCCCTGTGAGTTCTGTAGCCAACGATTTCGGCACGCAACAGTGTTTTTCTGGGAAATTCGTGCACAAATAGAGTCCAGACTCTTGTCTGTGCAGGATATTCCATGAGGGTTTCTTGGAAAATAGTCCACTTTACACTGTTCCCAGTCCCCTTGTTCCTCCCTAAAGATTCGATGGTCTCGAAAAGGATGAGGCAGGCCCCCCTCTTCCCTCAGATGATTCCATTGAAGAAACTGACAGGTCTCGTAGCTCAGACAATGGCTTGACTCTCTCCGTTTTCCATGCTCTCTAACAGGTTAGAGAAGGCGAGAGAGTGTGTGGAGTGAAGAGACTGACATTACGTTAGTTCCGGGCTACCTGGCGACTCTTCTTCCTCTAAACGTCTGTTCATTCAGCACTGACTCTCGCCTGTCGAGCCGGCGAGGGAGTGTGGTAAATGGAGAGACGGCGACCCGAATTGCGCACTCTACTGAGACCCTTCCCCAGTCTAGACTGTCCTGTCAGAGCAATTTAATTAGAGTATTAGGTCTGGAAGGACGAGGAATCTCTTCATTCTTCTTTTCTCTAACCGGTTAGAGTTGTGAGAGATCGTGCAGAAAGGAGAGACGACTTTTCCATCCTGGCATCAAAAGCGGGCATTCCTGGTGCACTGGACTCTTTCTAATGACGCACTCAATTTAATTGCAAGGGAAGCTTAGCGGTAATTATCTGCACTGATCTTTCGATAATGGACGTTTATTCTGGTCTGCTAAACTTTAGGCTCTGTGTGTTTTTCATGAATTTTTGTGTTGTGGATATTGGAGCTGCTCTGTCAAAACACTCGCCCGATAAACTATGATTAGTCTTCATTCGCCACACACATTAACAACAGAGACAAGGGTTGGTGATCCGCCAGAGAGAAGGCATCTCCCACCTTCCCCAGTCCCCTCCAGAGAGATGAAGGGACCGGGGTCGACGGGGAGAGGGGGAGGGGGCGAGCATTCGAGAGTATAAAGGGGGCATGGAGGGATAGGAGGGGAGAGGAGCGGAGGAGAGCACTTGGTCTAGGGAGGTGAAGAGTCGCTTAGGCGAACGCGAAACGGGCGCGCTTCGCGAATGCGAATCGTCGGTACGGAGATCTGCAATGGGGTTGTTGTTGTTATTGTTGTTTTGACCTTAGCAGAGCTTAGGCTTCCCTAGTCTCAACCCAGCAATGATCGCTTTGCTCATGTTTCGCGCAATGTTTTCGCGGCGATTGAATCGGCCCCTAGGGTGGAATCAGTGGTGTACCGATTATCCCTGCCTCTCAGTGTTACTGGGTTAGAGAAGCGAGAGAGCATGGGGAATTGAGAGAGTCAGACGATCCATTGATGGCCACATCAAGAATAGCGAGCGGGGGTTGCAATGACCAATAGATGCAGTTTCGGCTTGGGGATAAACTTGGATAGGGATAAACCTCATTGTTCCCATCCGCCTTTTTCCCCTCTAGATGATGGGCACGCAAGGAATGGTCGGCTATTTCGGAATACTGCAAGGGAACGGATCTATTCCTATTTCAGGGCATGTCCAATCCCAGTACTCGCCGAATAAAGCAGACTCAAGAATTCGAATCTCGAATGTGTTTAATTCAGTATTTAACTTCTCTAGAACTACTACTTTTGCACACCAAGTGCTTGAGAAGATCCCACCATACGAGTATGCCCCACAATTCAATGATTTTCCCACCCTCGTCACTCTCGCACACCTGCTTTCTCACACGTGTATACCTGGTGGCTTCATACGTCCTAAGCAAGGAAGAAACCAATAACAAGCAACCGAATTATTGAAAGCTTCTGAAAACGAGGAAAGTTCCACAGTCCTCATTCTCTTTCTCTCTATTTTCCAGTTGGAAAAAAGTGAAGCACGCAATAAAAAAAGCAAGAGAGGCACGCACAATTCGGCACTTTTTACGTGTTTTCGGCTGCTCGCGCTCAAAAACTTGAAGAAAATGACCAGAGATTGGCTAGTGATGACGTAATCGGTTCCTTATAGGCAAATTGCAAGCATTTTATCACCTCGTGCAATCTGATGCGTGCGTTCTGCTGTCCCTACATGCTACGAGGATAGAAGATGTGATATCGGGAGCTCAATCAACAGGGTCTTTACAAATTTTAAAGGAAATCGCGTCATTATCTGAGCCTTTCGATCAGGAATTTGCGTGTTCTTTGAAGCAGCCCTACAAAGGAACTAGATAGCTTCCAAATAATTAGAGTCGTTTTTTGCACTCGACTTCACACACTGCTTGAACAAGGAACAAACCCTCTATCACCGACCACCATCAAATAGGGGAAGTGTGTTCCCTCTATCAGATTCGTTCCAACAGAGTAATGAAAAGGCGGCCTATCAACACCGGAAATCGTGTAATTCGTTTCGCGAACGAAAATTAATTGCCGTACAAGGAGATTAACTTGTTTTTGCCGTCGATTGGGTGCATGATAGCGTATTAGGCGGGTTCCTGGTTCAACCATGCCGGTTCTGGTTCTGGTTCAGCTCTAGAAGCTCTTGAGCGAACAAGCTCTTCCGTGTTTTTGAGTCATCGACAAAACAGTCACGACCCTTGTTCGCAGAACTCGCTGCTAAATTGCATTCCAGCTCAATTTCCCGATTACATCTGGCTATACAGATCTTCGAACAGGATCTCAATCTCCGCATTCCTCAACAAGACCCGAGACGTAGCCTATTCCGAGCCCAAACCATTGTCTGATCGTCGAGGGAACATGTTAGATTAGATTTCCCTCCAACCAGACCACGCTTCATTACAAGCAGGATGAGAGGGGAAGTTGGATTTGCCCGCTGGTCTCAAGATACTGAGCTACTTGAAAACATAGTTGTGTTCTGTGTATCTTAGAGGGACTGGCTGAGTGACGCGACTTGCTGACCGCATGCATCAGAGGTGTACACTAACGCAATTTTCGAAGTGACAGTTACACCTTCTTTCGAGTTGAATATACTAGCGTATCTTTAAAGGCGGATTCGGTTAACCGCATTCCCGATTCTACTGAAAGCCTCGTGTAAAAGTACACAGTCCATAGGTAAATCGTGCGAACGATTTCCGGTACGGACTTTCCGCTGTCCCCCGGAAGCATGGGTGCTAATAGGCAAAGATCATAGGTTCCTGGTTGCTCCCATATTCGAATCATGGAATGGTACCGCGTACCCTTATGGGTCCGTTACGGATTACGATAGGTCAACGAGATGCGCGCGGTGACTACGGTGGATTAAGAGGGATGGAATGGCTACGAGCTGCATAAGGTTGCGTAAGGCCTTGGGTTACGGTAGACTAAGGATTACGGTAAGTCTACGAATTCACCTCTTGGCGAAGGCGAATCGCGCTCGCTTGTCCATGTCCATCTCCTCGGCGTCGTCCTCATCGGCAGCACCGGATCTCTTGGCGAACGCGAACGTCCTGAATTAGTCAGATTTTGACCAGGCGATCTTTAGTAAAAGTCGCCCCGGCGTGGTGTGCGTCGTCCCACTCAAAACCTTCCATTATTCAGCTATTTTCGAACGCAGAGACTTCCGCTGTACTGTGCTACGAACTACGGGCTCCCCGCACGATGGAGCCCAAGCAGGGAAATAGATTTCGAAATACGGGTAATCGTCTCTTCATTCCGCACACTCTCTCGTCTCTCTGACTGGTGAAAGAGTCGAGAGGAATGAAGACACGATTACCCGAATTTCGAAGTCTACAGGGCAATGACAAATGCAGGCAGGGGATTTTGACCAGGCGACCTTTAGTAAAAGTCGCCACCGCTGTGGTGTGCTCGTTCTGAATTCATCGCCTTTCCTTGGAATCGAGACATAGTAACCCTATTAGCGGGCAGGATTTGTCGCCCCGAAATTCGCTTTCTCGCTGTTTCATAATCGAATTCGGGGCTCAGACAGAAACGAACCAACATGGGATTCCCCCTGCCTGTCCATTAGGGCCTCTCGGTTCCCTCGTCACTCTATTCGGTGAAAGGAATGATGAGACCGATTGTTCACTGTGACAGCCCTACGGACTAAAGCGAACAATTCTCTTCATTTCACATACTCTCGTCCCACTCTACCTGCCAAGAGAGTGTGTGACATAAAGAGACGGCAACCCGAATAGCGCACTATTGACGACGTGTCACTTGCATCATGCGCATCGTCGTTGCGCTTTGCTTGTCAAGTGCAATGCACACGAATAGTTCAGCGTAAAGTTCAATACCTAGCAGGGCGGTATTGAACTTACAGGTAAGGCTATTCAAGCCACAAGAAGACCTGCTGGATCCCATTCACTAAATAATACTTGAACAATTCACACCTGTAGGGCGATCGCTTGGCGAAAGCGAAGCGGGCCATGCGCTTCTCCGCCGTCTGATCGTCCTCGAGCATCTAAACGAGCGTCTTAGTCATATTTTGACCAGGCGACCTTTAGTAAAAGTCGCCGCGTGGTGTACCTCATCCTAGTTCAAAATCTGACTAGGCGACGATTGGTAAACGTCGTCTCACCTGTTGTGCGAGCAGCACGCAGGCCAGGGAGCTGATGAGCACGATGTAGGTAGTCGAGTGCATGGTGTGTGTGCGGTGTAGTAGGGTGACCCTGATATTGATCTTTGATCTTTGGGAAAATGGCAAAGAAAACATGAAATGTGTCAAAGGAAACAAGGCAAAGGACGGAAGGCTAAGGATATGAATCCTTCTCTCGCACTCGATGTATACTGAATGAAGCAACTCGGGGAGGGGATTTTCGAGGCGGGGGAGAGGGGGCGGGGCTTGGCTCAGGCTCCGCCCCTCTCATCTCCGCAATCCCTGCCCTAATTGAGCATGACAGGAGGAGAAGGGGAATGGGAAGGAAGGAGGAGAAGACTGACTCCCGAACTGTACTAGTGGATTAACTAAGGACCTATCGTAATACTAAGGACTAAGGACCTATCGTAAGGACAAGTAATGACGAGGATGAAAATTGCGACTGCCAGAGTGAACTGTCCCTCTCTCCATTCACGCCTCTCAATGAAGAATCGACTCCGAATGACCGGAATTTGACAGCGAAACAAAAATGGAAGTTCACATTTCCATTGAATTTCCATTGAGCCCCATGAACGTAATAGTGTCAAAGATCATTCCGACTCAGCTGCCGAATCTCACCGGTCGGAATGAATAGAGAGCACTGAATGACGAGATGAATTCTTCACCTTGAAAGATCGAGGGCAAGCAAAGACGAGACGAGTGATGCAATGAAATAGCAGTTCAAAGCGGGTCTGGTCAGCAGAAAAACAACTCGACAAGTTAGGAGATACCCGAAATAGATCCTACTGAAAGCTGCGAGCGAATTTCGGAGCAATATCTTCAAAGAGACATGATGTTTTGGTCAATAAACCTCCCTAAGTAAACGCCCCAGGATATAAGCGAAAATTCATTCACTGCGTAGGAATATTTCGAATCTCCTCAATTCCCATCATTTCATAGTCAGAGAAGGCGAGAGAGCACGCGAAATGGAGAGACGCAGAGAATTTTCATTTTCATTCCATTCACTCATCAAGCATCTGCCCAATTTTAGGCTCCTTGCATTTCGCCAGTTGAGAGATTGGATTTTAATAAGCGTGAATCTTCTCAGACTAATCTTTCCCGTGTGATTGAGGCGAAAAGTGGAGGAAAGAAATCAGGCTTGAGGGGGCTGGTTGAGGCGAAAATTGGATCTTTCTTGACTGATTAAGCATTGACGCGCGCTCGAACGCTTTTCAGACAGATTCGATGGGCTAACAAGTGAAGATTAGGGATGGCTGGGCAAGACTCTCCTAATTTTGTGTTGTTTCTCACTACTCTGACCGATGAGAAAGTGTGCTGAATGAAGAGGCCAGTTCTTGCCCAGCCATGATTAGAGAGGCTAAAGGAACAAACAATACTACTACTCTCAGACTGAAGATCTCAGATTGGTAAGCTACATCAGGAATGCTTTAGCTAAGTCAAAACAATTCTGGTATAAGTCAAACGATTCTGATATAAGTCATAACAATTCTGGTATAAGTCAAACGATTCACAGAAATCATGGGGGGAATTTTCGCATCAGCTTCTCATGCACTAGACGCCACGCTGTCTATGTCACTACAACAAACATTATTTCAAACTGCACAATTGCTTATGAGTAGAGTTCTCTTATTGGAAAATGATTTTCCACTAACACTAATGGATTTCCATTAGTATCCTCATTCTTCACACTCTCTCGTCGCGAGTGCGGTTAATCCCCTTGTTCGGCTTATTGGAAATCCGGAAAATTTTCCAATAAGAGAACTCTACTCATGAGCCTAGAAATGATTAGATTATTTTGGGAATTCTAAAGCATTCTCTCCACCGATCGTCACAAATCGGTTCACAGCGAAAATGTAGCCACGCTGAAACGTAACCGAAGATAATATTGCAAGAACCTGCCCTAGTGACGGATAGATTATACTTGCAGTTCTTGTACATTCGTGGAACGAGTTCCTAGAAATTACAGATGCAATTTCGCTTGCACCGAGCCCCTTTTACGTTCAAGGAACTGTCTGAACCAGGAAATTGCAGAAGATTAGACTAACGCGCGCTCTCAAATCGTGCCCGAACTCGATTCCCGGGATGACTTTTCGGGCACTTCCTAACCTATGACTACCGCGGTGAGAATTAGAGTTCGAAATTCGGCTTTACTCGTCATTCTGACATGCGAGTACGTGAGATGAACAGACGATTACCCGTATTTCGAACTTTAGTGAGAATTTAACAACAAGATGAGACCATTTCATGCGAAGCTGCTCACAGCACGAATAACTTCTCGCATAACAGGGCGCACGGAGGGTAATTACTGCGGCGCATGAAATTGTGCCGCTTTGCTACCCTCCCCCCACACATAATATCTCATCAGAATTGCGGGCCTTCGAAATTCCGAAAACCGTTTGCCACAAAAGCCTGCCTAGACGTGGTCTTTGGTTGGTCTTGCGAGACCGATGGGGAGTAAGTATCAGCACCTGTGCTGAACTGGTAGTCAAAAAGCTCTTTGCAGATGTAATTTGGATAATCAGCAAATAGGTAGAAGGAATGATGTGCATATTCTCGAAAAACAACTCGTATCAAGTAATATTCAATCATCAGAGTATCATCAGAGTGAACGATTCAAAAGTATCAGTAGTATCGGGAGGCACCAATTGCCGGATTTATTTTGGCAGGATCTCCGGGCCGACCTTATTAAAGGGGATAAATCCCGCGTCATGGATCAGAAGTATCAAAAACAAGTTTGCCAAAAGCCATCGGGCTGGAAATATCGAAATTGTGAATAACACGTCGTATGCAAGAATCCCCCCTGCGCAAAAGCGAGCAGCAAAACTGTGGGCCGGAAATTAATTTTGCTCGTCGTTTTCGCAGGAATTCAAGAAGCCTTTGTGCGAGAACTATCCCGCAACTCAAATTTCACAAACGGGCTGAGAATCTGTTGGGGATCTTCGACTCGGGCTTTTCNGGGGGGGGGGGGGGGGTGTCAGAGACAGGCTAGAGAGCATGGACAATGGAGAGGGTCCAGGGAGACCCCAGCAGTTTTGTGTACCCAAAGATCCTCACTAAGGAGGATATGAGAGGAAAAAATATGCGCAAAATCGTCAGAAGAGGAAGTGTGCATTCATAACGAATTTTGCAGCGGAAAGAGGTATTGGGGTGAATATTGAAAATGAAAAAAAGCTGCTCAAAGTGAACGAATGAGTTTCGCGTATGAGATGAAACCAATGTAAATGAAATTATTACGATAATGGCGTTGGAAGTAGGGACAGCTTATTGTTAGAGAGTTCGAGACCACTCTAAGGTATCGACACCGAACGAGCAACCCTATTATACGTCGGCCCCGGAAGTTTACATAGAACAAAATTCCATCACAAAATTCACAAAATTCCAAAATTCACAAAATTCACAAAATCACAAATCACAAAATTCCTAAGCAGGATGAAAAACAAAAAGTGGAAGAATTTAGTGTGGCTTCGACTGCGGGTGAGACACTCGCCCACCGTGCTCTTTTGTGTATGACTCTCTCGGCAAAGAATCCTTTTCTTCATTCCTCGTACTCAATCTACGGTCAGAGTTACGAAATAGTCCACGAAATATGGAGACGAATTATTCATCTCGACAGCCCTACTTTGTGGTCCGTCCCCCTTTTGTCCAGAAATCGACCCACTCTCGACCACTTCACACTAGTGATGGCAATTCGGCACGCCACTCTCCTCATTTTGCATGCTCTCTCGCCGGTTAGGGAGACGAGAGAGTATGCAAAATGAGGAGAGCGGCGTGCCGAATTGTCATCACTACTTCACACTATTTTCGGCGGGCACGAAAATGGACCTCTTTGGATATGAGAGTGATAGTCTAGCAGGTAAAAAAAAGATTCAAGTTCAAGAAAACCTGTCTCAGATAATCATTATAGAATAGTTCGCTCGACTTCACACGCCATTCTGATAACAACCAACCAAAGCGCGTGGCTTAGACTACTGAACTGTAATATTCATAGTTCATCCGCCTACGAGAAAAGGTGAGACACTCTGAGATCCACCCTCTAATTCGGTTCTCACTGCATTAATCTGGCGCTCGAAAGAGCAGTTGCAACCTGCGTTGAAACTCAGTGACGTGAGTACTGGAATGATGAGACTAGTTCGAAATTGAATTGGGCTCGGAAATGGATTCCACCTTCCTACTTTATTTGTTGCATAAATTTCACGTTTAATAAACAAGGTGCTCTATACAAGTACCAGAGAATAAGAAAAAGAGATTTGATTGTTGCGTAAAATGGAGAGACTCGAGTAGACAAAAGTGACGAATTCGGGTAATAATCAGACAAGAGCGACGAGAAATTAAATTTGGTAGTGTTCATGAATAATAAATGCACTTGTTGTTATTCGTCTACAAATTTTCAAAGTTGTAGACTGGATGAGGCATATTCGGCATTCGAATTTGTCTGCTCACAAAAAAATTAGTTCTTAAAAAATGTCTCAATCGTACTCAGATTCCTTTAATTGTGCAATCGTGCCTAGTGCGTAAACGCAATGACGAGCGTACTCAAGTAATCACATCCTAATTGACGGCTTCAGGAAGCAAGCGATTTGCATTCATTTCGGCCATTGCACGAAGTGTTAGAGGGGTTAATAGCAGCAGCTTACAGCTGTACGGGGACTCTCCTTCATACAAGTTGTCTCTATCAGCCATGGAGGGAATCGAAACATCCCGCAAAATCAGCAAATGCATTATTGATTGCCCAACAAGGAAATGACAAGATTTCTTCCTTTTCGAAAAAAAAGGAAGGATGAGGGGCGGAAATAATAGTGTCCTAAATCTGGGCAGACTCCGGCGCCAGGTAGGCACGAAACAACACTTTATTTTCAGCGGCAGACTTTCGATTTCCGGAGCGCTTTGTTTGTTCCGAGTTTCGATATCGGGAATGTACGTGCGAATTTTCGGCGCTTTTAAACTCGCTGATCGAAACATTCGTGGGATGTACCCGACAAATGAGCGTGCGCGAGAATAATGCATTGTGGGTTAGGCTAGATCTATGGAACGTTTCCGCGAGACTTCACAGGGTGGTACAAACCCTAAACCGAACGTGAGAAATCGCGTCAGACATTCCGAGGTGTGCGCAATAAGCTAGGCAAAATTTGCCAGTCACCAGTACGTAGAATCCGGTATAGCGACAAGAACGAATGCGATCGGAATGAATGGTCTGTGATTCTGAATGTGAGTATTTTCCCACAGCCGTTCGTTGGTCACGTTTGCGCGTCATTGGGGGCGGCAAAAGTGAGATAATAGTTATAATGATGCTCGTTTGGTCGGCTGAATAGTCTCGTCTCTCCCTGTGTCATATGCTATTTCTTCGATAGGAGAAAAGAGAGGCAAAGGGGAGTGGAGAGGCAAAACCATTACTTGCGAGATAAAAATTGAGTCGGAAAGAAGCTACTGAGCAGACTGTCGACTGGCGCTGCCAATCTTTTCACTAGAGATCGTATTTGGTCCGCGTTTTCCACATAACTTCGACTAACCTAATGAGGAGTGTCAGATGAAGATACCAGATCTCGAACTATATCCCTCACGTCTCCTACACTACACAAGTAATCCACGAGATGAAATAACAAGCAAAATCAGAGAGGCTACTTATCTTCTTGACTGGTACTGGCTCTGACTTATATCCATGAGGCATTCAGATTTGATACGCTGGAATAGCCATTACTGAATCATTACTGAATACAAGCTTTCTCTGAAACATCTCTCAACTACATGCCAGAACAGCTCTTTAGTCTTCATTGTCTCTGATTAGCCAGAGAAAAAAGAAGCCTATTCGAAAGATGAGGAGCCGCTGCCCCTCACGCCATCTCCCTTGTTCCCCGCAGTCATGAATGTTGCATGATTGCGGGATGAGTGAGACCGTCTGTCCCTCTCACTTTCCCATGATCTCTCGCATCTTTGACCGACGAGAAATAATGGAGAAGTGAGAGAGTCTGAGATTGGAGAGGCAACTATACTCTTCTCCCCGGGATTGTTCTGCGAGGAATTGAGAATGGCTGCGAATTATGAGTACATGATGAGTCCCACTCATCATCTCTTCATTCCTGAACCTCTCTCGCATCTCTGCTGGGAAGAGTGCACGTGAAATAAAGAAACAGATGCATCGCTCTGGCTGCCACACTCCTCCTTCCACATCATCTCTTCCTTCACTGATCATTAGAGGAGGCTCAATTCCGGGAATAATTGTTTCGCGCGAGCAGGAATATGAATAACAAGGAACTAGGGGACGTGCGGCGTTTGATCTTATGCTTGGAATAGGGATTTCCCGAATAGGCTTTGATTATAGCTGCAAAGGCGCTAACGAGATTGGAATTGATTAACACCTTGAGAAGGCTGGCTTTCCAAGAACATCAACGGGATGCTAATAGAAATACGGATACTCGTCTCTTCATTTCACGTGCTCTCTCGCCTCTCTAACCGGTAAAATGTGATGGGGAGGGGTATTTCGAACTCTAGAAGTTATGCTGTATTTGGAGTGAATAGTGCAGGCCACTGCAGAATTTACGCACTTTATTTATCTGATGAAGCATCGTCAAGTTTTGAACAAAATTGTTATTCGACGCGTCATTCTAGGTGTTTGAGGAAATAACACGCACAAATTCTACACTATACTGTAACAGGATAAGTGGAATGCAAGGGCGGTGGCGTGTCAATGTTCATTTTACTGAAGCTCCTAGGTGGGCCAACAGTTCTGCCTACAAACACCATTACAGAATATGGTATATCACGCTTGTCACGAGAGATTCGTGCTGATGATGGGAATAGGGCGGAAATTGTAAAATAAGATAAAATCAGTTTTGGCTACCTCTAGGCATTTTGACTACCAAAATTGATGTTATCTAATTTTACAATTGTTGCCCTATTCCCAAGAATTGAGATTCTAGCTCGATGCTCTCGAGACAAGCGTGATATTCTTTCTTACTATTTTTCAGTTTGCGATAGAACAGAGGCACGGTAGCCCGGTACGTCATGACTCATGAGGCTAGATTTCATGAGATGTGATTACTGTATCGTGCAACCACGAAGGCGTCAGACAGAGATAATTGAACGCGACAACCACTTAGGAGAGACGCCCTCCTACTCTTAGCCTCGGGGCAAAAATGATGAAGAAGAATGTCAACCCCGCTATTCCCAGTTATGACAAGATATTTCGACAGGGATGCACCCCCTTGAGCGCACTAGAAGGAAGGTCAGATACATTGCCCGAGGCGCTTGACCTCATCATCCTTCTAAGAATATCGTCAAGGAATCTTGCGGGGTGAAATCAGGAAAAGATTTTAATTGAGGGAACCAATGTCTTAGCGTTCACGCAGGAGCGTATGCAAAATATGTAGTGCCTCATTCAGAATTGTCATCGCTACAACAAAAAGAGAGCGGCGACGCATATGCAATATCATTTATGGAAAAAGCTCTTTTTTTGCCTCGATTTCTTAATTATCCGAAGCGATCTCCGACGCAAGCAGAGATCAGCGCAATCGTCGAAGGGGTCTCACCCATGGTTGAGCAATTTCCAGTGAGTCAGCGAGGGAACATGTGAAAAGAGGATGCGCGAGGGGTGAACTCTGCTCTAAGCCTCCTCAACGAGTCATCCCCCACGGACGAGGATGGCAAAAAGGTGGAAAGTCTTTCCTGGAACCAACAGGTCGAAATTCGAGCGGCCATCTCTTCCGCCATCCCATTGCACACAGTGTCTGGTCAGATGGTAAGGCGAGAGAGCGTGGAGAATGGAGAGACCCCGGCCCGTTTTCGGGTTCTAGTGAAAAGCCCTTCCTAGAAAGACATGACTAGTAGGAACAATGGCGGAAAAGCACTGTGGCCAGAGAGGGGGTGGGGTGAGGATAGCCATGCTTTGTCATCAGGCGAACAAAGGTGGCGGTGAAGTGTGAGATGCCGTTCGGTTGTTGTTATGGACTACTTGGTGAAGTCTAAGAGGAAAAAGACACACTAACAAGGAGAGTTCTGAGCATTTGAGTGATCTACGCCTCTGGGAGAACAAAGACAGCGAATACGTGGATTTCGAATGGAGTCGAACTTATTGACAAGAAAGAAGAAGAGTTTAACAAAAAGCTACAGATATGAAGTGTTTTATCAAAAATATCTCGTCGCTCTTCGCTCAATGCTTGTCAGGCCTTGATGTGGAGAAGTGTTGCGCCCTGCATTCCGATTATCTGAAAAGAGAACGTATTTTATTTTTGGTTCTTTGCTAGAATAATAAGTATCCGGGGAAAATATCGCATTATGCGACCATCCCGACAACAAGTGTTCGAAATACTGGTTTGTTTTTTTTAACTTTTCCGACACCAGGAATGTTAACGCATTGATAAAAGTCACTGAATTGATGAATACTGTCATTCCAACAGATACTTCTCCAACCTTGAGTGGTTCATCCAAATAACGTTCTTCTTCGGGTTTAGGAATTGTAATATGGCAATCGTGGCCCATTGGTGAGCCCTTGTAGATGACTCGCATCTATAAAACTATTTTTTGTTATTAATAATGAACTGATTATGCCAACGAAGATAGGTTTTTGTTACCACTTGACTACCTCAATCTTGCTTACCTTGAGGGTATTCTTGTCGGGATGCTCCAGCAAAATGTGGATAATATCAGTGCTGGAGTGTTCGCCCGAACAGTCGACCTGTATAAAGAATTACACATTAATATACCCTTTTTATCTCTTCATTGGAAAACATTAGAGATTAATTGGAAGAAGACATCAAAAATTTTGCAACACTGGACGCGTTCGAGTTTACAGTTTACGCGGATATATACAAAATAAATCTCAGGAAACTGACAGCTCTATCACCCCATTGACCCGTCCATTGAGGCCACCATTTGTCTTTTTCGTGATCTTTCATTTTCTCGTCCGAGAAGAAATGCAACTGAAAACATTTAGAATGTATTGTTGTTTATATTTCTAGTTTTCGTACAGGTGCAATAGGTTCTTAGCATTTTCATCTAGGTAGTTTCTGGTGTAAATTCGTTGTTCTTTGATGATTCAAATCACATATTATACAATTGTTGATCAATTTAATACTATCAATACCCAGTATGATAACTGAGATAGATACAACATCGTTGACGTAGTTCGATCTCCCAAAAATGCATGTTTTTGATTTTTGTCTCCTATTTTTTCGAAAATGTTTTCAACGTATGTCCTCGTGCCCATATCTAGATAGTTCCCATATCATGGGATTTGGTGAGTGCTGGAGGGATAAATTCAAGAATATGATGTGAAAAAATACCTTGGCTATATTTTCATTTTCGTCGACGTATTTGTTGCACATTCCAAATGCCCACGTTCCGTCTTTGTTCATGAAGAGGAGAGTAGGAAAGTACTGAATTTGTAGTTGTAATATTTTTTAGGCATTTTTCTACCCGGCCTGTGGGAGAAATTTTACTCGGAGAAGATTTCATGAGCGCACTGAGCTTGATTTTCTTCCCAATTGAAAAGTTATCCAGCTTCTACAATGACAATTTTATTTCGGAATTCTGTGATCGAAGTCTCTCCAAAGTCGAAAAACTCACCCAGAACTCTCTCCTAGTGTTCGTAGCTTCTTCAACTAGAACAGGATTCAACGCAGCCACCACCTCAATAAATTATCAATATCGTTTGAATAATTTGATCTTAAAAAACACAGTTGTTAAGTTGCACAACCCAAAAAGAAACAAAAGTATTAGGTATCACAGGAACGTGTGTCACTATACAAAAATGTTATTGGAAAATTTTCGCCTGGAGGATATAGGATAATCACCTTGTTAATTTTTCAATTTTTTTGGCTCACCTTGTAAAGATCGAATCTCCACCAAATTTCCGGCTCCCCTTTCGGTACCCACGTATTTTCAGTCTTTTCATTGTGCTGAATAGGCAAAGAGTTGAGTTTTTTTCAAAGCCAAGTATTACCCAAGCATTATTGACTAGCGCAGCGCTGAGCACACCGCGGGTTCTTATCGGTAATTTGGAATCTTCGCGCAATTTGAACTGAAGACGGTCACTGATTGCATTTGAAGAGTCCTTCATTAGTTCGATGTTTACTCTGGAAGAGGCTGAAATCACATTCACGATAGATACACATCCCATTTTCAACTATATGACAAACATGTTTCATGTAACTCCACAACGCAAACGCCAGGTAAACGAGTATTTTCAAAATCTAAACTCACGAGTTCTCCCAATCAGGTTCTCCCTTATGCTCAAAGTAGATGGTCAGAAGGGAACCTGAGTAGTGTGAAAGCAAAGGAATGGGTGGTTGTTAATCATAATAACTACTTCGTGAGGCTAATGATTTATTTAAAGACAGATCTCACAGTGACTTGAAATCGGCGAAAAGTGCTTGAAAGGGAACAGACAGCAATTTTACCGACTGGAAATCCATCCTTGAGTTCGGAATAAACTTCATTTAGGCCCAATTCGAGTTGCCACGAAACGAGAACGAGGGAGAAATGGAGGAGGAGGAGAAACAGACGCATCTGAAGTGTGACTGCGATCAGTAAGGCCGTGGAATTTCTTTTTAAGGAAGGGGGATATCATCCTATACGAATTCTCGATGGCACGAGTACCACGGTACGAGTTATTATCTGAAAAATTGAAATAAAAAAAGAGAACAAACCGCTCCGAGCGTCGAGGAGGCGAGCGAATGAGGAGGAATGATGAGATGGGAAATAGTAACTCCTGGACTGGAAGCGACAATGAATGAATATAAAGAAAATTGGATAATTTAACCAGCATAATCTCACAGATTTTCAGAATGAATTATCCGAACAAGGGTACAGTAATCGAAAGAAAAGATATTCAACAATACGACTCGTTTGTTGTTGTATTTATTTTTTTTATATACAACCACAGGGTTCAGTGTGCACTATTTGTTGTTATTATTATTATTTTAATATTATTTTAATATTATTATTATTACTAG
>LS488673.1:8831-50805 GCA_900490705.1 Pristionchus arcanus | reverse complement strand
TTTTTTGTGGAAAACACACTTTTCGTCATAACTCGCTTGAAAGTGATCCAATGAAAAAAATCACCAGGACTAAAAATGTAGCACTCGAGGAGACAAAAAAGAAAGGTCCTATGCAATTTTTTGATTGGATCTCTTTCAAGCGAGTTATGATGAAAAGTGTGTTTTCCACAAAAAAATCGGCTATGTCCGGATCCACTGTACTAATTCGGGGTTAGGAGGCCAGAGATATGAAAAACGAAATACAGGGTGACCCTAAAACGGGTCCGTAGAATCGATTGCAAAAATAATCTCGAGTATCTCAAGGCAAAATTTTCGAGAAAAACTTTGATTTATGGTCGAAAAATCGGTTTTATCGATTTTTGAGACGGAAGATCAACTTTTTTCGCATTGTTCCACTTCGACGTTCTTGTAGAGAATTCCGAGAGCAAATCAATGGTATATTTTAGCTCGCTGTGCGATAAAAATGAAGCTAGTTATGGCCATTTGAAGTTCTGGCGCCAAAAATCGATAAAATCGATAATTGACCAAACCAAGTAGACCTCCTCCTGACCCCTAAGGGTACCCACCAACCAACTTTCATGGAAATCGGAGACCCAAAGTTTTTTCCTAGTGGATGGCATTGCTACACTTTTACAGGAAACCCGTGATAAAATATTAGGTATTGGCGAGTAGAGGTCGCAATACGGGGCGGGCCATTCGGTTTCGCGCCGGGCCTCTCGCTCGGTGAATGAAGAATGAGTCGGCCCGATACCGGCCCCGAAAATCGTCGAAAGGCCCGATACCGGAACACTTTTGACCTTCATAATTCATCCAAAACTGAATAAAAGTGAACAAAAATTTAGCACGAGACACTTCCATCTATGCTCTTTCCATTGCTGTATAAAACATAAGAGACGAATCGCGAGAGAATCGCCTATTTGCAGGGCCCCGCGGCAGTATGCAAAAGTATTTCTGAAAATTCTAAAAAAATTATAGGAAGTACTTTCGATGATGCTCTTTCAAACTTCGCTTTCGGAATTTTGATATCGATATTTATTTTCGAGTTACGGTAGATCAAAGATCAAGCACTCACTGATTTTCAGTGAAATTGGCTTCACAAAATTTATCATAACTCGGTTCAAAAATGAGATAAAGACTCATCTTAAGTTGCCATCGATAGAGGGAAGTTTGATCAACATTTCATAACACAAAAACTCATTCCTGGTCGATGCGCTCGTGCGGAGCAGTCGGTTTTCCGAAAAAATAGCATAACTGTGGGAATACCTATTACCGAAAAAAGTTAGTATGATTTTTTCAAAGTACCTATATGTACCTATAAAATCACCAAAAATCAGAAAAATCGGTGAATGGGAAAAAAAAGAGCGCACATTTTTGTCTTCCGGGCCAATATCTATTTTCGAAAATAAATGTTTTTGATATTCCATTTGAACTTAAATATGCTCAAATTTATTGGAAATGTTGATAAAAAAGCATTAAAAATCCTTGTCACACTTTGGAAGGTCTAAATTTGAAGAGAAAGTGCGATTTTACTCTTCAATTTTCTTAATTGTCATGGTGACTTAAATTTGAGCTCTTAATGTTTTTATATGATTTAAAAATTGGTTAGGGGATACTTTTTAGTGTAGAATTCGAAAATCGACACTAGAAAGACGTATCTTCTAATCCCTCTCTTTTGCTGATTCACACCCCTCTTTATCAGAGTGTTTGTGGGAACTCATGAATATGACTATGATCCCACGCATGCCATAGTAATTATCAAAGATCTCGATAAACTAAACATTTCTGTGAAGAAAATGAAGAGTTTTCTCTTCATTGAAGAGAGTTATGTCGATTTGAAGAATTCGGCTCTTCACTTTTCAGACCGCTAAAAATCAAGATTCCGCATTTAAAATATTCAATTTTTTGATTTAATTTATCTAAACTGATGATATTATGCAACTTTGGAACGTTTTGGACCGATTCCATACATTTTGAATTTTCATCGATATTTTATGAATTGGAAAAAAAATCAAAAATATAGAATTGCTTCAAATTGGTCCAAAACGTTCCAAAGTTGCATAATATCATCAGATTAGTTATTTTAAGTCAAAAAATTGATTATTTTAAATGCGGAATCTTGATTTTTAGCGGTCTGAAAAGTGAAGAGCCGAATTCTTCAAATCGACATAACTCTCTTCAATGAAGAGAAAACTCTTCATTTTCTTCACAGAAATGTTTAGTTTCTCGAGATCTTTGATAATTACTATGGCATGCGTGGGATCATAGTCATATTCATGAGTTCCCACAAACACTCTGATAAAGAGGGGTGTGAATCAGCGAAAGAGGGGGGTTTGAAGATACGTCTTTCTAGTGTCGATTTTCGAATTCTACACAAAAAAGTATCCCCTGACCAATTTTTAAATCATATAAAAACATTAAGAGCTCAACTTTAAGTCACCATGACAATTAAGAAAATTGAAGAGTAAAATCGCACTTTCTCTTCAAATTTAGACCTTCCAAAGTGTGACAAGGATTTTTAATGCCTTTTTATCAACATTTCCAATAAATTTGAGCATATTTAAGTTCAAATGGAATATCAAAAACATTTATTTTCGAAAATAGATATTGGCCCGGAAGACAAAAATGTGCGCTCTTTTTTTTCCCATTCACCGATTTTTCTGATTTTTGGTGATTTTATAGGTAGATATAGGTACTTTGAAAAAATCATACTAACTTTTTTCGGTAATAGGTATTCCCACAGTTATGCTATTTTTTCGGAAAACCGACTGCTCCGCACGAGCGCATCGACCAGGAATGAGTTTTTGTGTTATGAAATGTTGATCAAACTTCCCTCTATCGATGGAAACTTAAAATGAGTCTTTATCTCATTTTTGAACCGAGTTATGATAAATTTTGTGAAGCCAATTTCACTGAAAATCAGTGAGTGCTTGATCTTTGATCTACCGTAACTCGAAAATAAAAATCGATATCAAAATTCCGAAAGCGTAGTTTGAAAGAGCATCATCGAAAGTACTTTCTATAATTTTTTTAGAATTTTCAGAAATACTTTTGCATACTGCCGCGGGGTGGTCGATTATCTCGCGATTCGTCTCATAAAAGAAAAGGTATTTTGAATTTTCGAAATCAGAGGAACACAAGTCAATGGATCAATCAGAATTAAGGGGCATTGGCCTACCTACCCATACCGCAAAGCTTTAATATCACTTATAAACATTTTAGCTAGTTTTTGCCGCCAATTTTTCAACATTTCCCAATGTTCTTGCGCATTCGAACGCGAGATTTCTTTAGAAAAAGAGCTTTGGGCCTTTCCTTATCGTTAAATCCGGAAATTATGGTCGTAGAGGCAGTTCCTGAAGAGAGCCATGATTCATCGAAGTTTTAAGCAAAAAAAAGAGAAAGGTTAGCATAGAAGAAAAGCACGAACCTCAACAAAACCAAGGAAAATAACGAGCGACCACTAGATAGAAGGGCGAGGGTCGAAATGATGAGAATGATTGGTCTCACAATGTAAATTGCGCAGAAAAAGTTCACGAAACACTCTAATGCGCGATCTTTTGACGCTCCGGTATCGGGCCTTTCACGAATTTTGACGGGCCGGCCCGTATTTCTCGCCCTCTCATTCTTCATTCACGGGGCCCCGTGGTATCGGGTCGTATCGTTTCTCGACCTCTATTGGCGAGCATTCGAGTGAAGGAGAAGAGTTGAAGTAGGCATCTGAAATTACATAGTCATTGCATTGTCGAAGGAGCAAAAAAAACAGTTAGAAACAGTGTAGGATGAGACAGAGTGGAGTGAAAGGAAGAATGACTACAGCCAGCCATTTCCTCCATTTGAAGCTGGATGCCCCACAATCGTCAGGGGCAACCAATTCCATCTGGAGGAGGGTTTGGCAGCATTGAAACAAAATTGATGCAAGAAGTTGATAGACAATTTTGACTGACTAATTACATTAGTTGGCAGCATTGGAACAGAGATACTGCGGCAGATATAATTAAATTATGAAAAATAAAGAACAATAACATTTTCTCGATAGAAGATGCACCGGCAGCAACAACTCGCGTTCAATGAGTAATGGGAACAGACATCAGTGCTATAGAACTTTATCAATTCATACAAAAATTAAATGAACTTGTCATCCTTATCCCTGAAAGTTCCAGGAGTTTATGCTGTACACGAACCAGGACGAAAGAGGACGTGTCTACAGCGGTACTCGTAAAAGGTCATATCCAGTTGGCAGCGAATCGGATATGTACGTAGTCAGTAATACGCGTACAGCCACGTTCGGGTCAATGCGGACGATACCGCATTTTATTGTCGACAAATCGCTCCGTTTCTTGTGTACTGGAAAACGGCTACTAGGTGAGCACTGGTTGTCGAAGGGAAGAGATGGAGTTATGACCATATTCAATCAGAGAGATCAGAAGAGTTGGTGTAGGCAACTGAAAGTATATCATAAATTAAAAGTTGAACATAACAACTAATAGCTTGGAAGAAGAGACAGAAAGGAGAGAACGAAAAAGAGGGAAGGGAAGAACGAATGAAGTCAACTCGCTTCTCTTCATTCGATGCGCGGACTCCATTGGCAACCACTACAGAAGGCCTCCGTTCGGCTGTGGTGAGTCACTACGACATTTGTCGACGAAAGTCATAATTTATCAGGAAGTGTAGTAAATTGAACGATTAAATGATCTTCTCGAGCTCCAGAATCAAATTTATTACAACGGATTTTATCTCAGAATTACTTGGAATAATACTAATAGAGCGATTGTGTCTCATTTACGCTTATCGAGGATGATCAACATCGCCTGTGATCTTCGGCGAAATACGGTACAATTCCTCGGCCGGTTTACTGGATTCCTCGGTTGACCGTGATACCTTTTGCGTAGAACGAGGCTATGTTATTTCAGACGAATCTTTTAAATAGCCAGGCGGATGGAATTATAAATATTCAATGATGGCGAATACTCCGTCACATAGATCTGTAGAGTTGGAGTAGGCAACTGAAATGCATCCACAATTTTACTTGAAATTACAATCATTAAAAGAAGTACGAATAAACAGAAAGGAGGGAAAGGAAATGAGAGAAGGGAAGAACGACTGAAGCCAGCCCGCTTCCCTCATTCGAAGCAATACCCTCTCAATCGCCATGGACAACCACTTCAGTCGGGACACGCCTCTCTCATCTCGAATGCTCTCTCGTCCGTCAGACAAGCGATCGAGTGTGCAAATTGAAGAGGAAGGAAGGGCATATCAAACACTGGTGATCATCCAAATTCTTCCTCGATGCATATTAAATGTCCACAGAATGAAAATTATACGATTTCTGTGCAGTCATAATCATGATGTAGTTTATTTCAAACACGACAGTTATTTATCAGTCGAGCATAATCTGCAAAAAAAAACAAAAATACGATACTCCCAAATAGAATGAGAAAGGAAGAGCAAAAGGAAGAGAAACCGCGCCGCGCGTCGACGAATGAGAGGGAAAGGAAGAGGAGGGAGAGGGATTAACTCTTATTCAAGAGTGACTCTTATGGCAGAGTTATGGCAGAGTGAAGGGGTAAATGGAAGAGTAGATCACGGATATGTGGGTTTTTAGAGACGGGTTTTCAGAGTTTCTACGTAAAGTTTACATTGCTAGGTCAGGGTACTGTAGTCTGTGGTTCCCAGTGATCCACAGCACCCAGCGACTACAGTACCCTGTAGTCCAGATAACCCAGTAGTCCAAACTACCCTACGACTAAAGTACCCTGTTGTCCACAATACCCAACGATCCACAGTACCCAGCGACTACAGTACCCTGTACTCCACAGTGCCCAGTGATCCACTGTACCCATCAACTAAAGTACCCTGTGGTATTAAACGACACTCGGATATAAGAGCCAAAACTCCTGACGAAATTCATTCATTTCAACAGAATCACTTCACTTCATTTCTCTTCATTTCGCGCTCACTCTTATGGCAGAGCTCTCATTCTTATGGCAGAGTTATGGCAGAGTGGCCATTCCGTCTCACTCTGCCATAAGCGCTCGGTGCGATTTGCATCAATTCGCAACTCTTCCCTCTTCCTTTCCCATCTCTACTCCCAAATGTTCTCTCATTCACTCGTTTTTCCCTTGTCGTGAGTGGTCGACTCCGTCCTCTCTCGGGCAACTCAAGCAGTAAGGTATGGTATTCCGTGTACTATCTATTGATGCAAGTCTAGGGTTGACCAGCAATCAGCAATTCTCACTCACAGATGCCGGCTCGTGGTGCGAAACCGAAAACCCGCGCCTTCTTCGCGCGCAAGCGCCTCGAGGTATCGTACAATAATTAACCGTTCCGCTTAATCCGCGTAATTCCTATCTGTCATTTTCAAATTGGACTGAAAGGTCTTCGACTCACACTGAGAACTGCAGAAACAATCAATAATTAGTTGGCGAATAACATGTTCCGCATAGTACGCTAAACACCGTATTGTCACGGCTGAGCAAGTGAGTTTTGCGCGATACGATAGATGTATCAGCCGACAGGGCTCGACAACCGTCCTGTCTTTTCTAATGCCTTCACTGTTCATTGCTGAACGCGTACTCAACGAGCCTCTCGATCTTTGATCTTTGATCTCATAGTTTATCCCTTCATGCGTGTAAGTAAGGCTACCCTAGAAAGCATTGAACAGCAGGGTATGTAGTCCGTCTAGCAGCTGGCCTCACCAGTGGGTCCCACCTAGTGTTGTATTATGACTGTAAAATCGCTTGACGTGGATACACCTTTGCCTTCAGGCGTGGGCCGCCACTGCCTACGGCAAGTCCGGTCGAGACTTCGAAATCAAGCAGAGCGGCAAGGCTGCTATCAAGTGCTCGGCAATGGACATTGTCACTGCGAGGAGACTCCTGCTGGCCACTGGCCGCTCCAAACGAGGAAGCAATGTCATCCTGAGGACTCTACTCGTGGTCGGTTTCTCTTTCACATGCACAGATACGCTCGAATTACGCACTTGTTGATCGTTGACTTGTGATCTTTGATCTTTGATCTCCGCCTCTCGTAACTAGATCCAATTTGGCGATTTCAGGAGCGCCTCCTCGCTGCTCCCGGATTCAAGATTGGCTCGGTCAAGATGCTCGAGATTTCCTTCTGAGTGAATTGCACGAAGACAATTCCCCACTCGATACTTTCATTACTCGTGTGATCGATAAAAGAATATGCGATATTCCATTCATCATCTTGTTGGGTACTAGAGCTCGAGAAATGATACCGCCGTTTCTTCATTTCGCACACTCTCTCGCAAACAGAGCAGTCAAAACGCTTTGTTCTCCTTATTGGAATTCCGGAATCAGTTCCAACAAGAGAACTCTAGTACGGTAGTGAAGTTCGCAGCGACACTCTCCATTACATACTCACTGCTAGGGATGCCCAACCAATTCCAATACCCAATTAATTGACGAAAATTATAAATTGTAATTTTATTGTCTCTTCTGCGTAGTCAAATATAATTTCAACCTCTTTATATTCTTCACCTGGCTTCATTCAGTCCCTTTTTCAGTGTTTGCATCATCTGGACTATCCTAGAGTCAATCCATGCCTGATTCCATTTAGTTCCGCTGCACTGACGAGCACAAACGGCTATTGAAGCGTCTTTCTTCTTTCCCTGTGGTCTCTCGTCGGTTAGAGAAGCGAGAGAGTATGTGGAATGAAGAGACTGATTCTACACTCAGAAATACACTCAGGAAAGCAGGGATGTCTGAATCGTTCTCCTCATTCCACCTCCTTTCTCGAGGGACAGAGAAGCGAGAGAGCACACGAAATGAAGAGAGTCCATGATGAAGAAGTCCTCGCTCAATATAGAGTAATCGCGCCCGAACGGATCGGATTATAGGGGAGGATTCGAGGTCCTTTCACCTCGGACTAACGGGCAGATGACGGCTCGTAATTACCGGCTCTGAATGGGCTTGTACTTTCACACTCGGTTGTTCTCGCACATTTGCTTGTTTTCAGCAACAAATAAACAATATTGATATACAATTTCTCGTACACACTTTTACTCTATTTTTTAAACATTCTCATCGGTTTACTCAGCTGTGACCTGGAGGAGAGACTATAAAAACGCTGAGCCCTGGAATATGATTACCGTAGTTTTCGAACAATTTCATGTACGCGAATCTTTCTCTTGCTCATGTTCAATAGCCCTAGTCAAACCCTACCACCGTAGTTTCACGTAACTCAATCCGTTTTCTGTTGGGAACCTTTCGTCAGTTACTTGCTCATGTAGAGGAAAGGGATACCATTGAGCCAATCGCCCATGAAAATATGATTGAGCGAATTGAATGGGAACATGATCGCATAAAATGACTTGTGATTCCCTTTCTCTGACTCTCTCCATTTCCCCTACTCTCTCACCCTTCTCTAACCATATCCGAATATCGTTTGTCATTACTACTCGCTTGCCTCTTCTTTTGCAATCCGATAATCTCGTATTTAACTTTCGCCCGTTTTTGATGGGATTGAATGACGATTTATACCTCCTTTCTCCTGGTTGAAACGAAATCGCTGCTCTCGATTGGGTGAGTCGGCATCGCAACAGTTCGGCTGCCCATTGACTTCTTTCCATTTTAGTTGAGTTTCACCGGATTCACAAATTCAGGTTAGATTTTGGGCTTTGATTTTTGCATATTGTCCAGTTAAAGGAAAATAAAAATTGGACCGATTGCCGTTCTCTCCTGTCGAACTTATTACCAAAATCCACAGAGCTCCGGTACCCTTCCCGCACTACCGTCCTTTGTTCGGGGGGTGATGTCAAGACTCTCTCCAATTTCCTTGGTCTATCGTTTCGGCTGAGATTCCCATTGTGCTCATCATAGCCGACAGTAAGGCGAGAGAAAACGGGAAATGATGAGTGTCATAATATTTCTCCCACTCTCTAAGGAAGGCAAGGGGCACACAACAGGGTCCTTTGTTATTACTAATGTTTTGATGGGCAGAGGATGGGAGGATTGGAAGAAAAGGAGACTGTCTCACTTACTAGGGTTGACCGTTCGCACAAACGCAAGCGACTCGCAATGAGCGAAGAATGACTCTCATTGCGCAATGAGACGAGTTTCGATACGCAATGGATGCGCAATGCAAATTGATTCCCTCTCTTTGCGCGATTCGTCCAAGGCTGCGGAAAAGCCCGCGATAAGGGGTGAAACATATTCGAATAATACCAAAATTCTGAACTCATTCCACTCTCACCCATTCTTTCCCTCGCCGAATCGAACAATGCGATCGATGCGCAATGGATGCGCAATGCAAATTGATCGAGTCTCATTGCGCAATGAGAGTCGAATTCGCCCTATCATTGCGCAATGGATGCAAATCGCTCGTCTCAATTCGCAATTTGCGCTATTCGATTGCGTTGCGTCAACCCTATCACTTACCCTATATCCCATCAGACGGTCAGAAAAAACGAGAGATGCCTTTAAGTAAGGAGAGTTTTCCTCGGACGAAATCTGAGATGGGCTATTGGCATTGCGCGACTTTTACAATCGACCAATGACTGTTATGGACAAAAGGCAGTTCTCTTTATTTCACACCATCCCTTCGATAGGACAAGTGAGATTTGGATTAGTCATGGACAAAGAATGTCCCCGCCCTCTTTTCCATTTCGACACCTTACAATGACCACTCATGACGTTGTTTTCATTGCGTGCTGCAAAAGGTAAATAGCTAGGACAGTCACTCATTTACACTTGCAAAATCTCGTGTAGAAAGTCGTATTTTCATGATTTTTGTTGGGATTTTGCCGAGAATTGAGTCATTCTTCCTCCATTCACTCAGCTAATAACAATTTCCCCGGGAATTATCCATCGCATCTCTATTTGTCGCTTCAAATGTAAGTGGATACTCATCAAAATAATGAGATGAAGAGAGGAGCGGGAAAGGGAAGGAATCATCCGCTCTCCGGCTCATTATATAATATTTGTCCGCCCGACTATTGCCTTTGATTTGCATTCTCGGCGCCTCTTTTGATACAGTTTGTGGATGCTTTATCATGCTTTGTAGTATGCAGTGATCTCCAGCGGGACGCAAGTGCCTTGGTTAACGAAATGAGCAGGCCTTTCTAGGTGTTGTTCGCCAATTTCCATTCATTATAAATAACCAAGAAAGTGCACTCGTAAACGAATAGACTCCTGTGAATGGACTCATCTGAGCCAATTGCCAGTCTTTTCCCACCTGCGGGGGGCGCCTACTTAGACTCGCCTGGACTCTCTCCATCCCCTCAGATCTCTCGCTTTCTCTGACTGTCGAGAGACAGTGCCGATTAGAGAGAGAAGGATCATCCCTCTCGCCCGTGTCCTCAGTCCATTCACCACCTATTCTTCCCCTAGGGCGATTTATCATACGCCATAATTTGAAACCGCTGCTTTCAACGGGTCGTTTAACGAGGTCTACTGCCCTGAAAGGTAAAGCCTACCCGTTATTCTCACTAAGTTCCGTTGTGATTCCATTAATCATGACTTTAGTGATGATTTTAGTGAAATTGCCGTGTTACTCTCGTATCCGCTATACTCCCGTACTCAATTCATCTCGTTATTTTACTCAATATTCCATATTGGAAATGTCAAGAAGTGGCAAATAGAAATAGATTGTAACTACTACGGTGAAATTCAAATTCGCCCGGGGAATCAAGTGGAGTTGTGCCACATGGCGTTAATGAGTGTCGGAAGTTGTTGTGGGATACTTTGATGAGTCAAGGGTGTTTGTTGAAACTAACAAGGAAGATCATAGGGGATACAAACATCTTCCGATTTCTTGTCTCCTCATTTCACAAACTAGTATCTCTAACCGGTAAAAGAGCGAGTCAAATGAAGTGACAATTGTGTGTAAGCCGCCGATTTGAAAGGTCAGTAACTGACTCTTCCTCTTTATCTTCTCCACACGTTTTTTGCTTCCTGAGTGACTGTACACCTCTTCATTTTGGTTTTGTCTATTGAGACAGTTCGTCACTAGGGCTTCCCAGCCTGCCTTCTCCTAATTTGTTCAGCCACTTCTCTTCCTTCGCCTGTGAGCTTCCGCGTTGGCTGAAGTATACTAAACGTAATATTGACTCGTTTTCTTGTTTTCTCACCAGTTAGGTCCGTATTGCGAACGAACTCTAATGGGCACATAAGCGTTACAATATCATATTATACCCCTCCTTTCGGCAAATTCGGCAAATTGGTAGTAACTCCGGTTACGAAAGTTAAACGTGCCCTAGAAGTCTGGCCAGCAAGGGATCACGTAGGCCACGTCGTACCGGGCCTGTGTACCCCACCAGGCCTGTTTCTCTCAAGACAACTGTAAAATCGCCTTGATTGTGGAAGCAACTTTAACTTTTTTTAAACTCCCCCTTTCACTCCCCTAATCCGCCCCTCCTTCACCGAACGAATGACGCGCTTCATTGCTGTCTTATAGATACGATATATGCACGAGCAAAAAGTCGAAGGGTATCTATCCGCGTCCATATCCAATCCCTCTAAATACCTCCACGCACAAAAAGCGCGACCTTCCTAATGAAGACTCGACCGGGTCTCTCGTTTCTCCTCACTATCTCCCCTTGGACAGATCACTTGATGGGGTTTAGTGAGATGGTCTATCCGGTCAGCCTAAACGATATAGCAGTGGAAATGGAGAGACTCGGGTTCGAGGCGCCTCAGTTTTTGCTGATTGGCATAGTCAATTAGCGGTGACTAATGGGCCAGGTAAATGATTGGATTGAGTCCCGATTCGACCGGAAGCAAGGACGATTCGAGTGAAGGACTTGGATTACTCAACTTTTTTTGATTTAGCCCATCCCAAGACCATCTAGGACTGTCTTTACTTGATTGTTCGTTATTGCATTCGAGCTATGATTGCTTCATTGAACAGTATTTCTACCGGACTCATCAAACGCTACTTTTCCAGATTTATCGAAATCACGCGAATCCCGCCTCTTCGTATACTTCCCCTCTTGTCTTGAGAAGTCCACTCACCCCTCTTGCAATCGTTTTCACACTGTTTCGAATTCCCAGCGCGTTCAAATGAATTGACCGGGGCAATTTCTCCGCAGTCGTTCTCACTAACATATGTATTCATTTCGATCGGTCAATTCCCCCCTTCCGCCTCCCTTTGATCTCCCCCGCCCCTTCCCTTTCTCAGGTTGGATCGCATCGCTTCGCGCAGTGGGACATCGGCCACTGAATAGGTGTAATGACATCGGAGGTAAAAAGTGGTAATATTATTAGATTAATAGGAGGACAGCGCGCTCTTTGCTATAGGGACAACACCGACCGCTTTGATGGGTCTCGTTTGGGAAAAGTTTAGGGAGACACAGATGGAAGTTCTCCGATTTCCGATTGGTTAATGAGCGCGCTTCTCATTTTGCAGACTCGATGACTTGTTGGATAGCTCAAAGTGTTTAGTTCCTACTTCATTTGAATTTTTGCATACTTAGCAACCATTCATTATTGTTGGATTCCCGTAATGAAATGTAATGATGCTTGCTGGACAGCTCTCAGTATGTGTCTTTTAGTGCCTTTGACTTCTTTGCAACCATACATTAGTGAGGGTTTCTCAATAAATGGTCTCATATTTTCGCACACTTTCTCACTGAAGAGAGGACGCCTGAAATTGAGTATCGATTATTTGCTTTTTATTTGCTGTGAATACTGTAAACTATCCTGCCATGGATTCATTTGTTCTCTACCAGCGCTTTCCCGGTGCTCCAATACCATTATCGTTTGTGAATAGATTCCCCTCTATCAATCAATATCTATCATGCACCTCTCTATTCAATCATTCCTGTTGATACATACACAGCCGCGTCTTACTCAGATTGGTTCCTATTGTGCGATGGAGATGGAAGGAAGAGGAGGAGAGAGAGGTTTCTCCACTTTTTGCCCTCCCCAATCCATCATCTCTTCTCTATCGTATCTAATATGTCGCGGCCCATAGCGCGGTTACGGTAGATTGGACATTGATCCAGCTCCGATACGGTAGCTTTTGGCACTTAATCGGATGTCACTTTGGTCGCGTTACGGTACGCTGCATTTCCATTTAGGGGATACGGTAGCCCTTGGCACTATATCATCGCCCTTTTTGCCCATACAATAACGGGAAACGATGCGCGGTCTCTACGGACAACTGCCTAAGTGTACATTTACTCTTCCATCCAACCATCCGCCTCCCCTCCTCCTCCCTTTTTTCCCCCTTTCCTATACACCAACCATTCATCGACACTAATTTATAAGCGCATCGGCGCAGATTGAGAGTCCTCTCCTTTCCTAATGCAGAAGAGAGACTACTAAGTGATTCTCTTCTCCATTTCTCATTTCATTCCCTACCGTATCCTCAAGTCAATTCCTCCCCCATCCAATCGTCCTTATACATCTCATCATGAAGGGTTGAGGCGGAACCCCATTCCCCCCCCCATCTCATCTCCTCCAATGATCAGTGCAGGCAAGGGACTACTACTCCTGTGCACATCACACCTCGCTAGCTAATTGCCTATACCGCCTCCCCCCGCTCTTCAAAATGCCCCCTTTTCGGTGCGTGATGGCGTAAGACAGTGAGCCTGTGTGATATCGCACCGTATAATTTGCGCCTAATTGCCATCTCCTGCCATCGATATAGGCCTGATTCACTTAGTCGAGAGTAAATGATTGCCTTCACAGTGCAACGTATCCCCCGGATCGATTCTCGGCCCGTGCATGATGTTTTGTAAGGACGCCCTTGTTACGCCTGGACCTTTGGCTATTCACAATCAGCTCCCATATTCCATGATGGACTGATACTCTTCATAGGTTCTTCCCTCTCATGCCACGGAACCTTTGGGTAGACACTCAATAGATATCCCTTTCATGTCGAGCATCGCTATTATCTCACACCCGTGTTCTCTTCCCCGGGGATAATCCATCCTAATAAAACACTTGATCTGTCGAGAGATGAGACAATTGGGGGAGTGCGTGTCCCTTTAAGCGGGCGGCCCTTTACACCTGTGGCGGGTTGGCACCAAGGTACGGTAGCTGACCAAAAAGAGGGAGATGATTGAGTTGAACGGGATAGGCGTCGGTTCATACCTCAAATTTGGGTAATCAAACCTGGATAAATTGAGTTCTCACCCCTTGATACGTCTGGGTCTTGGGCTATTCACAATCAGCTACCACATCCATTGCCTATCCATGACGTAACTCCGCTCGCACGTGCCACGTATCAATGAATAGGCGAGCTCCGGGTTATGGCCCCGGGAGCTAAGGGCCCCCAATGAATGGACCTCATTCACCCCCATCCATTTACAACAGGTATACCTCGCACCTGAATGGGGCGCATAACTGGGGGTAATGGGATCTGCCCTGGGGCTATTCTGGTGGTACGGTAGCTCACTTACACCTGATTTTGTTGAGCTAAGGATCTCGTAACTTCTTCGATTTTTGGCCCAGGCAACAACCGCTTTGAATATGGAAGGGAATACTTGTTGACGCGCCACGAACTCTTAGTCCCTGAGATTAGACTCTCTGATCATTCTATCCGACCTTTGATGATCAGAGGAGAATAGCAATAAATCGGCACGCGTCTCTGGCTCTCTCCATATCGCCTTGTCTCTCGCCCTCTCTCACCTGCTAGATAGCATGAATAAATAGGAGAGCTCCGCACCTCCCAATCAATAGTGAATCATTAAGCATAACTATTCACGCTCGCCCTATAGCCCATCATCACTTTTCTTCTTCTCCGTCCAATTAGCGATAGAGGCGCCCATCATTTCCGATGTATATTCCAGCTCCTCGGAGCCGATAGCTTTCCATCGGCACCAGATGTGTTGATTCAATTCTCCCTCTCACATTTTAACTTCCTCTCACACCCTTTGAACAGCGGAGGCAACGCTCGTTTATTGAGATCATTTGATTGGGATTGGGGAGGGAGAATAGCACATGTATCGATTACTACCGTACCTTTAGCTCCTGACTTAACGACTAGTTACAGTACCTAAGACACCCTTAAGTCAATTTGATTCGTGCTGGAAGCCTGTAGCAGATTGGATGTCCTTTCCCCCAAATTACGTGAACTCAATTTTTCACGCGCCTCTCTACAAGTGCACTCGAACAATTCGCTCTCAATTCAATCCAATCTCCCCCTCCTCTCCTCCCGGTTGATTACGGTACCCATCGCTGCTCGCTGCTCTTCACTCAACGAGCCAATCGCGTTTTCCGCTCTCGTCTCTCCATTTCGCATGCTCTCTCGCCGGTTAGAAAGGAGCGAAAGAGTATGGTGTATTAAGAGACGCAGCCAAAAGTGGGCACTTCTAAAAAAGATACCACTGACGAGCTTTTACCCGCAATTCTTTCCTATCTAGTCTCTTCCCAGCAGTGTCTCAAATCGTCTCAAATCGTCTCATAAACCATGTTTCTTTTTTTTGACAGTTTTCGCGTCAAACTCTCTCCATTTCGCCTGATCTCTCGCTTTCTCTGACCGAAAAAAACAGAAATCGTCGCCAATCTCATCAAAGCCGCCATTGACACAATTTCACATCCGGCAAATAGGAAGTCCGGGTGCCGACGCTTCCCTATTGCAGCATTAAAGCATGACGATGGGCGTTCGGCTTTTATCGCTTTTCGTAGCTCCATTTTGATGTTTGGCTCATTTGAATCATACCTATCCAGTGCTGGCGGCGATCCTTTTGTATTGTCGTGGTTTCAGAACACTGTCGACAGGATTGTTCATCCCATGGTGAAAAATGGGATACCCGTTGGCTTGGTTAATTGGGCACCTATGATTGGAACGTTCTTAGAACGCGGAGCATGGGTCCAAGACCTGGTCAGGTAATCAAATTCTCGGCTCCGCTCAAGGTTGGGCAATCGCGTACCCCCGGTCAGTGATCCGATGCTAATGAGCAGCTCGCACCTCAATCTGGCCTCCTTCATGATTATCGTTTAGTGAATAACTCAGGGAAAGCCTAATCACTAGGGTTCTCTTAATTGAATTCCAATGGAATTCCAATAGAGTTCCATTACCTCATCATTCACCACACTCTCTCGCAACCAGAGCAGTCAAATCCCTTTGTTCCTCATATTGGAATTCCGGAATCAATTCCAACAAGAGAAATCTACTAATCACTCTAATAACCACGCGCCTCTGGCTATTAGACTTATTGGACCATTAGGCCCTATACAAGGAGCTATTGAATTACCTTGATGGGATATGATGAGTGTTTGGATGAGGCCAGAGAAGCGAGATAGCGTGCAAAAACGAGGAGAGCTGTCCTCCATAGTTATGATAGGGCAGTGGCCGGCGCCACTGCTTACCGTGTGTCTACTCATATTCCTATGTCACCTTTCTTTCCTTCTCTGGACTCTCTCCTATTCGCCTGCTCTCTAGCGTTGTCTGACCGGCAAGAAATAGTAGTTGGCCGATCCCCCTTTCCTGTTCACATAACCTATTACCAGCACTCATAGCGCGCCACGATATTAGCATTAGGGGGAGGGAAGGTGAAGGAATCAAAGGGAATTGATTGATGATCAGTAGTTGAACTCGAGAGGGGTTCAATGCCCTCAGGGATTAATTTTATTGTGTTTGATGAAGACAACGGCTCAGAATTGCACAGGTCCGTCGCACAAGACATTTGAGGACAGCGTGAAACATAACTAAACTTATATTGACGATGAGCTCGCTTTGAGTAGTAATCTTCGAGAATGCACGGTGATTGGTATTCAGAATATTACTCAGACCTTGCCAATTGTCTCAAGACAAAGCCCTGATAACCCCCTTCTGGCAGCCTGTTCTGCCCTCTCGTTTACCACTCATCCCTCCCTCTTTATCCGATCACTCCCTAACAGACCGCCCCCATTGTAATCAGTGATGATGGATCATTATCCAATCAGGGCTCGGGCCTTTCATCTTTTATCCGCGCACCAGACGCTCTATCTATTCCCCGGAGAAGTTCCCGGCTCTGATAAGGATCCATGTTTCACCCACCCCCTCTATTCTCGAATCGACACACTTCTCTGAATGAACATCATCGTTTATAGCCCCGCTCAATCTATTCATATTCTGTGTGTGCGCTGTGAGTATCACCTCTTCCTCTATTTGAGTATGTCTATTGTGGGGAGGATGTCATTCGGAGAGGGGGAGAACGATGATAGGTGATGAAGCAGCGGTGAAACTTCACAATCATCGATTCGATTCTCTAGCTAACTCTCGCTCTCGTGTCTTTCTATCGATTTGTATGAAAGCTAGGTTGCACTTTACGAAATTCGACAGCATCGAAGCTATCCTAGCTGGAAATTATCGGTTATCGGTAAAGTAAGCTTTCAGTTTGACACATTCGTATCCAATCATTTATCTTTATTTTCGTACTAATCCATCCTCACTATCCTCAATCGTTCATCCCTTCTCATTCATCATTTCCCAATTTGCATCCGAATGCCCGCACAGTTTGCTCATCATTAACGCTCGTGGGAAGGTCCCGGAATGTCTGGACTCTCTCAAATCTCCCTGCTCTCTCGCCTACTCTGACACTCGATCGCTTTATCAGGTCAATATCGGGGGACATTTCCCGGTCATCAGGCCCGGCTGCAATTACCCGCTAGAAGTACTACAGGATTTGTGCAATCATTGCGCGCATTCATTCAACCTTGTACTCCTACCTCTTCCCCTTCTCTTCCCCTCTCAATTTCAATCCATTTCATTCCTGATGAGTTCGGGCTAATGAGGAGTAGTAGTACTCCTACTCGGAAATGGGTCTATCCATCAATCCATTACACTTTCCCAAGTACGGTCGATCCAGTTCCTCTCGAGCGAATCAGTTGGCAATGCGGATAAAAACTAATGGAGTCTATAAATCAATCTGTGTCAATAAACTGCGTCAATTAGTCAATTTAGTAGGTGGATAGGTGTAGGGGGAGATGGAAGAAAGAAAATTCGCTTCTTGCTTATGTGTTCATCTTCGATTCTCCCAATAAGTTCTGGTTGATTCACCTCTTCTTCTTTCCTTCTTCTCCTCTCATAATCGTTTCAATGCAATCGCGCGCTCTTCTATTGGCTCATCTCCGCCCTCCCCGTGACTCCGCCCCCTTTCATGAGGAGAGATGAAGAGAATGAGGAGAGCGAAGGGAGGCAGGGAGAGGGGGAACAATATTACCTACTCCCTTCCTCTCCCCCTTCCGCCTCCCCTCTCGATGAGATTACTGTAAGAGTCTATCTATAACAATAGCGAGTAGTTCATCCATTTTCACCCCCTGTAATGATAACACTTAGCCTTTAGCACCGACTAGGCGATTAGCAAGACGTAATCGTGTTCAGAAGTAAAAGTTATCCGTCCGGAATACGTATTTTTGCGGAGAAATAGGAAGATAATAGTTATCGTGAGCATTCTTCGTGACATTTTGCGCCGAGTTAGCCTAAGATCGCACTGGCTATCGCATTTGTGCTCGATTTTTGAGACGTTCTTTTTTCATGCCGGGAATGATTTGAAGTTACTCCGTGCTTTAGTTTTAGTTGTTTTTTTGAGAGAAAAATGGGCCAACAATCACACGAGCTCGATTATCATTTGAAGAATGCGTGAAACTCAACTCATCCTAAACTTTTTTCGCGATCCGCTGGGTATTTTTAAGCCACGAAGCATCTAATTCCAATCCGTTTCAACTGTTACTGTATCCTCATCGTGTTTCGTAATCATCTCCTTTCTTTCTGCCATATATTCAATCTCCTCCCACAGGCTTCTTTCCCATTTTCCCCCCAGTCAAACAATAATAATATCCCCCTCTCTCATCCAAGGAAAGAAGACGACGACGATATTTAATGAATCTGTCAGAGCCAGTACTCATCTCCTCCTCCTCTGTTCCTACCTCTCCTGCCTCCCTAAATCGTCTAACCCTCTCCATTTCCCGTGCTCTCTCGCCCTGTCTAACCTCCTCACTCCGACTCATTTCCCCCCTGAAATAGGACTTCTGTAATAATCATTCACAATATTAGCAATTCCTGGCTTCTGATTGCCTGTATCGGCTACCGTATCAACTAGTATCCATGTAAACATCACCAATCGACGTTTTGCCTCGACAAATTTAGCATTTCACACCACGCCAAAAAGTTGCACCTGCTTCCCAAGAGCCCATTACCCCATGATATTACATTTGAGTGAGTGGGAAAGCGAGCGAGCGGAGGGGAGAGAGGAGGGAGTCTACTACTCATTTCTCCATGTCTGCAATCACTATCGCTCTTGTCCTTTCTCACACGCACTAAGTACCTTATATATTGCTATAATCGTCGCCTGATTTGGCTTAGCGCACTTCATCATAAGGCTGTCATAATGAGCGTCGTCCTTTAGTAGCGCCCCAGATTACAATTAAAATTTCGACCTTTGCAAAGCGCTTCTGATTCGGACAGCTTACGAATCAATTCCCTGTTCTTCTTAAGCGTGTCATTGTCGCAAATGTGAGCGAAAAAAACAGAATTTGAAGATGTTTTCTATTGCAGATGACCTCCGTCACGCTCCCGAGCAACCCAGAGCCCAGTCTGAGCGGCCTCAACGGCGCACATAGTCCCGTCAAGGAAGTGGACACCGTCCAGCTCACTCCCTCGCCCGAACCGGTAAGTAGAACAAGCCATCTCTCCATCCTACGTGCTCTCTCACCGGTCAGAATGACTGCCCGTAACGATGACTCACAGTATATTTCGCCATCTATCCCATAACTTTATCCGTTTATCCCCTCCGCGTGTGCAACTGCTGCTAGAAACTTCCTCGTATTTCGACTATTTCTCATTGTTTGGGAGAATCGAAGGTTGCAATAAGATAAAGAGCCATTCAGACCTCACCTCAACCGCGCAAGGACTCGTCCGCGAAGACCGGTGGCTACTCCATTTCCAACTTGCTCGAGAAGAAAGAGGAGAACTCGAGTCCAGGGTACATTTTAGACTCAAAATCTTTACGTGTTTTGTGATTTGCGCTACGCATTTCCTATTTCGTTTCACATGAAACAGCCTAGCAGCTGCAACGCATAGTCTCTTGGACGAAATAGTGAAACAACAACAACTTTTCGATCCTTGATTTCGCCTTGAATGGGGTGTGAAATGAAGCAACGACGCGAAATTCACGCGCGAAACTCCTCGGCCATCGCTCAATTTAGATGGGCTCGTTATCAGCCCATCATCGTCTTAAGGCTTCTTTCCCCCTCTTTCTTGCGTCTGTTTTCAAGTGGAGTAAGTGTCCACTGGGGGGAATTCTGAAGATGATAGCCCCCAATAATAGGAGGAGTTGAGTCTGGAGAAAGACATGAGTTGCCGTAGTCTTCGAAGAATTCGGAAAAAAGAAGAAGAGTTGATCTTTGATCTTTCGCAGATCCTCATCGGCCGCCAGCGAGAACGATGATGCAGAGTCGGGTTGCGACACGGACGATAACATGAAGTGAGTGGTTGATCTTTGATCTTTCTTCTAATAGCTAGTTGACTGTTGATGCTGACGTCAGAACAGTAGTTCCTCTCCTTTCTCTAAATCTCTCAAATTCACCTGCTCTCTCGCTCTGTCTGACCAGAGGAGCCCATGCTTCAATCCCAGGCAGCCGACTGTCACATCGCATAGCCTAATCCACTCATCGAGAGGCCTATTCCCCCCCTTATTGCCCAGTTAATGCCCTCTTCCCAGTTATGGGCCTTGATTCATATTCGAGTAGATCGGTGTACTACGCTCATTAGCCGGCACTTCCTAGCCAGACTGAGACGGGCATTTCTCATCGACTAAGCACCAGGGGAAGAATGGGAGGGCTTGTCATGACTCTTCTCATTTCGCGTGCTCTCTCGTCTTTTTAACCAATTAGGGAGCACACGACAAGAAGAGACCATTTCTTCTCCATCCCTAGCAGCAAGTAGTAGTTGTTCCCTAGAGACCAGAGAGGGGATCGTAATGGAAAGAGAGGCTCGATGGTCCTTGTCCCGTTGTTTTACAAAGATCAAAGATCAATCTAGATATCAGCATCAGAAGGACAAGCCCAACCGATAATCAGTAGCCCATTGCAGCTGATAGTAGTAGTAGTAGTAGTTATCTTCTACGTCGTTTAGTCATACACTCATATTTGAGTGTGAAAGTGGAATTGGGAAGGGAAAGGGGAGAGAGTAAATGGGGATAGATTACGGCCTTTCATCACCTATCATTTGACCGGCCGGAGAGAAGTCTTGAGGTGAGATAATTGCGCAGCAAACATGATGGCAATAGAGAGAAGATAGGGATGGGGAGATTGAGGGATGATTACGGTATCAGGGACCGAATTATCGATTTTCAGGCCCGGTTTGGACCACGCCGCACTGTCCCAGCTCCTCCTGGAGACCGGCACCGCGTTCCCGACCCCGGTAAGACAGAGATCAAAGATCAAGGAATATTGATTATTTTTTCCAGATTTCCTCATCCGAGAATGGCGTTGACATGGCACAGGCGGCGCAATTGCAGGTTGATATTTGTCCTATTTTAAATCCCAAGCGATTATAATTATGAATAATTCATCATCTCGCACTTTTCGTACGCACTGCAAGAGTCTGTGTGCACTTTTGGTTCTGCGATTTTCGCGCCGTATTTTATATTTTTATTATTTATTTAATTAATTTAATTATTAATTTAATAATTTTAGCAAGCCTATCTGTCCCTACTCCTCAACAACGCGGCATCTAATCAACTTCGCGGAATGATGGGAGATGGAGGTAATATTCTCTTTCTTTCTCGGTGAAAAGCAATAACACAAATCTCTCTCGCTCGCTGACTTGATAGCTGCTTTAATAGCCAACTAGACCTAATCATATATCATAACCGGCCGATACGGCTATTACTTCTACTCGGCTCTCAATGGCAATACGACATCGACTCTGATTGTTCGAAGAATAGAAGAAATGAAAGAGAAGGAATAGGGAGGGGGATTCTTCATTTCCAATACCATAACATTTCTATAACCGGGGAAAGACTGTGGAAATGAAGAGAGTACAGAAGTGTGGCGGGCTGTAATCTTTACGATTCTACTATTTTGTGGCCCACAGCTCGTGTCTCTTTCCATTGTGTCCTATGGATGGGCTGAGGATGGGGAATATTGGCAGAGACGATCTTTGCCACCCTCCCTCCTCTCCCCAATGAGGCTCGATGACAGGGCTCAATGAGAGGAGAGATCCTGTGTGAGATGGAGAGAACCTAAGGACAGAAAAGGAGGGGGGCGCGAATTGAGGAACAAGTGATTGAAAACGTGTGAGAGTGAATGCGCCAAATGTGAAAGGCCGAGCGAGAATGTGTGTAAGGATATTGAATAGGGGCCAGCCGTGAGAGTGGATGTGAAAGGGTCCTTTCATTTGATGGGATACGGTAGCCTGGGGATCGGGAATATGTTGTTATCTTGAGGGGGTTGAATGGAGATTACTGAAATGTGCTCAATCGATTAGGATACGGTAGCTAATCGATAAGGGAATACGGTAGTCAAATCGCTCTGATTCAGGCAATCCCCTCGCCGCATTCGGGCTTCTCACCGACCTGCAGTCCCTTGCCGGAAACCAGATGCGAATGTCATCCTCGAACAGCGCCCTGAGGCTATCGCCCAATTCGATGATCCAGGTACTGACAGTGACAGTGACAGTGGCTGAGAAATGGTAGTGTCAATGATGTGACAATTGCCAATGACAATTCCTTTTTAGAAGAAGCAGAGCCGACCGACGTTCACCGGCCACCAGATCTTCATGCTGGAGAAGAAGTTCGAGCAGACCAAGTATGTTTTTGTTATTTTGTTATTGTTTTTAATTTGAAATTATAGGTACCTCGCGGGCTCCGACCGAGCGCAGCTGGCGAATGAGCTGAACATGAGCGAGAGCCAAGTCAAGGTGAGGTTGCTATTTTACGGTTCCGGATTTGACGGTCTTTCATTTCTAGAGTTCTCTTATTGGAAAATGATTTTCCAATAACGCTAATGGATTTCCAATAATCTCCCCATTCTTCACACTCTCTCGTCGCGAGAGCAGTCTATTCCCTTTGTTCGGCTTATTGGAAGTCCTGAAAATTTTCCAATAAGAGAACTATATTCATTTCACAGCGCCACTATTGCAGAGTATGACTTAAACGATTCAGAAGATGCTATATTTGCCATTCAATTAGGGTGTTGGGTACCTGTGAGATGCGCGCGCTAAAGGCCTCTACTTTGTGTCTTCCCTTTACTCCAGAACTAGAGAGATCGAGTAAAGGTGCGCTCTATCATCTCGCCTGCCAGAGGTCTCCCGCTGGCAATTAGGGCTCATATTGAAGCCCTGTGGGCGCTAAACGAGCGCGAGCGGGGATCCCTGGTCTTCTATTATAGATGGGGAGCCCTCCAGTTGCACACCTCTCATTAGGGTGCTTCAATCTGCCTTGCGGGAATCATTTGGGAGGGGAGATATGGAACAGAATATGAAACGGGGATCCTATTATAGGGCTTCATAGGAGTAGGCAGAAATGTGGAAAGAATCCGAAAGGATAGAGACCAAAAGAGTGAACAAATGTGTTTCACGACATCTACAAGGTCAGACCTCCCATTTCTGTCCAATTATTCGTCGCCCCCGTTGTGAAAAAAACCACAAATCACTAATTTGGCTTATTCGTCTTTCTATCACATAAGATGAGTATCCATTCCACGCGCCAGCTGTAATTCCCATTCAAGAACCACGACTAATGGATTCATAGTTGCCATCAGTGACTAAAGAGCATGATGAGTCCATGCCTATGACTCAATTGTTGAATGGCTAATTGGGAGTCGATCATTCATGGATATGCGCTCTCTCTCTGGGAAGTCAGAGAAGGCGAGAGAGCATGGGAAATGGAGAGAGTCATGCATCTTCATACGCTTCAAGCCAGCTGCGAGCTGTCATCACCCATTAACAAGCGATGTTCTCCGGCCCTCTCCGCCTTTCGCGTGATCTCTAACAGGATAGAGTCTCTTTGCCCATTACCGTTCCTTGGAATAGAGAGACATCATTGTAATGACATAGAGAGAGCAACACAAGCTCATCACATAAGTCGATCGCATTTGCATTGAATTGGCCCGTCTTTCCTCCCTCTTCTTCTAAAGGATCTACTCATCTCATCTCCTCTTCTCCTCTCCCATTCAACTTCTTTTGAGATTCTCGAGGGATGAATTCAATTTCCAATTTCTGTATATAAGGATGATGGGCTTTGAGAGGCGTATTCAGCCAGGATAAAGGAATAATATGAAGGAAGAAGGGAAGAGGAAATAGAGGGGCATTGAGGAATGGGGATGGATGGCTACGGTAGCTGTTAGTTTTCATTATTTGATTGAGTGATGATAACGATTACATTAAGCCGGGACAAAACAGTGAGCTTATCCGTTTTGCATGGAACTGTGGTGTGGAGTGTTTAGGTGGCCAAAAAGAGCTGCCAAAAACAAAGAAGATCTAAAGACAAAAAACAACAATAACAATAATAATATAAACAATTACAGGTCTGGTTCCAAAACCGACGGACCAAGTGGAGAAAGAAGGAGGCCGCGGACAATGCCCTCGTGAAGAGGGAAGACATGCAGAATGCCCATCCAAATGGTGAAAATTTTATTGAAAAGAGGAAATTATGGAATGGGAAACACGATTGTATGTGTTATGTTTCATAGAATCGTCAAAGGTGTAGAGTTGAATAATCTTTGATGAGAGAGCGGAACCAAAGATCAATGCAAAAAAATTTTTGAACAAAAACAGTCTTAGCAGATCACGGCAAGTTGAGATAATAGTTTAGCAACGCGTTTGGAGAATGCACAAAAACCCGAAAGCCGAGTTATGTTTCACAAAATCCCCAAAGGCGTTGAGAAGAGTTATCATCCGATGATTCGAGGATCTCTTTCGAAAAGATATAAAATACTTGTTCATAAAGTCTATCCAGGTCACGGCAAGTGCTCTCCCCTCGTCGAGACGACCACCCCTTCTCCCTCCGAACAATTAGCCGCATTCCATGCAATCCAGCCTTTTCTCGCAGCAAGAAAGTGATCCCGCCATACCCTCCTTAGTCTTTTAAACACAACAATAAGTCGTTCAATAGGAAAGTCACCCATTACTCTCCTCGCAACACTATCTATCGTGCAGAAGTCTTTTCATTTCCTTATTGAACGACTATTTGTTTCGTCACCTTTCAAAGCGTACTCCCCGTCCTAATAATATGTCCAAAGGCTGTCCTCGGATTATATGCAGCAATAATCACATTTTCTTCCTTATTTCGAATTCCCGACCCAGTTCAGAGAGTTACAGTTATGACAAAACCGCATAGATGTTCATTGTACGTAAATATGTTATTATTTCCCTGGTTTGATCTCATCTTTGACGCATAGTATTCCGTGCAAGATTTGTCCTTTTTTTTCGAATTTTTCAGAATATTCGTATTTCTCCGCTTGATTTCTCAGTGAGAATCGCATCGCACTCTTGTCAAAATTAGCATAATAATCGAATAATACAAAACTCATATTCTCTATATACAAAATGCGTTCGCAAGGTTGCCACTGTCCGTACCCCTGTTATCTTGTCTTTGATAAATGATGAAATTATCAGAAATTAATGCAATTGGCAAACATAGCTGTTTCATTATTATTGCTCGATACAATTCAAACTTTTTCAAAAGCGATGTCGTCGTTACACAATTTCGGCAATACAATCAAAAAAATAAAAAATAATAATCAAAGAGGGACGATTGAATAGTCACAGGAAACATAAAGATGGATGTGACGATATTCTAGTTTATGAAATCCCTCTCCTCTCCGGGGAGCTTTCCAGAGATGTTGAGGACTCCCGCATCGAATGTCTTCTCCTCCTTTCCATCGGTAATGTACTCCTTGGGAATGCGAATCTGCACCTTGCGCCAGCCTTCCTGGAAATAAATAAGTTCATTGTGGTTTGAAACATGGACTTGCAGGGCACAGTAGTGAATGTGGTGTTCTGGTCTAACTTCTTCTCATAAAAAGGCGCTAATATTGAAGTGTATTATTGAAAAGTGGTATAAGAAATTGATGTCGAGAACCGACACTGTTCTTTGTCGAACCTGCGAAATATATCTGATCCACTTGGCGAAATTCAAAGTCAAAAGAATGCAAATAAAACGCACCACTTTCTCATCATTGCAGTTGTGGTAGAGGTTCACCTTGGGGTCGATTGTGAAGTACTGCAAATTTATGGTCAGTATTTCATTGATCGACTATGTTTCGCAGGTCATACGTAACCTTTAGTACTCCGCACGAAGCGCTCATACTTGGTCATCAAATCATCAAATCATTTTTATCCAGGTCAAATCGGATACAATTGGGGTCATACGATGAAAATAAATGCTAGATCTTCTTCATTACATATTCTTCGAATTGCAATCCTCTTCTCTCCAAGCTAGGCTGGGTCTGGATGCGCTATCCTCTCTTTCCACAGTTCTCTGTTCAGAGCGTGTCTTTCGGTCAATCTTCTCGTTGCAATGTCTTTCTTTACAACCTTCATCCAACTCATTTTGGGCCTCCCCACAGGCCTTCGGCCAGGAGGTTGATATCGGAGGATATCCCTGCATGGATGCTCCCTTTCTCTCCTTTTTATGTGGCCATACCACCTCAGCCGCTTCTCTCGTATCTTCTCAACAATCGGAGCAATGCCGATCATACCACGAATCTTCTCATTCCGTACTTTATCTCTCAATCATATTCCGACAATCCATCGGACCATCTTCATCTCGGCCACATTCAATCTTTCCTCCATATTCTCGGTCAACGCCCAGTGTTCGCTCCCATACATCATGGCTGGGCGGATCATCGTCCGATAGATCTTTCCTTTTAGTCTCAATCTTATCCTCTTATCATGCAGGACTCCTGAGCAAGCACTAAACTTTGCCCATCCACATTTGATTCTATTGTTGATATCTCTTTCTGGACCACCATCTTCATGGATCAAAGATCCCAAGTAACGAAATACATCGACCTGTTTGATCATCTCTCCTTTCACATCTCTCATTGCACCCTGTCCTCCTCCAATCATCATAAACTCTGTCTTTCCATTGTTCAGTGTTAGCCCTCCAGCCTGCAATCTCCTCTGGACCTCCTGTACTTTCTTCTCAAGCGTGGCCACATTTGTGTCTATCAGGCACAAATCGTCGGCATACGCCAGACAATTTGGCGCTTTCTCCATCGTATCACCCATCACCGAGTCCAGTACTGTAATGAAGAGCAATGGACTCAGCGCATTGCCCTGATGGACACCCACTTTGATTGTGATATCATCAGTGGAGCCAAATGGGGTTCGCACTTGTGCCGATGCTCCTTCATACATCTCCATTATCAATCTAACATAGATCTCGGGCACACCCTGCTTCCTCAAACTCCTCCAAATCTGTCTCCTCGGAGTGCGATCGTATGCCTTCTCCAGATCAAGGAAAGCAGCGCAAATACCTTGTCTGTACTCAATGTGTCTTTCTACCTTCTGACTGAGAATGAAAGTCGGCTCAGCCGTTGACGACCCGCTCACAAATCCATACTGAGACGGGTTCAATTTCATGATTTCTCTCAACCTTCTATCATCTTTCAAAGATCTTCATTGTGTGAGAGATCAATTTGATGCCGCGATAATTACCACAATCACGAATATCTCCCTTTCCTTTGTACAGCGTGACGATTTCACTTCGCCGCCAATCGTCTGGCATTCTCATTTCTTTCAGATTTAACATTCTAGTCAGCCACCAAATTCCTGATTCATTCATAGCCTTCCACGCATCAACCGGAATCATGTCTGGACCGTAAGCCTTCCTCCATGGACACTTTCCGAGTGCCCATCTGACTTCTTGCAAACTCCAATCCAGAACTGGTTGATCTATCTCATCTCCCTCATCCAACACTGTTTGGGGCTTCTCTACATTGAGTAAATCTTTTAATCTCTTTCTGATCACGTTTCCCTTACGATCATAGATCGACTTCACTTCTTTCATATCCTTCTTCCCTCTATCTCTACTCCTCGACAGTCTATATAATGCCTGCTCTCCTTCAGGTCCCTCTAACATCTCATAAAGATCATTATAAGCGGACATTTTTGCCTCATGAATGACTCTTCTGCACTCTACTTTCTTAGCATCATACTTAGCCTTAGTCTGATTGCACTTCCGTTTGAACCATTCCTTGAACGCGACTCTTTTCTCCTTGGTAGCAACTCGCACGTTATCATCTTTCCAGAACCAAGATTCTTGTTTCACATTAATTCTTCCTTTCGTCACTCCAAGTACATTTCGAGCGCCTTCTAGGATAGCCCTCTTTGTCTCTAACCAGACTTCATTCACCTCTACCTCATCAATCATGGGATCTAAGCCCAGTGCTCCTGTCATAATCATGACTAGCTCAAACTCTTTCCTTATCACAGGATCCTTCATCCTCCACCACTTGATCTTTGGACTCGCCTTTTTCATCTCATTCCGATCCTCTGGCCTGCGCCCATTCAGTCTTACATCACAAATGACAGGCTTATGCTGGGGTGCGACGCATTCCGACGGTATCACCTTCACATCTCTCACTCTCCATCTATCTTCCTTCCTCATCAATACATAATCAATCTGTGTCTGCGCAGTACCTGAGTAAAACGTGACCAGATGGCTCTTTCTCTTCTCATACATCGTATTCATGACAGCCAGATCGTGTCGCTGTGCGAATTCGAGTATTCTCAGTCCATCGACATTCTGTCTACCGTATCCCTTTCCACCATGCACACCTCCATCACCAAATATCTCTGCCGATCTTCCAACATGGCCATTCAGATCTCCTCCTAGTATCACAATTAGAGTGTCGAAAATGAATAAACGAATATTCGTTTAACAGGCAAATGCACCGACATTCACAGTAGAGAGTGTGCAGAATGAAGAGAGCGAGATCACATTTCCATATTAAACGAATATTCGTTTATTCATTTTCGACACTCTAATCACAATGTCCTCCTTGCTCACTTCCTCCATCATCTCTCCAACTTTTGCATAGAAGTCCTCTTTCATTCTCTTGTCTAATCCACTTTGTGGCGCGTAGGCAGATATTATGCAAATCATCTCTCCCTCGATGTCTAATCGAACTTTCATCAATCGGGAATCAACCCTTGTCACTTCGATCAAACAACTAGACAATCGAGGGGAGAGAGAACCACGGCCACTCCATTTTTCACTCCATCTCCTTCTGAACATACCAATTGGTATCCATTCGCCCATCTACTTTCATCTCCTCTCCATCGTATCTCTTGCACACACAACACTTCTATCCTTCTCCGCATCATCATGTCCACCATCTCCAACAACCTTCCTGACAACGTTCCCACGTTGAGGGTCGCAAAACGAGTACATTCTCCTCTTCTCAATCTCATCGTGATCTTTGATCTCTGATCTCTGATACCGTAGTCCTTCACTCAACCGACTGTCGTACTGTCCACAGTGCTCCACCGTCTCTCTGCACTGATCTACTGACTGTCGTGCTGTCCACAGTAACGAACACAGCTCAGCAAACAGGCTAACAACACACTCGGAAGGATCAAAGATCACACTCCGTCAAACTCGCTCCAAGCGATCGACCACACAACAGCTCCTCCACACAGAACAAGTAGTCCGAGTAAGGTGAAACTTGGTGAAACAGGGGATAAAAATATTCTCCAGTCAATCGTCATATATCATTTATGTACAAATATTAATATAGTTTAAAAAAATGACTCTAAAGAAGGTGGAATTAGACTCACCCTGGTGGTGTTGCCAGAGATGGCGTAGCTGCCGTCGGCCTTGCTCACGCCCTCTGCGAGGAAACGATCGGGAAGGGCTGAAGAGTAGCAATAGGGGATCAAGGAAATATTTAATTTTTTTCCTTTCGCATGCTCACTCGTCATTCTGATCAGTGAGAAAGATTTTGAAGCGATTGCAAATTAGGCTGGCCTTTTTCGGGAACGCTATTTCGAAACCTATCACACATGATGTTTCTCATGTTTCGGACTATGTTTCACAGTCTATACGTATCACAACGAGATCTTGCCGCAACGTTGGGGCCGAGGTTTTTGGTGTAAATAATTTATATTTGTCTTGCATCAACAATTGTCCGTACTGCCTTCATTGCCAGATATGTTTAACAGGCCCTACGTATTCCTCACAAATCTTGTCGCATTAGTGGTCAGTAGTTAAATTTTACAACAAAAAAAAAACAACTTTCGAAATGTTGAGGCCTAAATAATTTAAAAATTTCTCACCGAGATTCTCATCGTACAGCTTCACCTTGGCGTGCTCATAGGGTTTGCCATTGCAGATCAACTTTCCGGTCACGGAGACGGCCTGGAATTAGGTGTGGTGTGGTCGGTGGGAAACGTCGCCTGTCAAAAATTGAACAGCAGATCATTTAGTATTCGTCGCCCTGTGCACACACCTGAAGCTTCTTCTCGAAAAGCGTTGGAAGCGAGGCGGCCAGAGGCACGATGAGAAGAATGGACAGGAGTTGCATACTGTAATATATATATAATTTAAATTAAAATAGGGAAAATAACGAAAAACAACAACAACAGCGCGCTCGGCGGGGTGTTTTCGAGTATAGAAAGGGAAGGAAGGGAGAGATACTTTCTCCGATAGCGCGGTAAAGTGGTGCCTAAAAAGTTGTGCGAGCGAGGGAGAAAGTGTCTCTCAATTCCTCACGATCTATCGTCAGTGGGACAGGTGAAATAGCGCAAAGCAACGATTTTGAGAAAGCCGAGAGAAAATCGCGAGCTCAATGACCCTTAGCTAATGGTGACCTCGACAAAGGGAAAACTCGAGCAAAACCGTCGAAGGCCAGCGAACTTTCTAGAGAAATCTGAGCGTTTGATGGTCACACACCGTCTACTCTTTGTTGAACTGTGATCGCTTATTTATGTAGGAGAACTCACGTAAAAATCGCTTCGTATTGACTCATGAGGTCCCTGACTTAATTTGGGAATGTTATCTTGTGAAACCGCAAAAATCTAATGACTCATTAGCCCATTCTAACATTAAGAAGGTCAAAACAAAGAGAGCGTACTCTATTGTTGTCCGAACAGAGCAAACAGACTGTGACCACTTGCGATTTGTGAGTCAGCTACATTTCCGGGTTGGGTTAGAGGTCGCAACCTGAAAAAGAATGGCAGATTAATGAAGATGAGTGAATTCCATAGAGACTAGGAAAAGTCGGAAAACGGGACAAATTATAGGAAATTATAGGTCAATTACCAGAAATATGGATTGGGCATTGTTGAGACTTGTTTGGAATACACCGAGGATGATTGGGAATCAATGATGCTTGTTTGACGGAAGAGAAAAATACAATAGCCAATCCATCATCGCGAAACGGTTGTTGGGGAGCAACGATTATCCAGTTATGGCTCTCAATGAAGGGTGAACTGTGTGATAAATGGTGGGTGAATCAACTTCCGGGTAATGGTTACTAGTCAATCTCTTGTGATAAGAAAACCCCTAGAATTCCGCCACACTTTTTAATTTCCTGGAATTCCTGGAATGCAACCTGTTGCTGCCCCCTGCGATGACTATTCAGGTTCTCGTCAAGAAAAACAACAAAGTGCGAGATGTTTATCAAGCAACGACAAAATAGCATGAGGAAAATAAGTAATTCATTAATTGTGATCGATTAGTTGATGCAGTCGACAGATTCTCCAGAGAAGCGACCGGCCAAATTGATCTCACCGATGTCGAATGTCTGAAATTAATCATTTTTCATGATTATTATTTTCGAAAATATATTCCGTATGCAGGCAGTGGCCCAATTTGACGACTCTACTTTCTTATGAATTGTGTTAGACTTATCCATTCTAGGAGCTATGGTATGACACTGATTTTGTCTTTTCTCTGATAGACAAAAAGCACTGAGAAATGAGAACGCATGACGACTGTTCGATTTCACTGACCCTCTCCGCCACTTCTCCCTCCGAAACGTAGTCCTTGGGAATGACGATTGCGATCTTCTTCAGACAGATCTGAAGGAAAACTATGAACTTTCAATTGCGAAAACAATAACAAAATGTGGAATTAAGGAAAAACAAGAACTCACTCCTTTGTGGTTGCACTTGTGGTAGATGTTCACTTTCGGGTCGATCTTAGTGTTCTGAAAATATGGAAAATAAACAAATTTCGGATTTCCGGTTTTTCGAATCTGACAGGTGGAAAGAAGACGAATAGAAGTAGGAAGATCCCTGTTGTCTGGACGACCCTTTTGTTTGGATAAAAACTGTTTCTCATATGAACGAGGTATGCTTCTGATTTTGGGTGGGGATTGTACGAACTAGGGCTGGCAAGTAAACTCTATTGCGAACCTCCTTCTCCGATCCAGCCAGGGTGAAAGTACCGTCGGCCTTCGACACGCCCTCCGCCATCAGATCATCCGGGTCGACTTAATTATTTATTTAGTTATTATTTATATTTAAAATTTATTATCACTAACATTCGTCTAAAAGATCGCAAGGTTCAATCGCTGTTCTAGACGCTTCCAAAGTGATCTCTCGCTGCTCCTTTAATGAGCTAATGAGTGTATCGAAATTGGGTCGCAGCGATCAGAAAGTGGTGTGACAGACCGGAATTTTTAATTCGAATTTGGGATACAATGAAGAATCGGTCTCTTCAATCAATGCTGTTCGACTTTATATAAGCACCCTGAACTCCAGAATGAATAAGTAAGCTCACAAGTGTCCACATCATACAGCTTGACCTTGACTTCGCCTGCGGGCTGCCCGTTGCACGTCAGCTTTCCCTATTAATTATTTAATTAATTAATTAATTAAATAATAAATAAATTATTAAAATTAAAACCTTGACGGACGCGGACTGGACGGTGCCGAAGGGCGACGCATGAGCGACTTCAAGGGCCATGAGGGCGAGCACAAGGGCGAGTTTCATCTGAAGGGGCAATTTATTTTACTGAGAGAAAAAACAAGGATACAGGTGCAACACAGAGAAATGGTCAGAATCGAAAAATTTGGTGCAAAACGCACTGGTCAATCGCTTGTGATCACTCAGATTGTTTTTTCACACAAACACCCCCAAATGGTCACCACATCTCCTAAGGAGCGCGAGAGACGAAAGAAGGGGAGAGAATGGAAGTGAAAAGAACTAGAGGTGAGGGGGGAAGGGCGGGGAGTGGACAAGGGGGGGGGGGATGGAGAGAACTATTGTCATTTACTCTTTCTCCTCACCAACCAGCGAGAAATAGGATCGTGATGTCCAAGAAGGATTGGGAAGGGAAATAGGGGACTGATCGGAGACTATTTTTGATTCCATATCAAGAGTCAGGATCGTATTTCGATCACAGAATTCTCATCCATTGAGAGCACAAGTGGGATGAAGAGCTTCTTCATCATATCTCTATCTTAGAACATTCGTGAATCAACGTAGTGAAATAAGAGAAGCAAGGAAGAAGAAATAGTCGTGGTTCGACAGGAAAAATAGATGTCTTTCCATTACCGAGACGATATTTGCAAAAGGTAGGCTGTCCATCGATCACTACTGCCACTCTCGGCTCTCTTGGCTGTTTGCCGCGCATGATTGCGCGAGATGATTGATCGATGCCGAAACAACATGGTCTCTTCCACTCTGTGACGGGTGAAGTGATAGAGCATTGAAAAGTGGCAAAATCAGCTTAAAATCAGCGGCTCTGTCGGAATAGGGGGGTCCCATGACAATAGGGGGGTCCCATATCAGATCATTTAATCGTGAGTAGTAATTGCTTATTTACTGTCCAGCGGAATGAAGAACAGTTTGGGGGCGTAATTCGAGCATGCAACAAACGGCCAAACCTCCAAATCTGACGGGAAGAAAATGTTCCTAACAGTGCACAATGTGTCACTGAGAATGATGTGATGTAATGACTTGGCGTGGAAAAATCTATGGGAAGGCCAATAGATTTTCTGAGCCAGAGTTCGGTTTCTCTGTACTAGGGGTCACGTAGTTAATCGGTTAGAGAAAGAAGTGAAGGAGCGAAGCGGGGTTAGCATGATATACCTTCCCTATCCCTTCCTTGCAAACACATCTTGAAGGAGGGATGCCTGGTTCAGTCGGTTGCTTGCTTCTTCATTCGCCTGACGCTCGTTTTTCGCTGGTTACTTTATTTTTATCGTAACATAGACACTCATTGCAGTTGCCTACGTCTTCTCTCTCTCTACTGGAACAATTGTTCAAGAAATAAATTGCAAACGTCGCGCGCCTTTGATTTGCACCGATCTCTATCTTGAATAGCGGAATCAGTCTCGTATGTTGATTACGGACGCAAGGAATCCTTTCTCGTGGAAGCCGTTTCAGCCATTCCTACCAGCTCTGGATCGTAATCATTGGTCATCGCTGGAAGCCATCCAATTGGAGAAATCAGTACTACTACCGTTATGATGATCCGTGACGAACAATCCCAATGTGACTTTGAAAAAGATAATCAATTGTCCATCGATAAATGGTAAATTGAAACATCTTGTTACAAAAGAAAGCAGAACAATTCCTGATGAACAGCATTTCTCAAATTAATAGTAGTGATAAATCGTCAATCCTATGTTGCTGTTGATTTAGATTTTCAGTTGACACATATCAAAATACCGGCTTCCAATTTGGAATTCTAGATAAAGAAACCGTCTCTTCATCTTGGTTCACTCTCTCCGGTCAGAGTGGCGAGAGAACGCGCGTATCCCATCTCCATCAAAGGATATTGTTGCCCTAGACGATTGCAAGGACGAGAGAAGGGAATAGGTGGATGCTGGCTTTAGTAAGTTGCGCCCTTTTATTCGCTCACTTTACGTATTTTTATCGTTCATTTCTTTGTCACTGACAAATAAAATATTTTCAGTTGCCTACGCCAACTCTTTCATACATAAAGTATCCATCGCTCATGAAATATAACAATACAACTTGCTTCTAACAATAAGCAACGAATGAAACGACTCCTAACTCGACCTGGATACCTTCACAATGATCGGTCCATTTAGTCCAACTCGTCGTTACTCGACAACATGATCGCCAATACGCCACCTTTCTTTAAAATTGAAAAATGAGAAAATAATTCTTGTTGATAGATAAATCTTTAATTCATGTCGCTGGTTATAATCAAAAATTGACATGTTCGCTGAATTCACAGAATAGGTTGGCTTCAGTAAAACAAAGTCTTTTTTTGTGCTAGTTACCTTTTGAGCGGATGAAAACATCTTTTCATTTCTCGCACACTCTCTCCAGCAAATAGAAGAAAGTTGCTGACTGTTGTCCTTTGCGCATTTCTTCGCTCACTTTTACCGTTCATTTTTTTGTTTTTATTTTTTCGAAACAAAGATATTCGTTTCAGTTGCCTACGCCAACTCCACCATTCTACTTTGTACGATTCAAGAATTATATTTCTACGACTTCCTTTCAACTCCTAGCCACAAGATAACTGGCAATGAACGTAGAAGCTCAACGTATACAGCTCATCACAGTCCTAATAGTTACTCTATAATGATGGATCGCGAAGGACGATGTTGCGTCCCCTCTCGAATTAACTATTAAGATTGAATTGTCGGTTTTTCTTTTTGTGATCGTTTCTTTGCTAACAACAAACAATTGAAGAAAAACATAATGAATAGCCATTTTTTCAATTGTTTTTTTTTGGATGCCTAGATTTTCCTATATTTATCTTCACAATATCCAGCCGCACGCATTACAGGAGCCTTAAAGTAGGCCACTTTTTTCGATAAAAACGATTTCATAGGCATCCCCTGTCCCCAAATTCCTTCTGTGGCTAGAAAGTGGCTGACGTGCCCGGGCGCAAGGGCACAGATCGCAACATCAAGAAGAGAGGTTGAGTTGAGTTGGCGGGGACGTGTTTGCGGTTTGGGTTCAAACAGAGAAAGTGCGGCAGACGGTTATTGTGATGAAAGGAGGGAACGCTTCAGTGCTGATGTTGTTTGCACGGGAGTTACCGCTGTTTCAGACCGACGAGAGCGCATGCGAAACGGGGAGAGGCCCGTGTGCCGAATTGCAGTGTCAACACACTGCCTACGACCGCTCTCTCTAGAGTAGAGTTCGAAATACGGGCACATCGTCTCTTCATCTCCCTCGGCTCTCTCACCGGTCCGGGTGACGAGAGAGTACATGAAATGAAGAGACGGCGTTCCGTATTTCGAACGCTACTCTCGAGAGGGTGTCAGAACGCAAACGCACTTCTTGCACACCAGCTCCCCGGAACGGATGAATGGTTTCGCGCAAGAATCGTCGTTCTCGGCGGCCGGGCAAACGAGATACATAGTACATGAGATGGAGAATAGTCGGGTGTTTTTTTTTGTTTTTTTTTTGTTTTTTTTAACAGATAGGCCAATAAAAGATACACTTTCACGTGCGCCAGAACTCCCTTCCCCTCTCCCTTTGATACTCTCACGACTTTCAATTTTTTCTGCGAGCGGCTCATGAAAATTTCGCTCATTTTCCCGGCACTAAGCCATTCCAGGCCAATAATCTTTTACGTCTTTCGATTGTAAACGAATCTCGACTAAATAAAAAACCGATCCACGTAGCCTGCGACTTTATTCACCAGCACGACCTCCAAGCGTGGTGTCGTTTGACTGTAGCATTCCTTCAATTGCACATTTTTCAATCCAGAATGCGCGCTTCCTTTGCGTGCTACATTCTCTCGAAATATATCCAGATACAAAATTATTTTCGAACTTTAGGAGTTTTAAGGACGACAAGTGTGTTATGCAATTGGGCCGTATCTTTATCGTGGAATTCTTATCGTATGTCATGAAACAATAGCATTATTAGAATGGATGATTCAAGAGTATTCTCCGATTAGGATGGAATGGGGAAACGCATCCTATGATACTTCAGATAATTACATCTTCCAATTCACTACAAAGAAGGCTAAAATCGATGCTAGCTTTTCATTTTATGATATTCGCTCGCGTCCCATCCACAGATCGATTCTCTCACAGGCAAGACGATTCTCCGCAAAATTATTATATTATTTGGGTACAGTAGTATGGGCCGAGCACTGCGCACTTCCGTAACCTTCCACACTATTGCAATTATCCAGCTACAATTACCGAATTTTTCGGGGAGTGAGATTGTGCCGTATCATCATTTCCCATATTTCTCGGTCATTTAATTTATCACATATGTACTCATAATGAATCAAAAGATTTCTTCTCAAGATTTCTTCTCAAGAGACTTCTTTTCTTCTCAACTTCTCAATTTGTCAAGTGTAAAATAATTCTCTATCCTGCGATTTCCTTGAAAAACAACCTCAACTGTTGAAGCAGCTCTAACAATATCAACAATCTTGTCCACATCAAAAACAGCATCAAATACATTTGTTGCAGTTAGCTCACACAAAATTACTCGCGCGCTGACCTTGACTCGATTCTCTCTGCGAGCGGTTTGCCGAATCGGTTCGTTATCTGCCGTGCAGTGTGACCGCTCTCACTCCGCCTTTTGCGCCCACTCGACGGTTGTAAGGGAGTTGTGAGATCCCTGTGAGATGCCGCGCCCGTGGATCATAGCTCGAGCAAAGAGGATAGCCGATCAAGGGGTTTAGCTCAGTGGATAGAGCACCCACTCGACGGTTAGAGATGGGCGAGAAACCGCGGAGGGTCACCCCGACTCCTCATTACATGCTGGAATCGGCTACCCGTTCGAGCCGAAAGCCTTTCCCTATATGATTCCTCTCAGATAACCCAGCACAAGAAGTGCCTATCCTTGCAGAATAATATTCAACATGTGCGTTGCCCAAATTTGTGTAAAAGCGGGTGCCCAAGTCCTGCTAATTTTTACGAGAAATTCGGCACTACGAGAGTTTGCCTTTGTTTGCGTTGCGAAGACGTGGAAGCGCCGAGAGCATCGACCGCTGAAGCGAGAGAGCGTGTGAATTCGAGATAGTCCAACGAACTCATGGATCTTCACCGGCTTCCTTCCCTCCCCATCATTCCTCTCAAATCCTCCGACTCCACATCCTGGGCGGTTGCTTCGTGAGAAAGGAAAGGATACGTCCCGAGCTTTTTGTTATCACTTAATTTGAGGTGGCAAAAGGCGATTGCGAGGGCCGGGATCCGAACCCGAGGCTTCTGCTTCTCGAGCCAGTCAGGATCGCCCCCTGGTCGACCCCATGCGCCCCAGTTTCTCGTAATTTATACCGGTTTTCGTAATTTTCAAGAACAAGGCAAGTCCTGACTTGCCCTCATTTATTCTAATTTACAGTATTTGAACCACATAAAAAAGACAGACCATTGCACTACCCGAACGCCGGTCTTCTTCCTGGATGCATGCATCTTTCAATTTAGATCATATCAATGGGAGGTGATACCGATGAAGCCTTCGATTCGCCTCAAGACCTTCTACAGGAGCTGTTTGTGAGCGAGGAGAGAGGCAAAGAGAACGATGATCCTCGAATTTGAAACTAGAGTTCGAAATACGGGTCGCCGTCTCTTCATTTTACACAATCTCTCGCCCATCAGACCGGTGAGAGAGCGCGTGAAATGAAGAGACGATTACCCGTATTTCGAACTCTACTTGAAACCTCTCCCTTATTTTTTTGTTTGCCTCATAGATTTCCGGGAAATGTGCATGAAGTAGGTTTCGCGAGTCAATTGCTGCGATATCAGAGTGAAGGAGGAGGGACAGCTGCTGCTGCTGTGATCCCTACGAAGTTCGTTCTCTGCTGTGCAGTGTGACCGCTCTCAGAGTTTTGGCTCTCACTCGACGGATGGAGATGGGGGGGGGATGGAAGGGAGAACTACCGTGACCGTCTCTCCATTTCGCTCTTCATTTCGCGCTCTCTTTCGACCGCTCGTTCCGTTGAGCGAAGGCGGCCTTCGCACTGCGCGTGACCGCAGTTTTGCCTGGCCGACGAGAGAGTTTGGCAAAGTGCGAGAGAGCGATTTACGCTTGTTGTCCAATCGTCAATACCGCTCTCCTAACAGATGGGCGGCGCCAGCACAAAATCGGTTACGCGAAGCAGCATAAAAGGACCGCCAAAGGCGAGCGGATACAGTGGCGCAACTTTCTCTCTGTATTGAGTGGCCTCGCCCACTCATGATGACTCGCTCATTTGACAGTCATAAGAGACATCGAGATTCTGTAGGAGCTAGTGATCACGATTCGACACTCCTATTGTTGCATGCTCGCTCAGGGGCAGACGAGAGACTGTGTGAAATGAGGAGAGCTTCTTGCCCCGATTAGGCGTCACTCCTCTCGTCACTCTGACCGAACAGGGCCACCTGCCACCCCCCCCCCCCTAATTTAGTTCCAGTCATTATCGAATATTGTTTGCGAAGCGCCCCGATCGACCCTAATATGCGATTGCAGAATGAAGCAAGTGATTCTGGCCCTGTTCGTCGTTGCCGCCCTTCTCGCAGTCACTGTGAACGCCGTCTCCTTCGTACGTTGACAATCGAAAGTAGAATTCGGGTCGCCGTACCTTTATTTACCACACTCTCTCACCGGTCAGAGAGGCAAGAGGGTGTGGAAAATGAAGAGACGGCGACCCGGGAGCCTCTCTGTTTGTTTTGGCCCTCGGACTACGACCGCTTTGAATGTGAAGGGAATGAGCGTGATAGGCTTAGCTTCCCTGGCTAATCACAATGAGCAAATATGATTCGAATGTTCCTTTCAGTCGACTCACAAAGGCAAGAAGTAAGAAGCTACCCATCGAATTGACGCAACGCTTCGGATATTTCATTTCTTCTACTTACTCTACACAATCTTACCATGCAAAGAATAAAATGTTCTCTATAACAAACGTTTGCTGTCCTCGCTCATAATATATTATGAGATTGGTTTCTCCATTGATTGGTGCTGTAAAACGTGCGATCATTCTCCAAAATCTCTCACTTTTGCACACTCTCTCGCACCGCTTCGCAGAGTGAGATTCATGTGGAATGATCCGCCGCTATAATTGGATTATCTCCCCTCTCTGACACGCTGTGTAATACAAAAAGCATACGATGTTGTCAACGGTCAAGAATGGAATGAACAAGAAATTATTCCTCTAATATATGTTCGCTCGCTTCGCAGAATGTTGAGAGGGAACTTCTTCGGTCTTTGGCCCAGGCCACAACTGCTCCGAATGTGAAGGGTGTGATAAATGAGAATGGTAGGGAGGTAATACTCTGCGAGAAAAGGATTGGCCAAAAATCGAAGAAGTGCCGTTGAGAGAGCGTATGCAATCAAGAACTCAAGTATCTAGCAATGATTCCATGGCCCATCATCATCTTTGCGAGAGTTCCCTCCATCAGACAAAAAATCATAAATGCCGAGGATTGATACAAGCCAAATATCCAATTGGATGCAACGGAACGGTCGTTCCCAACTTCCCGTCTCACCTTCAGTCCATTTTTTTCCAGAAAAATCCATTTTACAATATTATTTTAAAATTTTATTCAAAAATAAAGTAGACAGGCGTGATCGGCATACAAATTGACCCCAGGAGACATGCCCACCTAAAATTAGCCCTCCTGTGAAGCTAGAAAATTAACAAAAACTGATTTTCGTGCCAGATTCATTCGGATTTGTCCGATTCTCACGCAAACGCCCTTCTATATATATAATTGTTTATATATAAACAATTAAATTAATCAAATTGCAGAATAAAACAATTAATCGATAATCGGCTAGACAGGACGAGATAGCGTGTGAATTTGAGAGAGTCACACAATCAGGCCTGTCAGGATGAAGAATGCATCTCTTCATTGCTTGTACTCTCTCACCTGTTCGAGTAACGAGAGAGCATGCTAAATGAAGAGAAGCGTCTCACAATTTCAAATCATTATGCCGACACTCAATCCGTCTCTTCATTCCTCATGCTCTCTCACGGGTCAGAGAAACGAAATAGCATACGAAATGAAGAGACATCTCCATCGAATGGAAGTGGTTGCCCGGGACGATTGCAGGGCGAGGGAAGGAAGAGATGAAGGAGAGATGCTCTTTAGTCGATTGCGCACTTACTGTACTCTAGGGTTGCCGCACCCTCTTTACATATCGCCCCTCTCGCGCGGTATTGCCGATACCGAACCTGCAACTCTACTGTACTCCTACCGTATTTCATCCATCGAATTATGTCCTACCGTATTCCATCCATCGAATTCTGTCCTACCGTACTTCTTCCATCGAATTATGTCCTACCGTATGCCATCCATCGAATTCTGTCCTACCATATTCATCCATCGAATTTTGTCCTACCGTATTCCATCTATCGAATTCTGTCCTACCGTACTCCATCCATCGAATTATGTCCTACCGTATTCCATCCATCGAAGTCTGTCCTACCGTATTCATACATCGAATTTTGTCGTACCGCACACCATCTATCGAATTCTGTCCTACCGTACTACATCAATCGATTTTTCTCAAGATTCGATTTTCCCGACCTACCGTATCTTTCACTATTCGATTGGCTCGATCTACCGTATCCCTCAAGATTCGATTTTCCCGAGCTACCTCACAATTCGATTGGTTCATCTGATAGTGCCAGATACCGTACCCGGAACCAGATCGGGGATCCAGCTTTTTGGTTCTTCTGGTTGTGCCTGACACTGTACCCGGATCCTGGACCCCATTTTTCTCTTTGGTTCACTTGGTTTGACCTGATATCGTATCATCATCCCGAACCCGGTGCTGGATCCGGGACTTTTTTACATCCGTGCCGGGCCCCGCCCCCTTGACTCCACCCCCTCCAAAGAGGGTGGGAGGGGCGGGCATCCCCCACCTCCAGGAGAGGGAGGTGGGGAAAGCCCTTCCAAAAATGTGCTCGGAAGTTCCCCTCTCGAGCAGAGGTTTCCCTCTACAGACACGCAGCAAGGCGGTCTTTTGAGAGCGTGAGATAGGGACCTTGTAGGGAGAGCGCACGCTAGACGAGACGGGTTAGAGACAGCGGGGAGAGGCGAGAGAGCGCGGCTGAGGAGGGGAACGCTCTCCCTATCCTTTGGATGACGCAAGAGAGGAGGAGGGAGGGGAGGGAAGTAGGGGGGAGGGGCGAGAGGCAGGGGGAGGGGCGGCGAGAGAGTGAGGGGGCGGGGCCCGGCACGGATGTAAAAAAGT
>LS488672.1:3534-16152 GCA_900490705.1 Pristionchus arcanus | reverse complement strand
CGTTATTTTAAAATAAAAAAATCATTAACTATTACTTCAGTTCGCAGGTATTGCACCGTATCATACGGCTTCAGTATATGAAACACAAACTCTCTCGAAATCTTTATTTATGCGCTAAATGTACAGATATTAACGAGCAAATACGTAACTAATATTTACATTATTCACAACAACGACAAATATGTACAGCTAAAATGGAGCCATGAAGAGATGAAATGTCAAGGGATGTTTTGATTTGTTGACAAGAGATGATGACTCAACAAAATATGGGAAACTGCTTTGGTATTCGCTTTTGGATTCGCTTTTTCTTTCGGGTAGTCGTCTCTTCATTTCATATTCTCTCTGACCGGTAGTGTGATGAATGAAGATACGATTACCCTATTTTGTGAACTAGGAATGGCATGGTAAGGAATTATCGCTTCATTTCGCTCATCTTTTTCATAAGATATGAGGGTGTACGGAAAATGAGGACAGTCTTTTCTTGCCAAGCCATCAATCTATTCACTTGCGCCTGTGTCGCGCGCGCAAGCATATTTGCGAACGGAGCGCGCACAAATACGGTAGCATCAGCGAGCCCGCAACCATTTTACACGGCAGAAGCAAGACGGGAACCGGATCGAGATAGATCAACACTGCGGTTGTTATGATCATAATGGTGTTGAAGATGAGGAGGAGATAGATCGGAAGTTGCAGGCAACTCTCGCACTCGGGCAGACTGTATTTGTGATCGTACTCGAAGGAGGTTGAGTGGTGCTCCTGGAATGTTGCTTCTTTCTTTTTTGCCAAATCTTCTACTGAAAGGGAAAAAATTGGATAGAATAGTTCCAAAAAATCATGAAAGACTGACCTCGCCAATGATTTTCGTCGTTAGCATGACCAAACATAGGAGGAGGAGAATCGCGAACGCTCGGACGCCCTGATAATATGGAAACTGTTGCGGGCCATTGTTTTGCAGATAATAATGTAGGCTGATCAACTTAATATTTTAACCATATTAATTTTATCGTTCTTTTCCTAGCGAAATTTCAAATAAACGAAATCGGGTGGACCTTGGAGGCATGTTCCGAGTTACGAAATACAAAAATGGTACCTCGGACCACTCCCAGAAGTACACGTAAGTAGGAGACCACCACCAACTCCCGCCGTATAACCTAACGCGTATCTTATACCTATCGCGCATTTTTCTTGTCACTTTTTGTCTGGTGCGAGGTTCTATGGTAATATTTCTTACCCACGACAATTAACAGAAGTGCACTCCTTATTTTGGATGACGTCGCAAGAAAGGAAGAGGGTGCGATGGCATCGCCATCGAATTTGCAACCCTACTGCACACCACAGAAACATACCGCGCACGGCAAGCAATCCGCAGTGCCATTCGTTCCTCCTCGCCCAGCCATCATCGCTGTTGGTTGCGCCATCCTGATTTAAATAATTAATTAATAATTAATAATTTTATTTATTAATAAATCATAAAAAGGGTAAACGAGGCTGAAAATTGTTGCGCGCAATGGTGTTGCAGATTCGGTTTCGTCTCTCACGCTTTCGCGTACTATTTCTCTTCTGTAACTGTCTCGCGCGAGAAAGGGTTTGTAATCCAACCAGCATTAGGGTTGGCTTGCCGAGAAATGACTCTCGTAATTCTGCACGCTCTCTCGTTTCTCGGAACGGCGAGAGAGTACGCAAAAAGAAGATACCATGTCTCGACAAGCCAACCCTACCTGCAACAACCCTGTTTGCTACTCAAGGTGTGTGATCAACTCAAATATTGAAGACCGTGTGAGCTGCAAGAAAACACGCGACTAGGTGGCAAATAAACGGAAAATACGGGCCCGAGCGAAGAAAATTATGCGAGCTAGCACGTTACCAAGAGTAAGAGGATTAACGGAGAATGGCAGTTGAACGAAAAAAACCCGGACAATTCAGCTAGTTATAGGCATCAGTTATAGGCAATCGTGCCCTAGAAGTCTGGCCAGCAAGGGATCACGTAGGCCTCGCCGTACCAGGCCTAGCCTGTGTACCCCACCAGGCGTGGTTGTCTCATAACAACTGTAAAATCGCGTTGATTATGGAAGCAACTGTAACTTTTAACTTTAGGCATCTACTCTGCGTTATGAATCACGCACGTGACTGGTGAACAGTGAGCAGCTATCTTAATGAGAGAGTATTTCATTGTCTGGTGTCTTGGGAGGCGAATAATAACTAATAATAACTAATAATATCTATAATAACTGAATATAGCCGCGGCACAGCTGAAAGGGCTAAGTGCTTGCACGTTTCCGAGCAACAGAAAATGCACTGGAGCAGCGACCAAACAAACACAACTGGAATTTGTGAAGCAATACCAATGAAGTGGGCAACTCGGCGAACAAGAACAGAAAAAAGGAACGATAATAAGCGAAAATAGCAGCGGGAGAGCTAACAGGGTCTTCTAAACTACGCTCAAACGACGATTTCCTCATAATGGTTAATAAGCGAGCGGAAAAGGCTGAAAATACACGCCCAGGGAAGAATGCGAGCAAAGTGTCCCTTTTGCACGTTTACAAGCACCAGTGAGCATCGGTGAGAAACGTAAGTGTACCTTGGGGCGGTGAGCAACGGTGAGAAATGGAAACCAAAGGAACAATTGCGAATAGCCGCGGAATTTAAAACTGTGCTTGAAACTACGCGCAAACGAAAATTGACGAAGCAAGGCGTGTACCTAGTGGAAATGAGCCAGAATACAGGTTATTACAACGAAAAATTGCTCTGAACAGCTAAAACCGGCATGTCAAAAGATAACAGCAACATCGAGATTATCAAAAGAGCACGTTTTAGTGAAAATAAGATGGAGCATTGGTTAAAATACCGGAAAATAGCCGCGAAATAGCCAGAGCACACAACAAACTGCACTCAAGCAGAAATTTACGTATCATGGCTAATAATCTGCTGAAAGAAAGCAAGAACGCAGGTTAGAGCACCTGAAAAATGACGAAAGGTATACCTACGCTCACATGTCAATCACATGGTGAATATAGAAGCATTTTCCTAGTTGAAAGCAGAAATAGCCGGCGAAATAGTCAACGAAACGCTCGCGAGCGGTTCTCTACTAATCGACACCTACCAATAGCGACATAGAATACTTTCACGAAAGAAACGACCAGAAAACCCGGGTTACAACACCTCAAAACAGCTCGCAGAATGGCTAAAGGCGTGGATGAAACTACAAAATGACATTACTAGCAGCTTGGTTAATAGTGAAAATAAGCTAGTAAGAGCACATACCTGAAAACGTAAACGTAACTCAAAGTTACCGGAAGAATAGTCAACAAACTAAGCGAAAACACGGGTTATAACACCCCAAAACAGCCCGCGGAATGGCTAAAGAGCGGAATAACTAAGAGCGCGTGCATGCTGTTGTGAGGCTGTCCCCTCTTTCCCCCACATCTCTCTCTTCCCCTCTTTCTCTCCCTTTCTCCCTCTCTTTTCCCTCTATTTCTCGGCAGTATTTCACCTACTGCCTCAAGCTGTCTAGCCTGGTGAGGCAGAGAGTAGTGGAGGGAGGATGGATGTCTCTCTCATTTCGCAACACTCTCTCGTTTCTCTGACTGATAAGAGATACGACGAGATAAGAAGTAGAGTGACAGTCTCTCTACATTCTGTTGCTTTCGCCCAGTATCTAGCTCTTGATAGCCAGTGAGAATCGAAGAGAAATCCGAGAGTAATCCTCCTCTCAGGGACCCTCTCAATTTCGCCCGCTCTCTAGTTGGTTAGATGGAGTGGGAGAGCGAGGGAAATGGATAGATGCCTACTCCTTCCGGTTTCTTCAACATCCAAACACTCCTCATTACTCCTGAACTCTCGCCTACTCTGACTGACTAAATAGCATCCAGCCCCCCCCTTCCTCCTCCCCGCCTCGTGTTGTGGCTTGGGGAGAGGGGTGAGGGCCCTGGGGGACAGCGCGCGCTTCCGCATCGATTACACCTCGAGTGTTGCCTCTCTAAATGTCTCATGCTCTCTCGTTGCTCTGACTGGCGAGAGACGAGAATCATCCAAAGAGCTGTAACCTCTTCACTTTGTCTTCTCCCTCACTCCATTTGACCGACGAGAGAGTTCACGATACAGAGAGAGTCTCTGAGAAACAGAGAGTGACGTCAGAGGAGGATGATTCACTGCCTAGCCGCTCACTACCGAAGCCATCCTACGTCAGGGTTGGCTTCACTGGATATAAAGTGCTGAATTGAAGTGACAGCGACGCGTATGCCAATCACTAATTCACTCCCTGAATAGAGGGGGAGCATTATCATCAGATCAAATACATCATTTTGCTAAAGAAATGAGCCAACTTTATTTGAAAATGAATGAAAATATAACATGTGTGTGGTCGAGAGTGACGTCAGAGGGGCTCGATGGGTGGCTCACTCTCGAGCCGCGCACAACGGAAGCTGTCGGGCTTCGTGAGTGCGACGGATTCGCTCGAAATCTCATGGCGAGGCAAAAAAATATGACGAATGAGGGGCAATAAACGGTATGTCAAAATCATTAGCATGGAACATGCAAATTTTTTAGGCAATGATTTTTTTAAAAGTTCCATAGAAAAAGGTCTCTTCGTCGGCAGTATTTCACTTCACCATCTGCCTCAATCTGCCCAGCCGGAGTGAAAACGGTCAATAGATATTTCGTTGAAAAATTATCATAATATCGGACATCGTCTGCAGCGCCAACACAGGGGAATACTTCAATACGATCAGAAACAGAGAGAAATCTGAAACAACGATTATTTTGTTAGCCACAGCGATGAATCAGCCTCTCCCGACAATTACTTACTCACTGCTGTCTTGATGAACCTACAACCTCAACGCTAGTTCTCATTGCTAGTTGACTAATCGCACGCACAATTTGGGCACTGATTCTCTTGAGCAAGATCAAGAGACTCTCAGCGCAACACAGAATGGGACTCCCGCAGACACTCCTCGTATTTGTGTAATTCGATGGATCTTTCACTTTTGAAATCGCATAGCGCGACTTAATTTGTGTGCCGGACTTGTGTTGGGCCGGAGCGGTCTCAATTTGCAATAATCTCTTGTCGGTTAGTGCAGCGAGATAACAGATAAAAGGAAGAGAATCCGATCATAGGGGCGAGAATAGCGTTAATGTTTGCTCGCTCACTGTGCGAGTATTTATTGAAGTAGTTCGCAGGGCAAGTCGGCACTTTTTGACCTCTGAGGTAATTTCAATCCTGCATATTGTAGACATCCACATGCGCCTTCCCTTCCACCTCTTTATTCTATTCGCATGCGCTCACTCCTTCAAAATTCTCGTGTACATTCCGAAATTCGCCGTGTCGCACATCAATTTTATGGGCAAAATTGCGGACACTCTCGTCGAGGCAGGACATGATGTCGTAAGTTCATTTCGCACATTATCGTGGGCTAAAGAGTAGAAAAAGCGTAACGAGAAATGTAGTTCATCCAATGTTTGAACAGTAATCTCTCACAGACAGTTCTAATCTCTGAAATGGACTCAAGTCTGAATGATGGAACGAGTAAAGCGAGGATTGTGCGAATTTCGCCAGCGGAAAAGGCGAATGACATGGTACGCTCAGTATTATTCAAAATAATAATGTTGATAATCGTTAAAAATATTCGGTAAGCGATCTAACCATTACAGAACAATCATTTCGCCGAAACAAAAGGCGATATTTTCGACAGAGATTTTGGATCCTACTCGGAAATGATGGAGGTTGGATACCCTTGTCTCTGAATTGCACTAGAGCCCAACATGGTTACTGAAGAACGAGCTAATAAACATTTTTTAGAACGCCCGCAGCAATTCCGTCTCCTTCTCTCGTCAATGCAGAAAGCTGCTCACCACTCCTGGATTAGTCGAGCAACTGAAGGATGTGAATTATGACGCCGTCATCGCTGAGTCCCTAGACAATTGCGGAGTGGGTACGTAGTTTAAAAAAATTTGATTTGGCAAGCAGCACCGCTGCTTTAGTAAAACGATCATTTGAAGGGTGTCCGGATTTAGAGCACGGGAAATAAAGATACAATTCTCAGGCCTCTCTCACCTCATCTCCGCTCGTGCACTGATCCCCGTGTCCAGCACACTACTCTACGCTACCGCTGCATTCGGCTTGCACCCATCGCTGATTACGGAACATTGTGAGTAACCTTCGACTTTTTTGAGTGGTGAAGTGGTGAAATCCCAGAAGGAACACTGAATAAAAATTCTGGAAATGGAAGACCTTGCGTTCTAGGGAACATCCAGTAAATACTATTGCATAAATTGAGCTTGCAGCCGTAGTGGAAGACGGTAGATTCCACGACAGCATCTGGACGCGGCTGAAGACTATCTATCTTCATGTGAGTAATACGGGAGTCAGGGAGAAGTATCCGTCTGTTCATTCCTCGTACACTTTCACCGGCCAGAGTGTGAAAGTGTACGAGGAATGAACAGACGTAGAATAGAACGCTCGAAAATTAGAGCCAGAGAACGGAGATTTATTTTTAGTTTTCAGTTCGCTGGACAGCGCTTCTGGTCTACAATGAATGGTCCGTTGCAAGCAGTATTCGAGGAACTCTTTCCCGGGATGCCGGCTTTTGACGTAAGCCATTTATCATCCATATTACTCAACATGTTTTGATCAGGGCGCAAAGCAATTCGATCCATGCTCTGTTAACTTTTCCTATTTTCAAGGATCTCCTCTCACATGCCGCCGTGGTATTCTCGAACACCGATCCTCTAACGGACTTCGCCCGACCGACCCTCTCGAAAATGGTGCCAATTGGAGGCATTACCGTGCCTGAGCCGGAACCTCTCGATGAGGTGAGTTAGAATCTTCATCAAGCCTGTGAAGTACCTTCCACTACATCTTCTGCATCTTCTGAAGTCTCCGAAACGAATATTTCAGCACTGGAGTACCATCCTGTCACTCCGGCCTCAAACCGTCCTCGTTTCGTTCGGATCCATCGCAAAGAGTGCATATTTGAAGCCAGCGAGGAAGGCCCTGTTTTTGAAGGTTCGAATTTCACCCGATCTTCATTTGACGATTTATTCGTTTAGGTTATCGCATCATTCCCTAATACAACATTCATCTGGAAATACGAGAATCTGTCGGATGATTTTGCGATGGTCAACGCTTCCAAAATCGACAATGTCATACTGACCGATTGGATGCCGCAATCGCAAATTCTTGGTTTGCTGCATTAAAATTTTATATTAATTTATTATTCTAGCGGATCCCCGTGTGTCCCTCTTCATTTCCCATGCCGGAATGGCCTCGTGTCAGGAGATCTCGCACCGAGGAGTTCCGTCGCTGCTCATACCCATTTTTGGTATCGTGAAATTAATATTATTATTCATTCCACGCGTAGTTGGTTCCATGAAAACACGAGTAGATTATGACTATTATCAGGCGATCAAATTCCAAACGCGGCGGCTCTCGCGCATGTCGGAATCGCGAAAGTGTACAGCAAGTCGGATTTGATGGATGAGGAGAAATTTAGAGGAGCGATTGAGGAGATGCTCCTACATCAAGGGTGAATTATCAAGCCGTCAACGATATATGTAAAAAAATGCAGATACAAGCAACAAGCTCTAACAATTCGCGACCAACTAGCAGCCCGACCCACTTCCCCCGTGGAGAGACTAGTGAAGAACGTAGAATTCGCAGCGCGATTCGGACCGTCGAAAGCACTTCGACCACTGAATTTTGAGTTGTCAACCATTCAATTTCTAGGAATTGATATTCTCCTGATAGTCCTAGGCATTAATATCGTTGTTTTAGCAATTCTAATTTATTTATACAAAAGATTGATAGACATACTGTCATTCATAAAGTTTAGAAAGCATCGAAAAGTAGAATAGATTTAATTGTTCCTGACTTAAAATGTTTGGCGATATTAAATTTCATGTTTGTTTGGTAAAATGTTTGGTAAAGTCACGATCAGCGTCGAGAGATAGCCGGGTTCTGTCTCTCATTTTTCAGTACTCTCTCTCTTTTCGCTGACATGCAAGAGATAAGAAGAGACGAGAACATTGTTCGAGTGTGGATACATTACCAGATGTGACAGGATTCCCAGTCACAAGGCCGATGGGAGAAGGAAAAGGCGGGAAATCGGATGACCTCTTGTTCACATTTTGCCAGAGTGAAGATTAACCGGTGCATGCACTTCAATCTTGTTTCAACGATGAAATTGAAAAAAAACATGTCGTTTATTCGATAATTCAACACTCAATTACATAACATGAGGATGCACTCCCATGCGACGACGTTGTCATCGAGTAATGTGCATCTTTGCGACATTCCAGAAGTGTTGTAGTGACGAAGGAATACATCTGGAAAGGATTTGAGTTGATCGACCGAGTGATTTCCCGTATTTCGAACTCGATGCTTACCTCTCTGCAGCAATTGAAATCGTTTTCATATATTTCCTTGGCCATCTTTCCCCATAGAGAGTTTATCCGATCCAGGCATACATCATTTGTCACAATTCTTCAATATTAACCATAGTTGCTTTGTCAGGTGCAGGCGCATCTGAGAGTGTGTAGGTCTCTGAAATGGTGATTTTGCCATAACAAGTGCCGAAAAAGCAGAAATAATGAGCATTCATTTGATAATGAAACGCGCATTGGAATAAATGTCAATGAAAGCGTGAGAGAAGGAAGAGAAGACAAATTTGGCGCCAAAAGAAGATTCAAGGTGAGATGGAACAAAGGAGAAAGGAGGAAAGAGATCAGTGGAATTTGAGAAAAAGGGGTAAGAGAAGAATAAGAGGAGCAATGGAGACAAAATAATGTGCCAGAATGATCAAGGACAATGGAGCCGGAGACGCAAACTGCTCGTTTCCCGCGCGATTTTCGAATTTAAATTTGAATGTATCATGCTTTGCGAGAGGGCAGTGCCAAATGGTTTAGCAATTTTGACACAAGTGACCGTAATAACAGACCCGACGATATTTCAAATATAACTGCAAACTGCGCATACTGTTAACGAAGCGCGCATAGTAAATGTGAGCGAAGGGAAGGTTCACGTTTCGCGCCAACATTTGGCGCCAAATGAAAAGAAAGACGGTCAGTGTAAAGATAGGACAAAGGAGGAAGGAGAGTTGGAAAATATGTGAAGAAGAAATAAGAAGGGAGGAAGGGATTAGTTAGAGGAACAAAGGAAGTTGTGAGGGGGGTGTAGGAGGACGGACGATCTGATGAAATAGAGCAGCCAAGTGAAAATAGGAGGAACGGGAAATCAGAAGAAGGGAGCACAAGATGGGCCAACTGGTTTGTCAGGCTGAATCGTTCAAGAATATTCGCGCGAGTGACGAAAGCTGCGTTGCTTGCTCTGATTGGATTTTAAGTTCAAAAAATGTTCAAAAAATCACGCTGAGAATAGAATCATCGACAGTACATGGGAAATGGGATTACTCGTATTTCAAGCATGAAGCAGCCCAAACTGATCGAAAGACAATCGTGATAATTATAATTCTTTATCAGACAATTAACACATCGATTTCAGGATAATCTTTACTAATTCTAATCCCTTAGCCACTCGCTATGTAAAATGTTATGGCAAAACGGGTAATGTGTCTACGGATGAATGCATCTTCTTGAAATTGATATGAACAGGCACGATGGGAAAAATAGGAAACCTAGTCATCCAAAAATAGAAACTGGCTGCAGTATTTGCATGGTTTGGGTGATAGCTTATCCTCTGCGGCATAAACACATCGGCCTGTGCAGGGGTCACACTAAATGTCTCTATGCTGCTTATCGTAGTTCCTCAACAATTCTGTGCCCTCGATCAATTCTTTGTTGGTCACGAGGAGAAGGACGACAGAGTATCGCACTTCACGCAAATCCTTCTTGAGTTTGTCCATGAACTCTGAAACGGAAATTCAAATTTTACAAAACGTAATCAATTGAATACTACTTGCTGGAGCAAGTATTTTTTGATGCACTCGTAAATACTAACCATTCCAGACGTAGTACGGGTTCTTCGCCAACATTAGACTTTGAAAAGTAACAAAACTGTTATTTTTCGAAGTCTAGTCAAGATCCTCACCATTCTCCACCTTCTCAGGCGCACCGAATCTCTCCGGAGCCTTCAGGGCACGTCGCGGTCTGCTCTTGACAAGTGATCCGCCTATATTTGAATAAGATGCGTTTTATTGAAACTTAGAAAGTAATCTAGTTAAAGCTTAGAAAGTAATATAGTTTCCTTACAATCAGTTGTTCCGATGCTCATGTTATCGATGATCAGAGTGAACTAATCATGTAGCCGCATCATGGCCGATCTAGCAATTGAATCCTCGCTGCTATACTAATCACTACGCGTGCAGGAGCTGATGAGAGAGTGTAGATCTCTGAAATTGATATGTGCCAAAAAGTATGCGCCAAGTTCTGAATTATTTGGAAGAAATGACTGTCTACAAGTGGGAATCTTGTTACAAGGACATGAAATGGTAGGGGTAAAGGGATGGAAGGTAAAGAAAAATTGAGACAGAAAATGGAGGATAGGTGATGAAGAGCTATCGTTAGAGGTGCGAGGGGAGTAGAATGAGTAGAAGGCCGAGGAAAATGAGCGGGAGAGGCAACTGATCTGTCAGAGTAAGTGCATCAATGAGACTTGTTCGAGAGACGCGGAGCAGGCGTCGCTTATACGCGTTATTTAGAATTTGAATTTGAATAGATCACGCTCTCATAAGCTACTATAAGTAACTCATAACACGCGTGATCATAACTGAACAGAGCAACAGCGATAAGGATAAAGGCGACAGTGTGATGCAGAACGATTGGGAAAGAAGGAAGATGCTGTATTTCAAAATGTGAATGGGACATCAGTGGCGACAAAAAAAAAGAAATTACGGGAAATATATCTTCCTTGCACAAATTTGATACAACGTTAGTGTTTCTTCCATATTCGCATTCCGTCACATCATTTCATTCTATTAATATTTCACCCGTACAATATTTATAATTGTTTCGTCTATGGAATACAAAATATTTACTGTTTATCCCACAATTAATACACAGTAAACATGCTGATACAATCCACCGAGGTGCTGCATTAACCCTTCAAATTCCTTCTGGAAAAATGACGAGCAATTAAATAATAGCTAATCTTCGGATGATCAGTATCGTCCCAGTTGTCAAAGCGTAAAGGTACATGAAACTATCGGTGTCACAATATCCTCAGATGCGCAGTGAACTGTTGAAAATTACATTTGAATAATGGCCGATCTTAGGGTGATCCAAAGGCACAGTTATCGAAGCGTAGCTCGAATTAGGCTGTCAGTGTCGCAGTATCTTTAGGCGCGCAACAGTAGTATCAGGTCGAGCGAAGGACATTTCATCCGGACGACGGCGGCATTCTTCTGATTCTTCATTGCATTAAATAGCTTCGCAGATATTTGAAGTCGGAATCTGAAAAATCGACCATATCGTAATCGTCTTTTGACGTAATATATTTTTTAGACTTCTATACCAGCTAAGATTCAATCATTTCTCTCGTTTTTCTCTACAACTCACCGATTGATCAAGATTGACTCATTTTCGACATTCTTCTGGTTGTTGCTGTGCAAAATCGTCGCACACGTTGAGAGAGTGTAGATCTCTGAAACAATTTTTTTGATCAACTTCGTCATCAACGAGAGAAATACGAACAAATTAGGAGACAATTTAATCAATTGAGTGTCTAATGATTGGGTTGAAAGGGTGACTGCGGGAAGGGAATTCAAAAAAAAAGTGACAATATAAGAGAGAAGGAAGAGGGAGAAAAGGGAGAAGATGAGGAAGCTCTGATCAGTTGGAGTGAAATGATCATGATCGCTCCTGCGAGAGACGCGTAAATAGCGTCGCTTGCTCTGATTCCCTCGCTATTTTCAAATTCAAATTTGAATTAACCACGCTTCGCATTTTGTCATAGATTTGTACAATGATAAGTACATTGTATGGCTTATTTCTCCGGCTAAAGTGTGGTGGATTCAAATATCATTGATCACGCTTACAATGAAAATGTTAGATAGAATGAAAATGCATAACAGTAAATAACAATAAATAACAGAGATGTTCCTACTCAAGTGTTAGTACTTTCTAGTGCGTAAATTTTGATGTGAGCGATCGTAATGCACTTAACAAGTAATAAATTAGGAATAAAACAGTAAAAATCGACACTAGGACAACCATGAAAATGTCAATCCCAAGAAATTGAATCGTAGACAGATCGAAGTTGAGCGGTCGAAGTGCTTTCGATGGGCCGAATCTCGCTGCAAACTCAACGTTCCTCACTAGTCTCTCAACGGGTGTGGTGGGCCGAGCGGCCAGTTGATCCCGAATTGTTTGGACTCGCGTCTTGTATCTGAGAGAATTCCTTTTTGTTTCAGCTCTAAATTTATGAAGGAGCTATTATTGTGTCTACAACCACTTCACTGTACCTGCATCGACGAGTACTTTCGTTCATGGTCTTCTTCAATTTTAGAAAGCCTCAAAAAGTGGAGTAGTTGTGCCACTTTTCCCGATTTGGACAGTCTTGTGTGATGAATCTAGTTATTTGCTTGCTCATTCGTGTATAATTTATAAGTTTTCAAGCGTCGAAGGTAAACACGATTTTATTTTTCATGCATTATGCTTGACTAACAGCAA
>LS488664.1:63477-93050 GCA_900490705.1 Pristionchus arcanus | reverse complement strand
TGCTGAGAAGGTGAAAGCCCAAAATCGCAAACGCACATGCATTATGATCGGGCCGTAGAGTAGGTTGCCGCGTTTGAGCTGAAGGGATCGACGAATAGAGATCAAAGATCAGAGACCAAAGACTAAAGATCAAAGACCAACCTTGAAGGCGACGGCGACGATGGCCATGGACAGAGTGCAGAAGATCAGGGAGGCGAGGTGCCAGATCATGTGGTCGGTCAGGAGGGTCAGCTGAAATACTTCGGTACATTTTGGTATTAGATAGGGTAGGGTACGGTAGATTGAGGTACGGTATTACGGTTTTGGTTGGCTAGAGATGGATAAAAGAGACGTGGAAAGTGAGGTGCAGAATGGACACCCCATACTTTCAGAATGTATCAATATGGATCATAATGAGCGTTAGGATGAGTGCGGGCAGGTACTGTAGAATTCCGGTGATCAGCAGAAACTCACGAAATCAACGATGATCAGCGAGTCCTCGATCGCTTCCTGTAATTAATATTTTAATTAATTAATTAAACTAATTAAATTAATTAATTTAATATTTAATTAATTAATTAACTAACATGCATGCGCATTCTGAGTGCGAGCAGCGAGAGGACTGAGGCCGCAAAGCCAAAGTAGCGCACATAGTCCTGAGATATTCGGTGATCTTTGAACTTTGATCTTTATTTCGAATAGCTACTAGCCCATATCGATTACCGTAATCCACCGTTCGAGGGCTGGAAAACGACAGTATTCTACCGTCCCCTCCAGATCTACCGTATCACCCAGACTACCGTACCATGCTGTCGCAGCAGCAACATCGAGGCGTGTACTCGCCCTCCTCCTCTTCCTCTTCGGCCATCAGTCTACGGTAGTCCTGATGAATATCGATTATTTATGCCGTAATTAGTAGTAGCAAGTTGACATCCCTAGAGTAGCTGTGATGCCGTACCCTCCCGTATACCTCATATCCACCAGTGGACTTAGTTCGTTGTGTGGTGGCGGCCATGGTGTGGCGCGGAGAGGGAAACGTCGGCGCGCCGACCGACTGGCAGACAGGAGAATGGGCGAAGTGAGGCGAGATTTGGGAAAGAAAAATTGTTTATTTGTGATTTGTGATTTTCATTTAGAAATAGTCGATAATGAATTGGATCAGACGAATTACAATTTCACAAATTCATCCTCCTACAATACTCGCCTCTGCAAATATCCCTCATTCCCTCACTTCTCACCCTCGTCTGGACCGAAAATTACGGTTTTGCAGATAGGTGCTTCCTGGTATTCTGCCATTTTGAACAACTCGTTCGCGCACAACAAAAAGTACAATGAACACGAAGATGTAGATAGTTCTTTTTTTCATTTTTTTTCTTTTTTAAACGAGAAATCGTACAGTAAAATTGGACATTTTATCGGTGCAAGAAATGCTTCAGTCAAGACAAAATGACCAGTTCTCATGATTCAAAAGGGGGCGTTATCGATATGCGTATAGCACTTTAATTATGGGTACGGTGCACATTGTTTGTATGCTGGCGAATGTAATGAGATGGTTAGTCAGAGTAAATAGTTTGTGATACAAGTAGAGTTCGAAATACGGGACGCTGTCTCTTCGTTTCTGAGAGGCGAGAGAGTGTGTGAAATGAAGAGACGGCGGCCCGTATTTTTTCGAATTCTAGATACAAGTTTGAGGTATGGTCTTGTCTTGAGTGGCAAGACGATGCGAACGATATACCCTATGAATGATCTACAATCCTTCAGATTCTCTCCACAACTTCTGCAGTTTTCCTCGAGAAGAGCAGATCGCAGCGGTGGATGACTCACTTCTAAAATTCGGAAAATATTTTATTATCAGGTTTCTCTACTAGCAGAGAGAGTAGCAACACATTGCCCACGTCCCCATCATCTTTCTCACACTAACGAGCTGTTTCTGTTCTCTAAGTGGTAATTCCGATCCGAACCTGCAACCCTAGTATCTAGCAGCTATCTAGCCTCTATGTCAACGTCGGCAATCCTAACAATAAGCCATCTCACCTTCTCATCTGGTTCATCATCATGAACCTCGGCGGCTGCACAACTCCGTTCTTTCTGCAACCGGGCGGGGAATTTGATGAGAGTGAAGAGGAAGATGAGGAGGACTGTCTGCAATGTCTTGTTTTCATCAAAGAGGGATATACATCAATATCAGGCTAGATGAGTTCTTGATGTGGGATGATGCGTTGTTAGATCACACTTTCGAAACTTCCATGTATTCAAATTTTTTTTTGATCGGAGATATGATCGATTGACTTTAGTGCCAAGTGACCCTGCGGTTCAGGCAATGAGAGAGGGGGGGGGGAATGGAAATTAAGAAATTTTACCTCGATAGCACTTTCACAGGTCTCGCATGGAAAATTCCCGATATCTCCTCATCAGGAGTGATTCCGACGCGGACCTCGTGAAGAGACAGAGGGCGGGGCCTGAACGCAACGTTAGTGTTGTCGAAGTCTAGTGAAAGATCAAAGATCAAAGTTCGAAGTTCACTCACATCCTTGTCTTCGTTGGTGGAGTACGAGAGGCGTCTGTTACCTGAAATTACGGAGACTAATCATCAAAATATCTGTAAATATCATCATTTACACGTTGTGCATCGATCAGCGAACTAACGAACCCACAAGATCTGCACCACTCGTCCACTAAATATTCCATCTCACGACTTCCCAACTCATTTCCTAATCTCATTTCACGCTCGCTGTCACGAAAGATGGATCAGGAACCAGATGCAAAACATTTGGACGGAACCAGATACTGGAACCAAACCCGGAACCAAATGGGCGTAGCGGAACCAAATACGAAACCGAATTCGTCAAACCCGGAACCAAATAAACAATAACAATTACAAATGTTTTATCCACCAGGGAAGGCATTTTCATATTGGCTAGGAGTATTCCAAAGATTACGAGTCCTCGATATGTCAGACAAATATGTAAAACAAAATTAACCCACCTTGGTAGCTGTGAACACTCCTGATATGGGCATGTGTGCGGAGGCGTGCTGGACGCTGCGGGGAGGAGTAATCTCGGCCTTGATTGGCTGCAATTATGTCATAAGTTTTCCCTAATGTAATGTCACGATTCTGATTATCGCATGATTCGCTGTGTGCTCGCTTTTGCGTGCTAACTCGAGTCTCTGACCGCCGAGAGAGCAGGGGAAATGAAGAGAGTCGATGATGGGTGAGAGAATCGGCCATTACGCAGTCAACTCTCTCTCTCGCATCGAGAATCGAGCAAGGCAGTTAGACCGCGAGAGCCCTCACTACTGCGGTGTGTGACCAGTATAACTAACGATTATTCCTAGGCCTTCACATTCCTCGTACATTACGCAACGCACCCTAATTTGGAGGGGGTCTCTCTACCTATCGCGATACAATTCTGATTCGCTGCGGATGCTCGTGTTTTGAGCAGTATAAACCTACAGCTAAATATGGGGGATTTTTCGACCAGCTTCTCACATCTAGATTCTGGATTATCCCACTCTTGAGCAAAATCTTCCATCTCGGCTTATTCTGATCACTCATGGTATTGCCTCTGCATCACTCTCATAACATTCAAAAATGTGAACTTTGCACTAAGCTACCTTATCTTCTGCAATAGCGTCGTTCAAAATACCAACAATACATTTACACTGGACTGTTGTTGATTATGGAACGTGTGCCATTTCTATGCCAAAAGGTTTTGCTATCTAACCAACTTTATTGCATTCCAGGAATCAGCGTGCGTTTTCTCCACATAATTTGCGACTTTGCAGCATTTAGAATCGAAGTAAAAATAATTATTTACTATTGTTTCAGGAACGCAGCTACACCCGCGAACCCGCTCTCGTTGATTCGATGTCCTTCAGTCAGATTACGCCACCTCCAGTACAGCGGAAGTTCGGAGTCGCACAGGTCCGTCGTTCTTGAGATACGATGCACTTGAGATTAGGGATGGCCTACCAAGAAATTACTGTCCTCATTTTACGAATCTCGAATCTCTAACCGGTAATAGAGTGTTGAAATGAAGCGATCGTTCTTTATCAAGTTCGAAAAAATAAGGATAAATACGTCTTGAGTTTCCAGCAATGATAATGGCGCCCAGATTGAGTACTTATTTTACAAAACTCTGGTTTTCAGTCAGCAGCGCCTCCCCAGCCAAAGCAGCTGCTTGCAAGTAAGTCGCCAACAGTGAATGGAACGTCCTCTCCGAGAGGTGAGGTTGAACTGCTCTTTCTTTTTCTATGAAGAGTATCTAAAATCATGATATCGTCTAAATCGAGCTTTAAAAAGTGTTCGCATAGAAAGGGCACAATCCACTTGTAGTTTGAAAAATATATTCGAAATCGCTTTCCACGGAACTTTCTGATTGCTTATTTCATTGGAACAATACTCAATTCTTTTCAGCCGCGCTCCGAACTTCAGTACCCTCTCCGCCCCTTCGCAAGCCTCGCAGCTCCTCATCTTCGAGCCATGTGGCGCCACTGAGAACGGTAAGGTCATGAGTCTGCCATTTTGTGCAAAAAATGGTTAGCGGAAACGCTCGTCTCTGGTATTGGATCACTATTAGTACACTAATAGTTTCACTATTAGTACCCTAATTAGTAATCTATTAGTGAAACTATTAGTGTACTAATAGTGATCCAATACCAGAGACGAGCGTTTCCGCTAACCATTTTTTGCACAAAATGGCAGACTCATGACCTTACCGTTCTCAGTGGCGCCACATGGCTCGAAGATGAGGAGCTGCGAGGCTTGCGAAGGGGCGGAGAGGGTACTGAAGTTCGGAGCGCGGCTGAAAAGAATTGAGTATTGTTCCAATGAAATAAGCAATCAGAAAGTTCCGTGGAAAGCGATTTCGAATATATTTTTCAAACTACAAGTGGATTGTGCCCTTTCTATGCGAACACTTTTTAAAGCTCGATTTAGACGATATCATGATTTTAGATACTCTTCATAGAAAAAGAAAGAGCAGTTCAACCTCACCTCTCGGAGAGGACGTTCCATTCACTGTTGGCGACTTACTTGCAAGCAGCTGCTTTGGCTGGGGAGGCGCTGCTGACTGAAAACCAGAGTTTTGTAAAATAAGTACTCAATCTGGGCGCCATTATCATTGCTGGAAACTCAAGACGTATTTATCCTTATTTTTTCGAACTTGATAAAGAACGATCGCTTCATTTCAACACTCTATTACCGGTTAGAGATTCGAGATTCGTAAAATGAGGACAGTAATTTCTTGGTAGGCCATCCCTAATCTCAAGTGCATCGTATCTCAAGAACGACGGACCTGTGCGACTCCGAACTTCCGCTGTACTGGAGGTGGCGTAATCTGACTGAAGGACATCGAATCAACGAGAGCGGGTTCGCGGGTGTAGCTGCGTTCCTGAAACAATAGTAAATAATTATTTTTACTTCGATTCTAAATGCTGCAAAGTCGCAAATTATGTGGAGAAAACGCACGCTGATTCCTGGAATGCAATAAAGTTGGTTAGATAGCAAAACCTTTTGGCATAGAAATGGCACACGTTCCATAATCAACAACAGTCCAGTGTAAATGTATTGTTGGTATTTTGAACGACGCTATTGCAGAAGATAAGGTAGCTTAGTGCAAAGTTCACATTTTTGAATGTTATGAGAGTGATGCAGAGGCAATACCATGAGTGATCAGAATAAGCCGAGATGGAAGATTTTGCTCAAGAGTGGGATAATCCAGAATCTAGATGTGAGAAGCTGGTCGAAAAATCCCCCATATTTAGCTGTAGGTTTATACTGCTCAAAACACGAGCATCCGCAGCGAATCAGAATTGTATCGCGATAGGTAGAGAGGAATAATTAACAGGCCAGAAACCGCAGTAGTACCTCTCGTGAGGCTCTCGCGGTCTAACTGCCTTGCTCGATTCTCGATGCGAGAGAGAGAGTTGACTGCGTAATGGCCGATTCTCTCACCCATCATCGACTCTCTTCATTTCCCCTGCTCTCTCGGCGGTCAGAGACTCGAGTTAGCACGCAAAAGCGAGCACACATCGTGTCATCCCGTTGCTGGGGTAACGAAGGAATATTCAGAGCAAGGGTAGAAAACAGAAAAGTGAGAGAGAGAAGGGGGAAGCACGCGTATAGGGGGAACTGGGCACTGAATCTAGTGATGAGGAGAAGCCGTGAATTTTGCACTTTCTCTTTCATAAATCAGAGCAAAGGGCAGTCATTTCCGTCCGGTGAACTTGACGATAAGGCTTGTCCAAAAAAATGTTGTTATCAAAAAAAATTCTCAACGAAGCTAGGAAACCAACGTGGAATGCACAACGTATCATACTTTTCGATTTCAACGGTTCAATGAAAGAGATGAAACTTTCAGAATCTTTCATCTCTTTCATTGAACCGTTGAAATCGAAAAGTATGATAGCACTCTTCCTGAACTCTTGATAAATGTGACTAAATCGTATTCGCAAAAGACAGGAAATACGAGATAATTGACCATTCGTTCCCAGAAGCCCCAAGTTATGGTGGTAATATCGGGAGTAGGGCTGTCAGGGTGAAGAATCCGTCTCTTCATTCCGCATACTCTCTCGTCACTCTGGCCGATGATAGAGTACGAGGAATGAAGAGACGGATTCTTCACCCTGACAGCTCTAATCGAGAGAGATGGGGAGGGGATGAGAGATGGAATGAAGCTAACGCAGAAGCACGAGGTAGAATCAATCTCTGATTATCTTTCTCGATTTGCGTCGTCGATGATTCAATTTCTCAAGGGAATGTCGAATCGTCCGCAATAACACGAAATGTGTCTACGTAACAGTGGTAATCCCCCGCAACGTAGAGTCAAAACATTTAAAATATTATCAAAAAATACAGAACCCCTCAAAAATGAGTCACGTGAGCCTATACATGACTGCCATCGTAACAAAGCATTACCAAAGTAGCGTTTCGATACGCTTCATGGGGATTGAATGCTCCTCCTCCACCTGCTCGATTCTCTTCCCTTTCCTCGAACATTGACCTGTAATTGGATTGATGATCTTTCCTTCACACATTCAGTAATGCTCTCTCATTTCTCTGCACGATGAGAGGTAATGCAAATGGAAGAAACGTGAAAATAATTGGATGACTCATTGGGATTCCTTTCTGTGCTATTTGAGACGGAAAGGTGATTCATAGAGTAATTGGAAATCTCAGATGTTAACACCCACAGGCTCTTTCTTCTAAGAATTCATCGTAGCGGTAAAAAAGGTAAATATCTATCCACGGCAAGCTATTTTACAGTCGTAAGACAGCGCGCAGGTGGGCTCCATCGGTAAGGCCGGCTGTTAGAAGGACTATGATACCCTGAGGTTCAATGCTTTCTAGGATAGGGTAAAACAATTTAAATCTTAAAATTTTAACCTCGGTCTCTCAATCCTTCCCAGTCTCCTCATCGACGGAGCTCTCATAGAGGTCGTCGACTCGATTGTGCTCGCCTGATGATTATTATTTTCAATTAAATTAATTTGTTAATTATTTAATTAAGTTTAATTATTATATTACCACAATCCTAAACGAGTCGTCCCTCTTCTCCCTCATCTGTGCCTCTAACTCCTCGTGCAGACTTGCTCTCCTCAGTGAATCGCCTCGAGGAGGTCGAGGAGGGCGGTAGGACAGACTGTAATGAATCTTTGTCTTGAAGAGGTAATGAAGACCGAATGAAGAGTAAATGACAATTATGTATCGCGAATTTCTGCAAAAATGAACTTTCATGAAAGATTCACCTCCCATCCTCAATCTGTGCTCTGTTTTCGAACATCCTAGCACGCTCTGCAATCGGCTTGTCGCGATTGCGCATGACGGGAATCGGGCGTTCCGGATCCTCGATTCGCGGAGGATTATGGTTGATTGAGGCCTGGTTCCGACTCGGTTCCTGGTTCCGGACGGGTTCGTGGTTCCGCGCTGGTTCCTGGCTGGGCGCCCGAGGCGTCCACGACTTGGGCAGATCGGGCAGTGGAGGATGGGCTCGAGATCCTCAAATAAGGTATTGGCATATGACAACAAATCATGATACTGCTTACCTTCCATTGAGATCTTCCTGTAAGTTGCGTACGGCATTGGCGCAGTGGATCTGAAAACACTACAATCATTAGCCCACATTTCCAGGAGAATTAGTCGTGGAAAAAGCGATTCATCAGTTTGTTTACCCCTGAGGCGAGATTCCCCCATCGGAAGTGTTCGTTGCACTTGTGATGGAGACTCCACAACCGGAATCGATGGATACGGATGACCTATGAAAGACGATGATTGCAAGGTCAAAGACAACGATGATCAGAATTTATCTGATAGTGAAACCTGTGCGAGATGCAGACTGGAGAATCCGAGCGGTTGGGTGAGGATTGAGCTGAAAATGCAATTTTTATACCTCTGTGATTTTCGATTATCCAGTTTACCCTGCGGTGAAATGCTGCTGCTGTTTCTCGATTGTGCTTGCTGCCGGGAGAGTAGCTTGTCCACAGGAATGAGCAGAGATTCGGCAGCATGCTGAAACTGTACTATTTGTATTTGTTTACTGTGTTTTATATGCTGCATAAAAAGTTGCATTGCATGTAGCGCCATTCCAACATTCGGTCCCCCTCCTGCTCCATTCAAGCTATCCAACCCGACCTATCATATCAAATCATCTTTCTCCCGCGAGGTTGCGTGTGTGTGAGAAGCAGCAGCCTTCGAATGTGCCAACCCTGATTTATTCGCCCTCGGTTCTCCATATTCCCTCGTATCTCTGTTTGACTAGAGACCAAGCAAATGAAGAGACGAGAGCCATCCCATTATCTCTCCTCCTCTTCCGCCCCCGAGGGGTGAAATGGAGGAGAGGGCAGAAGGGGTGAAATCTCGTTGACCTTCGAGTCAATGGGAGATAATTTCCTGCGTTGCAATCTCCTAATGGCCATTTGCAAACGTTCAAAAAATCATAACTAAGTTGCAGGTCCTCATTTTATGCCCACTCTCTAGATCTCCTAATCTGATATCGCCCCTCAATCCATTGCGCAGCTGCTATCTCAAGGCTACATTCCTCTCACAGGCACTTCTGCCTCGTTTTCCTATTGGGAAATCTCTCGAATTATGATGAATGGAGAGATGATAGCGATTCGAATCACTGCACTTATCATTTGTGCAAAGTCTTGCAAATAACGAATTTCTTCTAATTTCTTCCAACCTGATAGGGCTCGCAGTATCCCTGATCCTCGTATCGACTCCTCTCTCTGCTTTTCATTTCTCCATTTCCATTGATGTCTCGGCTGGAGCGTTCATACGGCTGAAAACAACATTATCAACTGCAATAACGAAAATATCTCAAGAAACAAAATCCAAAAGTCAAAAATATTTCTACCTACCTGAATCTCCTCGACATCCCTTCGCTTCACTTCGGGCGTTGCCGACAGCTTGAATCCGCAGCGCATTGCCTAAAAACTTGATATTTACTAATTTCTTCTAGACATAACGAAAACTCAAGCAAGGAGAATGTGCGACGTAACGAATATTTAGTCCAATTAGATACCTCCATGAGTTTCTCATGCTTCTCCCTGAGTGCATCCAACTGGGCCATTCCGTCTCTGCTCGCTCGCAGACGAGCACGAATCCGCGTGTCAGGGTCGACGTCGGGTTCTGAAGTGGCAAAACTTTGAAAAATAAGAGCTTAGCCCGAAATGAAGTTCTTTAACTGTACCTTTTTACCACAAAAGAGCGAAATATGTACAAGTACAATATTCAAAGTTTTCGGGCGACTTCACAAACAAACCTTTGTCAACAGAATAGCGCGCGTCCATACAGCAGGTACGGTAAGGCACGATATAGGGGGATACACTGACCCCTTCTCAAAAGTATATACCCACAATGTATAATAATCAAAGTCGGCAAACGATAAGTACTATTGAAACTAACCCTTATTATTGTCAACAGAGCAACGAGCGCCCATGCACAGGTACGGTAAGGCACGATATAGGGGGATACACTGACCCCTTCTCAAAAGTATATACCCACAATGTATAATAATCAAAGTCGGCAAACGATAAGTACTATTGAAACTAACCCTTATTATTGTCAACAGAGCAACGAGCGCCCATGCACAGGTACGGTAAGGCACGATATAGGGGGATACACTGACCCCTTCTCAAAAGTATATACCCACAATGTATAATAATCAAAGTCGGCAAACGATAAGTACTATTGAAACTAACCCTTATTATTGTCAACAGAGCAACGAGCGCCCATGCACAGGTACGGTAAGGCACGATATAGGGGGATACACTGACCCCTTCTCAAAAGTATATACCCACAATGTATAATAATCAAAGTCGGCAAACGATAAGTACTATTGAAACTAACCCTTATTATTGTCAACAGAGCAACGAGCGCCCATGCACAGGTACGGTAAGGCACGATATAGGGGGATACACTGACCCCCACTCTCAAGAGTGAAGTGAAGCTTCAGATCGCTATCTACCCCTGTCTCTGCCTCTCTCTCGATGCCGAGATTGATTCTAATCGCTCCGCGACCCAATCCTAAGGTCACACTATGATGGGATCAAAACAAAAATTTATTTTGTGAACACACCTCGGCCGATATTTATGTAGGCTTACTATAGTTGTCACGGTGAAGAATTCGAAGATTCATTTTACGCGCTGTCTTGCCATAGGTAGGCAAGAGAGCACGCCTAATGAAGGGGCGGATTCTTCATTCTGGCAGCCCTACTTACGACTTGCATTCCCTGTGTTCTCCCGCCGGTCAGAAATTGAAGAGACTAATTCTTCATTCTCGCTTTTATTTTTTTCAGCAAATTACTCACCAATTCCGGCTCCAGCTGTTCCTCCTCCCGCCTCGGCCAACAGTGCGGCGAGCATCGAGGACATCGCCTCAGGGGGAGATTGGGGAAGGGACGACTATCGAATACCCTGGAAAGATCAAAGATCAATTTGAGCTGATGAAAGTATGTATGTGTTCGAACGATACTGTAAGCAATCACAATTGAAACGGGATGCGGATTACCGAATAGGAAAGATCAAATATCATTTTGACACGTTACAGCCCTTTTATACAAAAAAACTTTGATGAATAAGAGCTCGAGATATACAATCTATCGATCAACCTACGAACATGGAATGGGGATAGCGAATATCGCACCGATCTCAAGAGGAAAAACGGAAATGATACGGATATCGGGGATGAGCGGGCGAAAAACAAGGTTGATAAGGATATTACGTGAAAGATTGAGTGGAGACCATTGTACTATTCGAACCAACTCAGGGATACAAAGCGAAAAGGGAAAAGGGCACAACCATCCAAAGAGTGAGCAAGGCAGTTCAATTTCCCCAGTAAAAACGGATCTGGGAAGGTCGGTTACTCGCTCGAGGAAAGGATGGAAAAGGTATAATGCAGATCAGGGATGGATGGTCCGTCTCTCTCGTTTTTCCATTCTCTCTCGTCACTCTTACTGAGCAGAGACAATGCATCTTGAAGATACGATTAGATCAGGAGGTTAGCGAGCGGTAGGTAGGTCATCTCCCAATCATCATTCAGTATATGCGGCTATAAGATGAAGGAAAGCAACGAAAGTGAGTTAACCATAGCATTACCTCGTAAGTACCCACGATTAACCGGGCAATTACCAGTAGCAAAGCTGCATGGTTTAGCAAGTATAACTTGATTGTAAGGTGTTCCTGGACCTTTCAACACAACGTATTCTTTTACGATCGAAGATTTAGGACGGTCATAAACGGAGGTAATCAAGCGTTTTCGAGAGAGAGTTTGAGTGAACATTAGAGCTCGAAATACGGACCGGCGTTTATTCATTTTCCACACTCTCTAGACCACTGCTGCAGAGAGATTGCGGAAAATGACGAGACGGCGGTATCGAGGTCTAGTGTCTAGTGAGCATAGCGAAGCTAAGTTCTGAGCATGATGGGAAGGAGTGCGATAAAGCTGGTTGGAATAGTGATGAGCGGGAGGGCAACAAACGGGTATAAGGTGGACGAGTGATACGAGAGTCAATCATTGCCCCCCCCCCCTCCCTTCCCTCCCTCAGGGACAGAAGTGTCTCTAATAGTATCTAGAAATGGAAAGGACGGGAGGGGATATTAGTGATGTGCCTCCCTCTCTCTCTCATATGAGAACAAAGATCTAGGAGAGGGCTATTGAGGGGATGATGGTGACATGTTCAGTGTGTGGCACAAACCAGACGTGCGCCGAACAATTTGAGATGTGCTGTTTTGAGACAGTCTTGAAATTGAGATGTGTAATTGCACTTTAGCCATATTGTGGCAATGCACAAGCATTGCATTTATAAACTAGAAATCTGAGATAAGTAACTATTTGTGATATGGTATTTGCATTCCAGATTATAACGATAACTACCGTTTAGGCTATATTAAATGTGGACCAGATCACGCCACAGATATGTATATCTGACGCACAGAGGGACACTCAAAGGACGCCTTGCGAACTTGAAATTGGAATCAAGATTCGAAAAATATAATGCATAATTACTATAAAAGCATGGCTGGTACTCTAGTCCGCTTCACATTTCCCAAAACGAGCTCTTAATTTACTGTGAACAAATCAGGCATCTTTTCAATGTCATTTTCGTGTATTCATTATATTTCCCGGAGCTCGGTTCTCCTAGAAACGTGGCTTAGAGTACGCAAAACACCGACACTGTTCGCACCATAATAGTTCGTTAGTTCGTTAACGGGGATTTAAATCCTTTGAGTCAGTCTTCACATCATTCAAACTCTAGTTCCGCCGGTCTATTGAACTTATGTGAGTTTCCATTGTCACGTTTCAATCAATGAACGGAGCAGTAAACATGCGAATTCATATATTATATGCAATTCAATTATCGCTTGATTACCTCGGCTCTTGTTCACACCACATTCGAATAATTAGAGCCAGATAAGTAGCCGTTCCGGGAACGGTACTGCACGTTTCGATAACTGCTAATTGGCATCACTATTTATTTTCTGATTTTGAATATTTGGCTCTGTTTCAGTTTCTAAAACAGTCTCATTCTACACTTTTTTGATGCCCATGTTTCCTACAGCGTAATGAGCGAGCATCTTTCACTCTACAAAAATTATTACAAAAATGTAAGCATCTATTTTCAATATAAAATTCATAATTTATTTTTCAGATGTTCTACCTCATCTTCCAACCCATCGCTATTGGTAATATTATTTTTTTTTATTTCTTCAAAAATTGATTTTTCAGTCCTCTCACTAATCCTAAACGGAACCCTCATCGCGCTTATTCTCAAAAGCAAGAAAAAGGAATTCGGGGCATATCGATATTTGCTACTCTCCTTCGCATCAGTGGACATTTATTATGGAATCGTACATTTTCTCGTACAGCCCGTAAGTTTTTTTGCTGAAAGGATGAAGAATCCGACTCTTCATTTTCCATTCTGACCGGGGAGATGAATGGAGAATCAGATTCTTCATCCTGCTGACCATAGTTTCAATCTGACACTACAATTCTTCACAGATTCCCGAATGTTTTGCCAATGCAATGTTTATGGCAGGGCACGGTTACATAACAGGTATTTATTTTTATTAATGCATACAAAATATAGGATGCAATTTCAGGAAAAGTCGCGGTTTGTTTCTACGCAACCGCTCATTCGCATTCATACGTCGTGCTGGTGTTTCATTTTCTTTATCGTCTTCTTACAGTCAAAGGGTTCGCTTATTTCCTATTAACAGTAACCTGACAGTAAAAGCCATCCTTACCGGTGGATCTAGCGTTGCCTGTCGGCTATAAAATCGCTTGACATGGATGCATCTTTATTGACCGAGAGATATTTCAGATCTCGCTACGCCCAGCTCTTCTCAAAACCTCTGTTCTATCTCGTAATTGCCGGTTGTGGGATCGTAGTCGGCGCTTCCTGGTCAGAACTCTTTCTCAATCTCACCCACGTCAAATGCGTTCCTATTTACGCCGCGTTGTTCATAATGCCCATTTATTTACAGGGGCGCCGTAATGTATTGGCTCTATGACACGAGCGAGTTCACTTCATCCTATCTTCGGCCGATTCTCAGAGATCACGCCATCACCTCCAGTCAAGAACCCGAGAATTATGTTGTTGCTGTTTTCTGGGTGAGCCTTACATCTGTATTCTTTATCTGAGCTTCACGCTCAAGCGACAAATATTTTCGACTTCTTGAAATTGACGTACAATGATTGAACTGTATTCCAACTAGATATGCCTTCGTTTTTTTCGGTAGACGGGGAAGGTACGAATAAACGTTCGTTTATTTCTTCAGACGAACGGCACCTTCTCCGGTCCTCGATGGAAGCCAATGATTGGCATGGTCGTGATGGCTATTACTATGCTATCCTGCTACGGATACATGGTGTATGCTTCGTATGAGATTTCGAGGTATCATCTTTCTATTCAGACAACGATCTAACAATGAAAATTTCAGTCACATGCACCTAAATTCTGAGATTCAGAGCGATAAAACGCATCAGATGACGAAACAGTTGATGAGAGCACTCATGTATCAGGTGAGAGTCTGACAAGAGATCGTGCAAAGAACGGCATCTCAACTTTTGATCTACTAAGCCCTCTAAGTTCTGAACTTTTCTTTCAAACAAATTCGTAACTGCTCTTTGAAAAGGGTTTTCAATCTAACCTGCAATACTGGACAACATAAAAAATTTCTTCGAAATTTCAAATAATCACATATTTGCCTTGATCAATCAAACCTCTCAGACAATGCTCCCCGTGATCACCGCCTATTCTCCTCCACTCATCGCCCTGTCCGTCCCTCTCCTCGGCCTCTACTTCCCATACATTGCCGATATCTCCCCACTCTTCTTCGGCATTCATCCACTCCTTGATGGATGTGTGCTGATTTACACGATCAAGGAGTATAGGTGGTTGTTGAAGAGATATCTGGAGTTCAAAGATCATTTTCCAGAAAACTGCTGCTCAAATGGCTCAGATGTGGGAGAAGACCAGCTCCGGCAATCTCTGCTAGTCATGTAACGAACACTTCGATGTACTGAATTTATTTGCAAGACAATTCTTGTATAAATCTCCTTTCTTCCATTGAGGTAGCTGTCTCGTTAACATGAATGAAGAAAATCATATAATGGAGATAGTCCGAGAATGGGCATCACATCACTTCTCAAGAATTTGCAATACTTGGAAAGAGAAGTGTTGAAGAGTCTAATAAAGTTGAAGCAACCAGGAAATACTCTACTCGGTCATTCGGAAAACTGAAACGTTCAGTGCAATGATCACATTCTTTCATTATCCGGCATTTTTGAAGAACGAAACGAAGTTACGAAACACGGAACTTTGTTACGGGAAGTGAGAAGAAGTGCACACACATGTATACAGATCATCCGTTCACACTCTTTTCAAAAGTGCAGATTGTCACTCGTAAAAAGACTGTCCAGCTGGCACCATCTCTCTTCCCTTCCCTTCCCCCTCCCTACTCCCCGTGGTGTCTCTCTTCCGTTTGAAAGTTGGCATGCGGCCAAGTGCGCGAATGGGCGGGGGCGTCCGATCTTTGCACTAGACCATCGGACGTTACACTTTAGTCCTTCCCTATCTTCGAGTCTCTACATTTGCCAGTGATTCAGTAGTTTAGTCGCCATTTCACATTCCCCTTTACTTCCTATCCTCCAGTATCGCCTCTCCTATCGCCATGGCCTCGGCCTCGTCCGGAGCCTCTAACGGCACTTCAACGACCCAATCCGAGGCTCGGGAGGGATATCTCGAATGGGACGAGTACTTTATGGGCATTGCCATCCTCACCGGGCAGAGGAGCAAGGATCCGAACACGCAGGTACATAGATACCTTTATTTATAACTTACTTGTTTTTATTTCGTTTGTACGTTGATGACACTCCGTGTCTGCCCTGATTGCGCGACATCAAACAAAGAGTGCAATTTTATCATTGATTGGGTTAGGAGTGATCAATCTAGTCATTGGCGAGCAGGCACAGTTTTGCTAGCTACACCACTGCTATCTCTTATGAAGTCTTGAGTGTTCTTGTAAAGTGACCCCATTCACTCCTTTTTTCCATACATTCCTGACAAAACCGTGATAATTCAGGTCGGCTGCGTGCTGGTCGATTCGCGCTACCGTGTCGTCGCTGCCGGCTACAACGGCATGCCTTGGGGCTAGTTCTACCTTTGTTCTCTGAATTTGCAAATGTTACACGAGCATCGCCTTGCGATTGCTCTAGAGACTGCCGTGGGGCTAGTTTCCTTCATCCTTCCGATCATTGGGAATACGGTAGAATGGTTGCGAGATCATTGATAACTGATTTCTTTCAGGTTGCCCAGATTCGATGATGCCGTGGGGCAAGGACAACGACGATCCGCTGCAGGTACTTCTAATTCTTTCCTATTCTTTATTGCTAGGCTGTATTTGAAGCACAAATTGTCTCACAGTGACAAATTTCTTGCCACTTCCCTGTCATTTCCCGGCTCTTTACAAGGCGTTGCGAAACAGGAAAAAAATGCCTAGTGCCGAAAATGTAATTGGAAACAAAGTGCAGAAGATTATCATTTTCATTGCAGGACAAGAACACGTATGTGTGTCACGCGGAGATGAATGCCGTGATGAACAAGAACTGCGTGGATCTCGAGGGATGCCGACTGTACACCACACTCTTCCCCTGCAATGAATGCGCCAAGATTGTCGTCCAGAGCAGGGTCAAGGAGGTGGGATTTATTCTTACTTAATTTGTCGGGCATCTCATACTGTGAAATTAGGAATCGAAAATTCAATCACAGCGGCTAGCCTTTTTTGGGGGAAATTCCTGAATCGTACACACTGCATGACCAATTAGTAGAAGGATGTTGCGCTTTGGGGGAGTGAAAATTAGAGTAGTAGGGTCAAATTTTGCGCTGGTTGGTAAGGGTATTGGGCCTCAAATATCTTCTCCGATAAATTTTTCTGATTTTCTGATTTTTAGGTGATCTATCTGGCGGACAGAGAGAGCTGGAAGATGGATGCATCTAAGAGACTGTTCGACACGGTGGGAATCACCTATTCCCAGTTCAAACCGAAGAGAGACACTGTCACGATTGATTACACCAAGCACTTCTGATTGAATCGTTCCATAATAAGTCATTGTAATCGTGCCATTTGTGTCATGTATTTGCTGAGAGTTAGTAGAATAAATAATTTTTATACTCGTCTTTGTTTTACTACAAATAATAACGATTTTGAAGAACCGTGTCATAAAAACGCCTTGTCAATGTCCATCTATGTCTGTAATTCTCGCCACGCGAAACGCGCGCGATTTACCATTGAAAACGCGCGTCAATCGCGTCAGCATTTGAACCAACCTTAGCGTTCTTCTTTGTTGTAAACAAGACTGATTGTGAAGTGGATATTTCAGCCTTACATTTTTAAAGCCTTTGTTCGGCATTCCTCCTCATGCTGCTAATTCTTGTTATGTGTTGTTAACTTGAAGAGGCATTTTGAAGATTCTTATTCCAGAATGGTCATCTTTTCTTTGCTTCTCTTCATGCTTCCCGCAGTTGCAAGCTACGTTAGCATAGCTTCCGAAATGCTCAATGCCGCTAAGTAAGTCGATTTACTTGAATCACGGGTGAATGATTCCAATCGGAACCGCCATAGGGCGTCGTCTCATTAAAATTAAGAAAATGAAGAGACTCGTTCTTCATTTACTTCATTTACGTTCTTCATTTTTTTCCCTTCTTTTATATTTCTGCGTTGATGGTACGTCTCATTCGAAATCAGCGACGCCTATGAAGTGACTAGCCCCTTTGAAAGTGAGCTCTTCCCTTTGAAGCTTTCGGTTCTTCGTATCATGCTAATGGGCTTTATTCATTCTTTGCTGAATCTGTGTCTACAATTAGATAAACAATTTCAGTTGCTGATACAATCGTTGATGACTTACGATACACGTACGGTATTGAATATTCCGTACCAACTGACAAATACCTGCTAAACAAGGAGATCTACGCTTTTCTCATGGAACCGAAGAAGAATCAGCTTGAGGTCAGAAACATTCCGCTTTGAATATTTATAAATTATGGCATTTATTCAGAATGAATCCCATAATCCCACGCTTGTTATTTGGTTCGAACTCCGAACACAGAGAAATAATAATTTTTAGTTTATTTCTATTTGATAGTAGAATTTGCTACTTTCTCAAATTTGAGAGGCTATGTATTTGTATTTTCACGAGTGTCGCCTAAGAATAAGCAGACTAGAACTCGGGCGAACTGTACTTTATGAAAGGAAAACAAAATATTTATCAGATCTACGAAGGAGTCCGCGATAATCATCATGATGGCGTCAAATTCGCCGTTTTCACGAACGTTTTGAAGAAATTGAAAATGATCAAGCAAAAGGAATTGGACAGAACCGACATTGACCAGAAGGAGAGAAATATTCTGAACAGCAATCATCATGTGGGTGCTTATTTTCAATGATAGCTGTTTTTTGTTAGAGACTACAAAGAATTGGGATCTTTCTTCTAATCCTTAGGCCCGTGAAAGAATACTGGAATTGAAGAGACGGATTCTTCAGTATCTCAAAATATAATAATAAAAACAACCTTTTTCTTCAGGGCGACTTCTTTTTCGTCTATCACTTCCACATCAAACCTATTGCCAAACTGACGAAGCAGAACAAGGATCTCTTTTTCGAATTGAATCTCGCGACGGAGGAGAACATTCAAGCACACATCGTAAGTTTGACTTTTTGGAACAACTGTATTTCACCCTACTAGAATTTTAATAATAAGAATTTCATGAATTTCAGAAGAAAACGAGTAATGAAATCGACATGAAATGGCGGGCCGGTCAGGAGATTGTCGATCGCGACGAGCTGTTCAAGAGGTTGGAGAAGACTGGCTTCAACACGACTGCATACGAAAGAGGAGAAATCGACATCCATGGAAATATTATCTTCAGGGATGAGCTATAGCACTACACTTCGGATTGCTAGATGCACAAAAAATAATTCGGGTCGTAGGTTCACAGATTTCTCTGCGACGGTTACAGTATTGAAAGCATGTCGATAAAGATTCTCACAAAATCGTTAATGATCATTCAAGCAGGATATTTTTTATTAAATTTCACAAAATTGAGGGACGAAGCGTACGAAGAAAGAAGGAAAGAAACAATCGTGAAAGTGCCGGGCAGCCTTCTTATCTCGATAATGCACACTCATCCCCTTATCGAAGCGCGCGCTGAATCATTTTTTCATCCTCTTTTGCGTGCTAGTTTCTTTTCGATTCTTGTTGCCTTTTTAAAATGTTGTTATTGCTTACTGTGTCGGAGTTTTTCACACTATCGTGGTGGCCAATCCTCTCGTGTTTTCAATCTATGCTCAAGATTAAATATTCGATTCAGCCATGGCTCGTATTCTTCCTCTTCTTTGCATTGCTCTATCGTCCCTTCCCATTCACAATTGCGATAATCTGCTCTCCACAATTCTCGATGACGGCTATTTCATCGTTGAAACTATCGAGCGAAATATCAATGAATTCGCAAGCGTTCCCGAGAGTAAGTTTTATTTCCCTTTTTTGCTTGCCATTTTAAATACCTACTCTCTCATCACTCTGATCGATACAAATGTGTAAAATGGAGAGAAAGCAATTCGTACTTCGAACTCAATTAGATATCTAGTTGAGTTTCTTTGTGGAAGCACTCTTTCTTCCAGTCGTCGACACCCTTCTACACGATCTCGTTACTGATTACGGACTAAAATTGCCCAATGACAAACCCGATTTCACCTTGCAAAATGAACTCGTCAAGTTTCTCTTGTCAAGTGAAGAAGCGCAAGCTGAGGTTAGGCATTCTCTATCGTTATGGAAATTTGCATGGAATATTGTAAACTGCATACTTTCAGGTCCTGACCGGATTTCCTAGCGAATACATTGCAATTCCTCGGCTACTTCGTGATCTGAAAGTTTTCGAGAAGAGGGAAATGGCCAAGCTAGATGAGGATGATCAAGAGGTTATGAAGGCGGTGAGTATATTTGAAATTGTGTTTTAGTATGAGATCTTAAATCTGCGCTTAGCTTCGTTCACCCGCTATTTTTCGTCGCCTTTAAAATTTTAAAATGGCGTAATAATTATCAGGCCGATATGTTCACAAATTACGTCTTGCGTATCAAACCGATGGCCAAACTCATACGACAAAATATTGCTAGCTACACTCAACGAGATTTGAGCAAGGAAGAGATTCGGCGGGAAATTGTAAGTGACCTCTTCATTAGGGCGGCACGCCAGTGACAGAATACGAGAAATCAAAGGATTGGTTCTCCCTTTGGTTCTCCCTCAAAATTGTGAAACTGAACTTCAGGCAGAAAAGCGTGATCGCTTACTTCGATTATGGGGCAGCGAACTTCTCGGGACATTCGATGATCCATCTCCTAACTTGAATTACGTTGAGGATGACTACGATAGTTTGTTCTTCAACGAGAACTTTGAGCATTTCAACATGGACGATTTATAGGATCATTCTAATTGTTAAAATTGTTTTCGAAATTGCAAATTGTGTTACAATAGCATTCTTATCAGTAATTCGCGGTGATGATTTCCAAATATTTATACATTATTCATGGCAAGGTCGATGTCAAATGGCGAGTGGTCATCGGGCGATGTTTTGGTTTCGAATATTAGATAAATCCTAATCGATTGTCTATCATAATGTGGTACAAATTTAATGAGGTGTTGTTTGTCTTGTAAATGTAGCCGGAAAACTACTTGAGAGGAAGTTTAATAAGTGCGTGCTGCTACGTGCACGTATTAGCTCCAAAATTAACGCAGATATCCGTTTTGGATACGAAAACTGAGATCTGCGTTAATTTTGGTGCACGTATTAGCTCCAAATTTAACGCAGATATCCGTCTTTGGATTCGACAACTAGGAATATTTACAAGACATTAGTCACTGGGCGTTCGCAGCAGTGTCTGAGGCAAGAAAGGGAACGGAGGGAAGATGGAGGGAGGAGGAGGACGGAATGTGGGCAGGGGCCAGATCGAACTGGTAGTTGGGATGGGGAAGGATGGTAAGGGTAACAGAGGAGTTGGGGCGGAGAAGACCTCTAGGAAGATCTCGTTTAGCTTGCAGGCCTGAAACAAATCGCCATATTTTACAAACATTTTCAAAATATATTTGATTTTGGTATCTAAAAGAAGCCGTTTACTGAGCACATAATAGTATGGTCGAGCAGTGAAAAGCGAACCTCCCCAAGAACCGCAGTTGCAATCTCATCCGATTTGAGCACTATCCGAAGTGAAGTGATGATCGACTGTAGAGTGGCAGCACGGTCGGTCTGATGTTATTTTTGTTGATAATTAAACATCAAAAAAATTCAGGCTTTAAAATGTATGTGCTAATTTTTTTATTCGGCAATTGGAAAATTTAGGGTTTAGTCTATCCAGAGAGCAAAATGCCTATCCTGGTTTTCTCTCACCTCATCCCCATCCCCTCTTCTCGCTCTACAGTACTCCTCCAACCCAGTAGCCACTCGCTCTCGCATTCTCTCAACGGCTTCTCGAGCCGTGAGGCCGGGTGTATCTGCAATTTAGAAACGCATTTTTATTCATCTTGTCAGTAAAATCAACCCATTGCATACGAAATCTAGTCATTCTTCAAGAGCAAATTCCATATGAAAACTGTCAAAGAAATCAATTCCATGTTCAGCCCCTGCCGTCCTCATCAAAATCTGCTAGTCTTCAACCTCGTTCCTTGAGGGGGCAGGACTCACTCCTCTAATCCCCCTTCCATTGCTTTCGCTGCTCCCTCACTCAAACGGAAGGGAGAGATGGGCAGGCAGGGGGAAAACGAATTCACAAAAAGGAGAAGAGGGGACACATACACATGTCATGTCAAGATAGGGCGAGAGATAGGAGAAGAAGGAGGAGGAATGGAGTCAGTCAGTGATAGATTAGGAGTGGAGTGAGGAGGGGAGAATGGGGAGAGGAGTACGGTAGGTATCGAGTAAACACTCGAGTAAACACAAGGAAAAAAATTTAATGGAGCGCATTCAGCTATGAAACTTTTCGACTTTGAGAATAGAAGCATCTACGACTGCTCGCAAATAATAGTGCGAAAAAAACTTCGGTAGGTTCTAGCCATCTTTGGGCCATTCCGCAGACAAAGTATCAGCGATTGATGACCGCTGTCTATTTGTTGTTTCAACTGAAGCTCTTGATGGGCAACTAAACGTGAAGTTTACCCGAATGAAATAACGCCAGTCCCTTGCACGCCGCAGTCTCCATCATGTCCATGGCGCACTCACTGAGACGATCGAGTTGGTGATGCAGCAACTGAAATCACATTCCTATCAATGAGTTATCAAATGATTCCTTCACAATGAAAGACTACTGAAAAAGAAAACAATTGATACACAGCAGACCATCAAACCTTGTCCTCTTCTGCTTTTTCAGCGTCTTTCTCTTCCATCTCATCCACTTCCAGCTTTTCTTCTCTAGATTCGGATAGCAGCAATTGCAGCGCGGACAGGGCACCTAGAGTACAAAGCACTCATTATTTCACAATGGAGCATGTTTTTAGAACTCGTAGGAGTGTCGCGCTCGTGAGAAGAAGAAACTAACCAGCTTGCTTCAGCTGCAGCACGAAGAGTGTCGGCCAGGCCGCGTGCAGCAACAAGGCCTGCAAATTAGGGCCGTTAGAATGCAAAACAAGGAAGACCCCATCTCTTCATTAGAGTGCTCTCCCATTACTCAATTGGAAATAACGAAAACTCTTTTTGCATTTGTTTTGGCAATAATATCACCCACACTATCCCAACAACCAAAGCACTTATGGTTGATGTTTCCACTGCAGTAGAAGAGAACGTATGAAACCGGATTATCAAATAATCAACAAACCTGCTCAATCTGCGGTGCTTCCTGCCCACTCGACGCGAGGATTCGTCGTGACCAGACAAGAGTCGCTCGCAGCACTCTGCAGCAGATCTCCCTGGCAGCATCGGGAGAGAGATCGGAAGCATCTGCTGCAATGTTTGTTCTGTTGGTGAATCTAGAAGTGACATTACTGAACAAATCTTGGACCTTCCAACTATGATTTCCCTCTAATAAACTTGTGAGAAACTTTTTCAATCGTCGTCTGCACAAAGTATTCGAGGCTGTGCAAGTATCAAAAGGCCCCATAACTTGTCCCATTATTTTGATATGTTCATGTACTCTTCTCAACTACGATACAAGTCCCGCCCCTTCCTCTCGGCTCAATATTCTTCCTCTACTCGGTATCTAAAAAATGCCTTAAAAGTGTGAACCTTTGCTCAAATTGTGCAAAATACTCTTATTCTAGATAGTATTTGCGTTATCACCAAATGACAACACACTATTGTAAAATGTCACGCAAATGTACACTGCCCCCGACTACGATAATAAGTCCCGCCCCTTCCTCTCTCCTACTCACCACTCTCGACGTGCCCTGAGGGCGGGCCTTCCGCGAGGAGAAGTGGCGCGAGAGAGATCGGAAGGAGGGGAAGATGGGCGGAGGGAGGGAGGAGAGGCAGAGTGGAGGAGGGGTGGGGAGAGATGTGGGCTGGTGGAGGAGGAAGGAGACCTGAATGGAGGGAAACTTCGACTGTGAGTCATCTGCAAAAAAATCTGCAAAAAGAAGGTAAAACAAACAAAATTTGAGGAGGCATAACATGGCAGCTCATGAATAAGTCAATTCACACATACCCGGAAAGGGAAAGGGAAAGGGTGGTGCTCCGAGACCCGGTGGTAGTGGAAAGCCGGCTGGGGCACCATTTGCAGTGCCTGAAGGGAAATTATTGACAGCGATCATGGTTCAACAGTTTCATTGAACGTGCTCTGCAAGAATATCCGAAAACTTCTCCTCAAGAATGTCACATTACTGACAAGAATTAAATGTCTAAAGATCAAAGATCAAAGACCGCACCAGGAGGCGTTAGATGGAAGAAGAATGGCGGGAGCAGATTCGCACGGCCTCGACTTGCTGAAACGTGGAATTATCTTGTCTCACTTGCCAGGCGAGCATTTCTTTTCATCACAGTAATTGTATGCAGACAAATAAAAATAACAAATAATTAGATAAGTACTGACTTCTCGATCCTTCCTTCCTCATCCCCATCTTGAGGCACTTCTTCAGGCGGCAAAATTGGCATTGATTTCTGCGAGGTGTCTGTTATCATGCTAGTTTTCTGTAGTGCACAATATAACGAGAATATATTCCGTTCTGAACTATTTCTGTACGTGGCTCGGGTTGTAACAACAAAAGAATTCATGACAATATTGGCGACGACAAAGCAGAGGTGATTGCAGCTATGGAATTGTAGTTTCTTTGCTCACCGATGATGAATGTCCACAGGACACGTTTTCGTTCCACGGCAAGAGTAGGACAGTGAACGACGGATGGATCTGACAATGAATTATGTATACGATAAGGTACAACTAGAAAATGTCAGGGCTGGAATCAAAAAGCTGATCCAATCCATTCCTTTGTGCGTTGTATGAAACTCATCCTACTTGATAATTCTTTCGGTTTCAGGAAGCGATTGAATGAGTTCCAATCCGTTGTGTGAAACTCAATCGATTTCCTTCTGGATAAGAACCAAAATGCTCTGTTCTCGTTTTGGAAGGAATTGGATGAGTTTCATTCAAAGTACAAAGAGCAGCGTTGAATCCGATTTACAATCTCAGAGAGATAGTCCATAAAAAATACCGTTTGAAGAAGCTCTTGCATCCCTCGCACGAGAACTGCCCGTAGTGCTTGCCACTCGCCTGCCATTGTGCGATCATTACTAATCGTCGCCTGTAGCTTTTTCGACAGGCGAGCATTAGCAAAAGTACCTTATCGCCGCACACGACGCACTCGATCACGGGCACCGGCTCCTCTTCAGCCGGCAGCTGCGGCCGCTGAAGCATGTGGATACTGAGACTGGAGATTTACCGGCCCGGAAACTCTTACTTTTTCAACAGCTTCTAAGCAGAACCTGATCCGCTGTTTGTCAAGCAGGGCCAAATCTTGGATAGACTTGGAGATTTTTGGCTACACCCCCACGTAATCCTATCTTATCCACCTATCTCCTGCCCCTCGGGCCGCTCAACTACTTAGCCCCGACTGCTCCTAGTAAGCCCGCTTAGCCCTTCCTCCCGGGGGGAAGACCCGGAAGGCCGGAATCTCCAAATCCACTGAATCCGATCCGCTTACCGTGCTGGATGTCGGAAGCGCCCCGGCTGCAGCCGGGTCTTGCTGCTCGCTTGTTGCAGCAGCTGCAGCCGCTGCTGCTGCTGCAGACCACTGCGCTATCTGCGCCGCGACGATCCTCTGCAGCCATTCGGCTTGCATACGGGGAGATTACGGTAGGGATGTGGGTACGGTGGATACTCTTAGGCTACTGTTGAGTTTGCTGGGAATACGGTAGGACGCCGGGGGTACGGTAGCGTCAAAGACTCGACTGGGGCTTAGAGAGTGAGACGGGGGCCGGGGCGGGTCTCGAGATAGATGGCCTCGGGTGTGCCTCGGGGGGCTTTGTGTAACTCCTCTCCGCTCCTCTCCCCTCTCCGCTTTCTTCATGGCCCGATGCGCCCGACACAGCGAGAAGGGGGCGGGGCACTCTCGACGGGAAGAGAAGACGAGAGGGATTACGGTAGGCATGTGGCCTGCAAAAAGCGGGGATTAGTAAGTAGATAGCAATTGTCACGAAATTGGTAGAAACACTTCTAAGAACGGACAGGTGTTGATTTGGCAAAACCACTTAGCTTCTATGCGAAAAATCGCAAGAAAAAATGAAGATTGCGATAATAGATAACGAAATACACTGGTGTCTAGAGCATTGCAAATTAAGATGATCAAGAATTATCTCTCACTTTGATCCTTCCCACTGTCGATTATCCTACTTGTTAGACTCAGGAAGATAAAAAGGATTTGCAAAGTATCGAGAGAAAAGGAATGGAGGACGGACGCGACCTCACTACAATAATCAGAAAAAGGGCTCCAAAGTATGGAAAAGAGGAAGGAAGCGCAAAGTGATGCGCCGGGGGTCGTAATAATGAAGACGACTTAGTGGCTGCGCGGTTTTATGAGCTCTCCGATGCGGGTGAGATATCGACATTGTGCGATGTGGTCCCTACTCTTGGGATCCATTCAAATGTGAGTGGTGCGAAATGTGGTCGCGGCACATTGAAATGAGCAGTCAATGAGAGCGCGGGAGATGGGAATCGGATAATAGACACGATTCTGTAATATTGCCCCTGGGGTCGCCGCTACTCCTACCATCGCGGTTATGGATAGCACTCACCATAGAGTCGGCAATGGTCCACCTATCTAATACAACGGAGATTCTAAGGTCTTAATATCGCACAAGTTACGTTTCAAAGGGTAAAATCTGGATGACGTGAAGGTTTCGATGACCAGAACTGTTTTCCGCAATAATACTCACAAAAAATCACGACCTTTGTTTGGCAAATAGGGCTTATGGAGGGTTTCAGGATTAGCCCTGACCGGAAAGCGTCCAGAAACCATCCACGAATCGCGATAAAATCTGTGCCTCCGAAATCTGCGCCAATTCATCTTTACCCCGTTAGAAATCACAGCAGGACGCCTCTTTGTCCTTTAACCCTTCCCCTTCCGTTACTGACTCCTCTTCCTTTCTTATTCACTCTGTCCGGAGAGTGAGTGGGGGAAATGGAGAGACAGCTAGAAGGGGTTTGCAGCTGCTAGAAATCATCGCGCGTTATAGGAAGGCGGCCAAATGGGATCTTCATCACTATTCCTCTTTATTATAGCGTTCATTCCCAATGTTCCTGCAATAAATGCCGAATCTATCGAATTCTTCAACATCAAATAATACATTTTGCGTCCATGTTCTTTCAATTTTTCAAAATTCGATGTTTTGTTCTGTGTCTTGCCTACCGTACCCCTGCTCCTCTTTCAAGTATTGTTGTGGCGACTCTCCTGATTCAATTTGGCCTCTTCTATCCTCCGGCTCTCAACCATTCTCCGGTCCTCAATTACCGTACCCCTTGACAGGGTGAGAAGAGCTCGTTAGATGGCACTGCAGCAGCCCCTCTCTTCTAGTGGTGCCAATCGAATCACTGCCGACCAAGGGGGCTGGACTGGTTAGAGAGGGGAGAAATAGCATTGGAAATGAAGAGACGCAGAGTGACAAAGCGTATTGTTCGTTGGGTGGGCTGCTCGTATGTTAGGGGAAGTGGCAGGAGGAGAATCGCCGACAATGATTCTTGTGGGCGAAGTAGGGTCTAAGTCAATTTGCTGGTCCTTGTCGAGATTTTGGGTCTCAAGAAGATGACAACAAAGACGGGAGGAGTACGGTAGTTAGGGAAGTCAGAAAAAAGAATACTATGTAAATATCGCCACGCAATCGGGCATCTGTGTTTCACGTTTCCTTCGTGTATCCCTGACTTTGAAGATGGCTGCTCCCTGTCAAACTCATAATTGCATATCATAAGTATCACAGTTCTTTATTACGAAGCTTCTGAGTGGGGCGCATACAAGTACAAAGAGAAAGTAGCAATAACTTAGGCGGGTTACTGTAAGTATTATTAGTTCATGGATCGGGCATATGGGAAAACTATCTGAACGGGGATAATTCTATGATATATTTTGAGCGATTCGTCGGTCAAAAAGTGACAAAACGTGGACAAGCAAGGAGGCGAACACACATAATCAATCGATAATCTATGGACATATTATACGGCAGGCACCCGTGGACATATTTCAAACCTAATGTGAAGCGACACAGAAAATGAGATGTTTTGCAAGAAGAGACTACGGCTATTTTGATCAGCGGGGAATTGTACACAAAAAAATGGGGACGATTGGGGGGATATTGGGAAGCCAGCATGAAGAATCCGTCGCCTCTACCCACCTAGTCTCAATCAATGACGAGAGAGTATCGAGAATGACTCATTCTGAATGAGGAGACGGATTCCCCATCTGGCCGACCCCACTCTACCGTACTCCTACTATCGGGCGGCCTTGATGGCTGTTCTCAGCTGTTGCAGGTACGACTCGAGGGCGCCGGGCTGTGTGGAGAGGAGCGGATGCGAGCGGACCGCCAGACCTGAGAAGGGGAAAGGGATTGATTATCGCAGCTAAAATTAGCAATTATTCCCAGATCGAAGTTTCCGCATTGAAAGGAAGCGCATCACGAGCATCAATAATGTTTTTGCAAAATTTGCCCAACGATTATTACGATCTCTAAATAGTACTCAAATACGTAGCGCGTGTGAAACACCAGCTGCGATGGGCAAATAATTCCAACTGTTTCAACACTTTTCCTCTTGTCAGAGCATTTACAAGGCCGTTTCGAGTTATTCACAATCACCAAAACACTGAATCCTCATTCTTTGTCAATATATTGCAGGTTTCTCTCCCACCCACAAGCTACTCACCGTCAAAAATGACTTAATAAAAAATCACACCAATAACCTCTGACGGTGAAGGGAATTTTGCCGCACAAACTTCTCCCAACTCCACCTTCGAAACGAAAAGTCCCAAAACACATAAATGGATTTTTTACTGACCAATGAAATGTCCCAGCTCGACATTGGAGAATAGAAAGCCGAAAAAATAATGGCATTTTTATCAGACCCTTTCGAGCTATTCACAATGATAAAAAAACTTAAACTCACACTGCTAAAACGCTCAATCTTCATGATTTCTCAATCTCCTAATTCTACCTCGTTTACTCACCAACAAGATCTCCCTGTTACACATTAGAAAACGAAATGCCCCAAAGTCTATAAATGGACTTTTGACTCACCAACAAGATGTCCCAGCTCGACATTGGAGAACTGCTTGCTCGTCTCCGGTACGAGGGCGATTATGCGGTCCACGTCGGACGAGAGCAACTCGTAGAAGCCACGGGCTCTGCAGGATGATAATTTATTGCACGCAGATGGACAAGGGGAATGAATAGATTGGATGGAAAAATAGACACGTCATCTGCAGAATTTGCATTGGGTTATGATCAGTGGACTCCGTATCCAGCTAATTTCGCCTGATCAGATTAAAGAAATGTTGGTATTCACGATTTAGTCTCGTAGGCCTTTCCATGTTTCACTAAACTTGCATGTCGAGTTCCGAGCATTATGAATTAATCGTCGTCAACTACCATACGAAAAAACTAATCTAATCATTAAATTTAGGGACCACCATCAAAATTGCGAATTTGTATTTCGGGTGTCAATACTCGTCGCAATCATTAGTCCATAGGTGTAGAATGACTCTCCAAAAATAAAAATTTTAAAAAATTAAGAAAGAAAAAAGATATTTGCAAAATAAACAAAGTCTCTCGCTGAAAAACGAGAGTCACACCACGGCTAAGGCGACGTTTGTACCGGCTCCGGCTCTAGTGACGGTCATGGCTGTGCTTGTCTATTTTCCGGTTCCGGCTAAAATTTTTTTACGTGATTTTACAAAAAAAACTGTTTCAGATGTTCATTTCCACTGTGTAATGCACTCCCTCGATACTGTGTCTTTATCTCCCTCGATACTGTGTGATCTCTCCCTCAATTAAAAAAAATGGAAACAATACGGCATATCAAGTGAATTCCATCATATTTTCGCTTGCACCATCCGCGGGCACCCATCGATTGGCG
>LS488664.1:36231-58233 GCA_900490705.1 Pristionchus arcanus | reverse complement strand
AAAGTACTATCTTTTCCGCTCTTTTTAACGGTGTTTTTGGTTTATTTTTAAAAATTTTATTTTTCGAGTACGAGACTGTTGAAGTGGACGCACTTCGGTGAAAACAGCAAAATGCGTTTCACTAAAATGGTCATAACTTCCTTCAAAATATAGATAGAAACATTTCCAAAACAGAAAAATAACCGCACGATATCCCTCTACAACATCGTAATCGAATCATCATTCCTAGTCGTCATTCTGGTGAGGGGCGGTTGGTTGAGTGATAAAATGGCATAACTTTGGAAATCGGAATAAAGTTTTGGGTTTTCATGCTTAAGTTGTAGCTACTATCGTGTAGAATGTTTTCCCCAAAAATCAGAATATTTCATTCCCGGCTAGAAAAAGCGCGCTACTTTTCGTGAAATTCGTCAAAAATCAATTTCCAAAAAAATGATTTTCAGCGCAATAATCTGTGTTAGTGGGTTGCAAAAGTGTTCAAAACTTTCAAAAAAGTTGTTATTATTCATTTCCACGCTATTTGGATGTTGTTGTTCCCTTTAATTTCGTTTTTCGCAATTAATTCGATGTTCAAAGAATTTGCGGTTTCAGCGAGTTGAAAGTAGGGCGCTCTGCCTGAATTTCGACCAAATTTATTCAATTTTATATTTATATTAACGTATCAACACGCTAGACACATTGGAAGTGTTTAAATATTTTATTCATTCCCGATATTAAAATCGGAAATCGTGCATTTTCGATGTTTCAATTGTTCATGTTTCGTTGGATCATCACTGTCTGAATGTATCCGGAATATGCACACTTTGTTGTTCTTATGTACTTCGTGAATACGTTTTTGAACTCTTGTTGATATCTCTATCACAAAACAAGATACAGCTCTGAGCGCATCTGAATAATCCACTTGAGGTGTGGCGAGGCGAGCGAGTACCGACGGTTCGTCGAAATTCCCCGGATCGAATCCCGTCCTCTGCAGCCATCTTTTGTCAGACGATTTCTAAAAACAGCGTTCGACTTCGGTGTGATTGTCTCAAAGATTTTAATGCTATAAAGTTACGAATAGAGTTCCTGAGCAAACTTACCGATATGCAATGATCGATTGATAATTACATCACGATACGAGTGATGAAAAGAATCATGCACCCTTATCTCGTTCACATTTACATCGTGGGAAGAGTGGAAAATACTCCCTTGCGCCGAGGACGCTTCAGGTCATTAATCTTTCCCCGTCTTCCCCCTCTCGTCTGACCTTCTTTTCCCCCGGCTATCTCGCTGAACTTTCGGTGTAACAATCTCTTCTCTTCGATTGCGAATTATCCTTCGTTTTATTCTCAGGCAATCTGTTCGAATTACAGTGTATATCGTTATTACCATATTCTTTAGTAGGCCACTAATTAAAGTTTATACCACTGCTGTCTGCATTCCGTTTCTTTTTCCTTCCTTTAGTTTTTAATGAAGACTCTTTCCTCTCTCCCATATTTCGTTTGCATTCGGCCGTCACATTGCAAAACCGAAGCGTTGGAGGAGAGGGGCATTTACGTGTAACTAAGAAAGTGAGAGTCGAGAGGAGAAAAAGGGGAGAGTGAGAGCGTACGAAAAGTGACTCATCCTTTCAATCCTTCATATTTCCTCTTCTATTCGGCTCTATTCTAGGTAGTGAATCGCATTCGGAATTGTGAACATTCATATTTTATGATAGATTCAATTTCAGATGACGAAAGTGAAAGTTGCAAAGAAAGGATTTCAAAACCTAACTGGTGATATCGCCGTTGCTGAAGTTGATAAAGCATTGAACCCCTGTGAGTTTTCAAGCTTCATTAAGCATGTATTAATTTGCCTAATTAGTGCTTGGCGCTGGTCAATCGATTTGGAAACACTTCGGAGTGAAGAAAGAAGATTTCGATGAAACCAGTGACATGAGTTACGGAGAAATGCGTCTGACAACTCCGGGTGCACTCAAGAACAGCTTTAGAAGTGAACCATCCTGAAATCCAATCCACATGTTTATCTTTCAGAGATTCTACATGTTGCAATCCCTTCATTCGATGCCTCACAGCAAATTCTTAGAGAGAAGAGTTTGAGCGTGCTGTACAGGAACATTTTCGACAAGGCAATTGAAGAAAAAGCTAAGATATTGGTGGGCGAATACATTTCTTTTTAAAATTGTTTCTTTATTGAGGTTCTTCCAATATTGGGAGTTAGAAGTCTCTCATATCCCGTGCAGAATGGAATTGATGTTATACTAGTTGCGATTCAAGACTTTCTCTCAGCCACAAATAACAAGAAGGTAACGTGATTTATAGCAGGATATTTTAAATTATTATATCCAGAGTCTTGAAGAGATCGTGATCTGCAGCACTCAAGGCTCCGTGAACACTGGTATATTCAATCATCCGATATTCAAAGCACTTACGGATAATGTTGGCAAGTCTTAAAATTGAGTTGCCCATCAAGAATAGTGACCTTTCAGACAATAAATCGGAAATTGATTCGATCGAAATAGACTCCATGGCAGATCGGTGAATAATTGATGATAGGGGAAAGGAATGTCTTATTTTACAGTTTCGCAAACTGCGTAGTGGCCAGATATCAACAATCCAGTGCTTTCCCCCTTCCTCATGCTAATGTGCCATGCGGTGGAATAATGCAGAAGTACCCCCCTATTCAGAATAAGTCCAATTAATGATTTTTCCAGTCTCTCGAACAAGACCTTTGCATTACCCAACGGTCAATTATCTGATCTTTATCATGGAGCCGATCACGAAGCCGATCTGATAATGTCTCGGATCGGAGTATTCAATGTGAATTGGGATGAAAAGGTATAACTTTCAAGTAGAATCGAAACACGTAAGTATCAATAAATTCAGGAATCAAATATTCTTCAAATATGTGACAATCACCATGATCGATTGTATGGCAACTGGAAAAACGCTAAATATTGGAATGTGAAGTACCGAGAAAATATTTTTGGAGTCCAACAGCCAGTTTGTTCTTTCCCAGAACATAGCCTCAATAAAGGTACCCATCATGGTTTATTCAAATCTAAATGATTACACAAAGTTGCTTCTCGTCCTTTCGTGAAATTATTTGGAAACGGAGGCACTGTTATGAAGTCAGACGCTATTCGGTGGCTGAAGAAGAAGAAAACGATTATTCAAACAGGAATTCGTAAGAAATTTCTTTTTTTTGTGCACTTACTTTATTCCATTCCAAAATTCAGCCATTTGTGTTACTTGTAAGGACTTCTTGCAAAGCTCGGAGTTTGATTCGGAATTCTATGCGAGTCAAGATGCTCTAGTATTGAATGACTTGATCATGGATGTGGATGGAATGGATGATCTCGCGGATAGAATGGAAGTACAGCCTCGAATTCCACAGAAAATTCCAAGCACAGCGAATGAGGAAATGAAGAAGAATGCTTTGACTTTTCTTACTTCTCTCAATTGCGTAGACCTGGAAAGGAGAAAGGTATCATAACTACATTTGAAGTGATTAACATTTATTTGCAGAACTGGAAAGATCTCTCAGCAAGACATCAGCGAAGGAAGGTGGCAATAATTCGGACGGGACTCGACGCCCTGTGCGAAGTGATCGCTCCGGATGGAAAGGAAGAACTGAAAGAGGCAGCCACGAATTCTAAGCGGAAGCAGGTAATTTCTATTGAGTTCCAAAAATTTACTAAGAATAAAATCAGGAGAGCGATTCGTTGATGCCTTTCAAGCAGCTCCTCACCCAAACTGCAGAATTGTACGAGAGGGTAGAATCGAAAATGCATCGTATTTTCATTCTGTCGTCCGTTGCATCGTTGCCTCTTCCAGTGGTAATTCTATTTATTCCATTCTTGAATTCAAAGTCATTTTTGCAGTTGAAAGAGTTCTTCCCGGATCTAAGCAAATACATGCACCAGAAGGCGCGACGTGTCGTCTGTAATCCACTGAGTGCAAGATTTACGAAGCACAGGAAAGTGCGATACGACGAGCAAAAAGTGGATCGTCTCCTCTCATTCGTGATGAGGTAATTTCAACGTCCATTCAGAGCTAACCTTTATTTAGTCCGCGTGTCGTCCTGAATCTCCCATTCGATGAGCGTAGAGAAAAAATGGATGATGGGTCGAAGACGGATCTTCCCAATTTCATGAGATTACAGACCATAGAAGAAGTCTACCGAATGTACAAGGCAGTGAGTATTCAGATCATTGAGATCGAAAATGTATTATAACTTTCAGTTCCTCATCGAAGAGAACGAATTGCACATGCTGCTGAAGGAGACTACTGCCAAAGCAATCATCAAACTTGTCGCCCCAACACGCAGGAAAAATCTAACCTGCTGCGATGAGAAAATCGGAGATGGGATGCAGGTTTTTGTATAGCAATAACCTATTCTCACCCGCGATAATTGAGGCTTACGATGACTTATTTTCGATGGTAGAGGATCTCCACCAAAAAGAATTCATCATCAAAGAGCGATCACTCCAGCTCACTCGTATGTTGCAGCAATCGAAAGCCTACCTTCGTGGAGATTTCAAGGTTAATTATGAAAAAAGTTATTAAAACTAAAATTATTTTAAGATTCATATCAAGGAGTTCAGCAACTGTGCTGATCACTGCGCTGCTTTCGCGCTCTCGGATTTGAAGGACAAACGACTGGTGAATGATTGCGGAACTGGAGATCATGCACATGAGCACGATAGTTTTTGTGATAGGTAAGCTAGGTAATAGATATGTGTGAGATAATTTTATTTAGATGCGAACTTGTCAAAACATCTATCGATGAGCTACGAGAAGAACTCGAGAATGCGGAGAACACAACATCCGACGACATGGAACGGTATTCGCCTAACTTTCATTTCTTGGAATAAGCATGATTTTAGGGAACACTTTCGATCAAGAATCGAAGAACTCGATGTATGTTATGCAGCAATTAAGGCGATGAAGGATCACCAGGTGAAATTATGGCTAGTCTATTTTTAATAATATATTTTTTAGATGAGAGCTTCTGTATCCCATGGCGAACGGGCAGCGTTCGTTGGACAGCTCAAGGAAGGAGAGGCACTCGTCACCCTTGATTGGGCTCAGAAGATGGAACCACTGCATGCGAGGTAAAACACATGGGAAAAGTATCGTAAAATACATTTTCTGTCAGGGAGAAGCAGAGCGATTATTATGCTAAAACTGGGATCGCCTATCACATCAGCCATGCTCTCACTGTGAAAGGCGGTCAATTCGCAGAGCATACCTCAGTGCACATCGTTGGCCCGAGTGTTCCTCAGGTATCTATAATTGCCTTCATTGTGTCACTAGCTTCTATCAGGATGGAGCTGCCGTCTCTCTGATAACGAGAGCATTTCTGGTGGAGCTGAAAGCGATGGGAATAACATCCTGCGTTATTCGCTCTGATAACGCAGGTATGTGATTTTCATTGTGCAATAATTCAATGTTCATTTCAGGATGTTATCGAAATGGTTCACTGATGCGTTCTCTGATCACCATGCAACAGGAGATCGGAATGAAGATTGAGGGATTACTGTATAGTGAGGCACAGGCGGGAAAGAGTGCATGCGATAGAGGTTTGTTAGTAAACTCACGTACATTAATAACTTTATAACTTTTAGGATCTGCCAGAGTGAAAAGAAAAGCGAAAGATGTCGTGGCTGCCCTTCGAATCAAAATCGACACCAAGGAATCATTCTACAAAGTTCTCACAACGGGAACACAGATGAATGGTGTGAGCATCCACTTAGTCACAATCAGTGATGTGGAAAAAGTTTCCTCATCGATTCCTGGCATAACTTCTTTCTCCAGCTTCACTTTCGAGGTAACTATTGAAAACTTATTGACTGAAAATTCTTATTACCTGAAAATTGCATCAGAACACTAAAATTGCCATTGCAGGAGGATGTCATTCGAATTCGTCGTCATCGCTCTATTGGAGAGGGAATTCTCTTCGACTCCACTAATCTTCAGCCCTGTCAAGGAAAGATGATCATCACCAGTAGTGGAGGTTACACTGTCGCTTATGGGGATCATTTCTGGATTACTCAATCCACTCGAGAGGAGAAGACCCTTTCGGAGTCTGTCGCCACTTTGAATTCTTCTGCATCGTCTGTCTCTCGTATGATTCCATGCCCTGATGAAAGCTGCATCAAGGAGTTCGTCTCATTCCGAGAACTCGATATGCATTTGCTTCGAGATGATCATGAACGCAAGCCGGAGCGCAAGACTATGCACGACTATTGCGCCAAGGCTATCTCAAAATCTCTTGAGACTCATTTCTCCATCAACGCTGTCATGCTCAGAATCGATGTGCAGAAGTCTTCTGGAAATCAATCAACAGAACTCAAGAGAGGATGGGCACTCCGTACTATTAGAGAGAAAAATAGGAACGATGAGGAAGCCAGAGAACTCATTAAAAAGTATTTCAAGAAGAAGAAAGATCAAAGAATGAAGTGTAATCCGCACGAGGCACTGATGCACATGAAGACGATGAAGAAGCCTGGAACTGGAATTCTTTTGATCTCTCCGAAGATTGATTTCCAGAAGACTTCTGCACATCGATTCTGAGCACGATATACACTGTAATTCGAACAGATTGCCTGAGAATAAAACGAAGGATAATTCGCAATCGAAGAGAAGAGATTGTTACACCGAAAGTTCAGCGAGACAGCCGGGGGAAAAGAAGGTCAGACGAGAGGGGGAAGACGGGGAAAGATTAATGACCTGAAGCGTCCTCGGCGCAAGGGAGTATTTTCCACTCTTCCCACGAGATAAATGTGAACGAGATAAGGGTGCATGATTCTTTTCATCACTCGTATCGTGATGTAATTATCAATCGATCATTGCATATCGGTAAGTTTGCTCAGGAACTCTATTCGTAACTTTATAGCATTAAAATCTTTGAGACAATCACACCGAAGTCGAACGCTGTTTTTAGAAATCGTCTGACAAAAGATGGCTGCAGAGGACGGGATTCGAGCCGGGGAATTTCGACGAACCGTCGGTACTCGCTCGCCTCGCCACACCTCAAGTGGATTATTCAGATGCGCTCAGAGCTGTATCTTGTTTTGTGATAGAGATATCAACAAGAGTTCAAAAACGTATTCACGAAGTACATAAGAACAACAAAGTGTGCATATTCCGGATACATTCAGACAGTGATGATCCAACGAAACATGAACAATTGAAACATCGAAAATGCACGATTTCCGATTTTAATATCGGGAATGAATAAAATATTTAAACACTTCCAATGTGTCTAGCGTGTTGATACGTTAATATAAATATAAAATTGAATAAATTTGGTCGAAATTCAGGCAGAGCGCCCTACTTTCAACTCGCTGAAACCGCAAATTCTTTGAACATCGAATTAATTGCGAAAAACGAAATTAAAGGGAACAACAACATCCAAATAGCGTGGAAATGAATAATAACAACTTTTTTGAAAGTTTTGAACACTTTTGCAACCCACTAACACAGATTATTGCGCTGAAAATCAATTTTTTGGAAATTGATTTTTGACGAATTTCACGAAAAGTAGCGCGCTTTTTCTAGCCGGGAATGAAATATTCTGATTTTTGGGGAAAACATTCTACACGATACACGCTACAACTTAAGCATGAAAACCCAAAACTTTATTCCGATTTCCAAAGTTATGCCATTTTATCACGCAACCGACCGCCCCTCACCAGAATGACGACTAGGAATGATGAATCGATTACGATGGTGTAGAGGGATATCGTGCGGTTATTTTTCTGTTTTGGAAATGTTTCTATCTATATTTTGAAGGAAGTTATGACCATTTTAGTGAAACGCATTTTGCTGTTTTCACCGAAGTGCGTCCACTTCAACAGTCTCGTACTCGAAAAATAAAATTTTTAAAAATAAACCAATAACACCGTTAAAAAGAGCGGAAAAGATAGTACTTTCGGTATTTTTTTCAGATTTTTAAAAAATCATGAATTCCTACGTCCGCCCCCTGGTCGAACATCTCGCGATCCCTCTCATATAGAAATGTCTATCCAGAAAGTGAGTAATCAGACTTTTATATCCAAAGAATGCTACTGACTTCAGACATTCAAATTCAAATAATGCCTATCGGCAAAAGTCACCTGCAAAGTGGGGGAGTCGAACCAGGGTCGCGCGAGAGAGAGCGCGCGCCCACAACCACTACACCACGGGGCCGATTTGGAGGGACATGCGAGAGGCGCACTATGGCGAGAGGGGAGAGGCAGTCGGGGAGAGGGGAGGGAGGGGGGCAGGGCGAGGATTCAGGAGGTGCACGTCATCGTTGAGGATGACGTCTTTTGTCAACTTTTGCTATTCTAACAGGTTTTCGGTGGTGAGGGGCCACTTTAGCTGCCGATGCGGCACAACTATATGCCAAAGTAGACCAATTTGACGGCCGTAATGCATTTGGCCAACTTTTTGCTAATTTTGAGTTCAAATCAAGTCCGCATTGTATTCGAGTGGTGCGTCTGGATCGTGAGTGAATATATTGTGAGGTCAAAGTGTGCAAAAGAACCGAACGGAAGTGAAAAGTTGCAAATTGCTATTTTTTTGCTCCAAACTGATGAAAATCATTTGTTGAAGTGTTCCAATAGGCTTTCCAGGTGGAGAGGATCCTGTTGGAAGCAAAATAAATATTTAAAAAAATATTTACAAAAGATTTGAATTAAAAGTCGCATTTTTAAAAATTAAATTGTTGCCAATCTGACACGCCGAAATACGCGCGCTCTCGCACACCACACGCGTTGCGGTTCGGTGTACTGTATCGAAGGTTCGAGAAGCTTCGAATTCTTGCTTTTCCTTACTTTTCTTTCGTTCATTTTTGCCTGTTCTTTATTGTTATTTGTGATTTCTATTGTTTTTCAATTATTATTTCATTTCAGGACGGGTTCTTACTATAATTCTTCGAATGTAATATGCGAAGCAAGAGGAGTATTATGCCGGGATCAATTATTATTACTATTTTCGAGGAGGAATCGAGGTGTGGTGAAAAGGTGAGCGGGTCCGGGTTAAATGCGCGAGACACATGCCTGATGGACGTCATCGACGAAGACTAATGCCGCCGACAAGTGAGTCCAATTTTCTTCGAATTTCGTCATTTTTTTTCAATTTCAGTTCTGATTTGCCGATTCGTTGCTGCTTTCTGAGAGGATTTCTGGCAAGACAACACCGCATCGCTCTTATTAGCAAATCCAAAAGGTGAGCGGAAATGTCGGCAAGGGGAAGAGGACAGATTTCCACCGGCTTTTGCCTGAAAAGTGGCCGGGTGCTGGAAAGGCCGGGGGCACGATTTCAGTGCGAATTTCATCACGAATATCACTGCCATTCAAGGGGTTCACTTTTATGCTCCCTTTCCAAATGGTTGAAATAAGTTTGTGGGAACGATTTCGATGGGAACGTGATTTTAATGGGAATTTCGTCACGGAGGGAGGCGTGAATGGTCTCGAGACAATCACACCTCCATCCTGACGACACGGAAGCGTGAAAAAACGAGTAGATTGAGTCATTTTCCCATCAACATCGAAAATATTTTGAAAATCTGACCGGTCGATAAATGTGCGCTCCGTTCAACGAAGTGCGTGCGGTCACGCATCGCGTGTCTTTAACTGTCAGGATTCACGGAGAATGTCGAAACGATCAGCTTTTTTCTCTGTTTCTTGCGTTTCTTTTCCATTTTCTTCTTATATACGAATTTTTTTGCAGGTCGGGCTCTGTTATTACTCGAATATGATAGGAGGAAAGGGAGAGAATGCTACTAAGCCGACCTGGAGGAGATCTATGCTACTGCCAGCTCTGTTTTGAGCGATCACACAAGAATTCGTCGATTGTAATACGGGAATGAGCTATCAATATGAGTCTCCGGGTTGATCTTTCTAATTGATCGTTTCCGTCCGTGTTCATTACTACTGTTTGTACTGTATATTTGAATCCGGGTTGTGGAATGGTGAGTTTCCAATGTCTTTTGGTGTTCTGTAATTTTCAGGTAGCAGCTGTTTCTTGCTAAATCAGTTCTGCTCGATTCTTCGGTCGGGTATGCTACTGCCAACTCTGTTTTGAGCGACCAGCCAAGAAAAGTCGATTACAAATGGTCTTGCAATATGATTCTCCGGGTTGATTGTTCTAACTGACTGGCTTGTCCGGGTTCAGTATTATTATTTGTACTGCATATACCGGATTAATAAAAACTTTACACAATGTGTTTGTGCTCGATACACGAAAGAGGAACAGACCATATGGAACCCGGAGAGTCTGTATTTTCAGTCGAATAAATTAGAAACTTTACATCCAGGGCTTAGTTCGAAGGGGAGAAGGGTCATTTGGAAATTTCCAGCAACTTACAAAAGTTCAGACCATATGGAACCCGGAGAGTCTGTATTTTCAGTCGAAGAAATTATAAACTTTACATCCAGGGCTTAGTTCGAAGGGGAGAAGGGTCATTTGGAAATTTCCAGCAACTTAAACAAACTTTCAAACAAACTTTAAAACTTTAAACTTAGTTAACTAGTGCTCAAAATCTATTCAAATCTAATTTCCTCCTGGCACAGTCCCGTTTCACGCACTATTAAACACGCTTGAAAAGCGCGGGGATGCATTGATCCTTTCTTCACTATGTACATAAATGCAATTCAAATTTTCTCCCGTCGCATTTCCGTTTCTCATACTATTCAACACGCTTGAACGCCTCCGGATCGCAATGATCCTTCGATATCTTTCAATATCTATATCTCCCGTACCTCCGAGCACATCTCGTACGCCTTCTGACTGCCGTCAAACAGGGCCTCCGCCGACCGGGCGCCCTTGATGATCGTATCCAGACGATTGGTGAAATCGTCCTGAATACAATCAGTTTGCGATCGCAGATCACCGTAGTTACACTGTTTTTTTATCGCAAAGCCGGAAGTGATTGCAGTAAATTCAACTACAATCAATAGTAATAACCGTTGAATCATATTGATATAATATTCAACAAAAATAACACTTACATTCAATCTCGTAATGAAGTTCTTCATCACCACCAACTCGACGAAGCTCGAGAGCGTGCACGGTTTGACTCCTGAAAATGAATCGCGAATTTATCGAAACACTCAAATGGTCAGCGGAGACACTACTGTGTTTAGCGCATAATACGGAACTCTTTAGTCGCTAGCTCATTATTAATTATTAGATCTACCAGTTCCTCTAGGAACCGAATATGAATAAGCGAAACTATATATTATTTTACGATACCCTAGACACGTTTCAGCACCCTCGAAATCGCTGCTTCACGCCAGCATCAAGTAAGAGCATTAGTGTGATTAACGATAGATATGGGAAGGCTAGGCTAATATCAATAACTAAGCAAGAACTAGATTTTCCACGTTGTTCGACGTTACCTGACATGCAGTTTCATTACCAACCGGGAACCACAAATATAGTGGTCTGATACTGGCATCCATAGATGCAATGGGTAATTTGAATGCTCAAACGCGGATATTTAGTGGTCTGACAACAGATACGGTTAAGTAGTCCGATTACCGGCCCGGTAGGTACAAAAATGTATGTTACCTGATGACTCCTCAATCGTGCTGATTAGGTGCTTCAGCCAGGGATAGAGGGGCACGATATTGTACACGTCCGGGCGACAGATCACTCGATTGTTCTGAAATTGATTAGTTTATTATTAGCTGATACGCGGTTGGTTGGTTGGTCCACAATTTGCCTCGAATAGAGTTTTTTTCTAACATTCTGAACCATATTTTCCAAGTACACCATCCTCAAACCATGCTCATAATAATCTAATGGCTTTGAGCATCAGAAATTATGAAAACCGAACTTGTAAAATCCAGGTTTCATACATTTCTCATAAGCATTAGGAGTTTCAAAATTGCGATTCATCTTAGGCTTCTACTGATATATCATGAATACTGACCGTACTGCTCGATACGAAACTGGCGTAGGCGGTTCCCTCGAATCGGAACAGTCTTGACGCCTGATCCATCGTGGACTTGAGGCCTGACGAGGAGAGACCCGTGTGCTCTGATACCACAGAGTCCACCGAGGTCTGGGCGTGTCTGCGAAGGGTGGGGTTCCCATCAGATTTACGTTCTCGTAAGTTCTCGTAAGTCTCGTAAGTTCGTTCATTTTGGTCATGTAGCCAATGTACAGAAGAATCGTTCTTTCACCAATAAATGAAAATATAGCTCTACAAATATCTACAAATGGTTCGTCGTAGGAATAACAAGTTTTATCGTTGTCATTGCTGTGCAGTGACTTTCTATTACTATACAACGACTTTTGCGAGTTTCTAATCTAATTTAATCATTTTAAAGAATATAAATTATACCTCCAGAACGCCTTCAACACCTCCTGCTGCCTTGTTCGCTCAGCGAGCGACGCGTGCGCGTCGCGCGACGCTTCCAATTGACGGAATATCTACAATTTATCGTTTACAAAATAAATAAACACTGCAAAAAATCAAACACAGACGATTGGTGAAATCGTCCTGAATATGCAATCAGTTTGCGATCGCAGATCACCGTAGTTACACTGTTTTATAGCAAAACTGGCATTAATTGCAGTAAATTCAACTAAAATCAATAGTGATAACCGTTGAATCAAATTAATTTAATATTCAACAAAAATAAAACTAACATTCAATCTCGTGATGAAGTTCTTCATCACCACCAACTCGACGAAGCTCGAGAGCGTGCACGGTTTGACACCTGAAAATGAATCGTGAATTTATCGAAACATTCAAATGGTCAGCGGAGACACTACTGTATTTAGCGCATAATACGGAACGCTTTATTCGCTAGCTCATTATTAATTACTTGATATACTTGTTCCTCTAGGAACTGAATATGAATAAGCGAGACGATATATTATTTTACGATACCCTAGACATTTTTCAGCACCCTAGAAATCGATGTTTCACGACAGGATCAAGTAAGAGCAGTAGTGTGATTAACGATATACGTAAGAAACCTATGGTAATCTTAATAACTAAGCAAGAACTAGATTTTTCACTTTGTTCGACGTTACCTGATGACTCCTCAATCGTGCTGATTAGGTGCTTCAGCCAGGGATAGAGGGGCACGATATTGTACACGTCCGGGCGACAGATCACTCGATTGTTCTGAAATTGATTAGTTTATTATTAGCTGATACGCGGTTGGTTGGTTGGTCCACAATTTGCCTCGAATAGAGTTTTTTTCTAACATTCTGAACCATATTTTCCAAGTACACCATCCTCAAACCATGCTCATAATAATCTAATGGCTTTGAGCATCAGAAATTATGAAAACCGAACTTGTAAAATCCAGGTTTCATACATTTCTCATAAGCATTAGGAGTTTCAAAATTGCGATTCATCTTAGGCTTCTACTGATATATCATGAATACTGACCGTACTGCTCGATACGAAACTGGCGTAGGCGGTTCCCTCGAATCGGAACAGTCTTGACGCCTGATCCATCGTGGACTTGAGGCCTGACGAGGAGAGACCCGTGTGCTCTGATACCACAGAGTCCACCGAGGTCTGGGCGTGTCTGCGAAGGGTGGGGTTCCCATCAGATTTACGTTCTCGTAAGTTCTCGTAAGTCTCGTAAGTTCGTTCATTTTGGTCATGTAGCCAATGTACAGAAGAATCGTTCTTTCACCAATAAATGAAAATATAGCTCTACAAATATCTACAAATGGTTCGTCGTAGGAATAACAAGTTTTATCGTTGTCATTGCTGTGCAGTGACTTTCTATTACTATACAACGACTTTTGCGAGTTTCTAATCTAATTTAATCATTTTAAAGAATATAAATTATACCTCCAGAACGCCTTCAACACCTCCTGCTGCCTTGTTCGCTCAGCGAGCGACGCGTGCGCGTCGCGCGACGCTTCCAATTGACGGAATATCTACAATTTATCGTTTACAAAATAAATAAACACTGCAAAAAATCAAACAATGATGAATAGCTTCGGGAGCCCAGTATTTTCACCAACGAAGGAACCCGAGTGGTGTGGGAGAGGCCTAACATCAGGGAGATCAATAAGTACCCAACCCTACCGTAACCCCCCCCCCATCTACCGTACCACTTTGATCATCTGGGCGAGGGCCTTGTGGTCGGGCGGATGCGTCTCGTCCGTGTTGTTGCGCACGCGCACCAGGGAGATCGTCGCGCGGATCTGGAAATTAACAAGTATTATTAAATTAGAAATTGAAAACGCAGATGATGCAGCCTTTAGATACAACAGAATGTAAGTGTGATTATTTTTTAAGCTACATGACAGATCCAGATGTCAACAATAAGACGCGTCAGTGAAGCTCAAATAAGAAATAAACACTAACCATCTTCTCAATGCTCGCTGCACTCATGTGGTTCAGTCGCTCCAGCACGCGCAGCTCCTTGTCCAGCACCTCCAGCGCGCCCACGTCACTGTAAATTCAAATTTTAAAAATTTAACCAAGATAAAATGTGCTTATTTTCGACGCTCACGAGGTGCTGATTCCCAAACAACTACTTATCGATCAAAACGCTTTCATGCTGGAGCGTCGCTGTTTCACTAGGTCCACTAATATTGGAAACACAAGTAGACCGTTGTTTCCCAATACTTTTTACTTGACTTCACATTCAAAACAAGAAGAATTAGATCCCCAATAGCTCACCGATTGATCCTGATGACGAGTGGTTCCTCGCTGACTCTGCTCTTCAGCCTGCTTGCCAGTCCGGACAACTCGGTCGTCGATGCGATTCGCTCCTCCGGAATGCCCGATAGCATCTCCGCCATCTAAATTGTAATTAAATTGCTCGCGATACACTGATAAATTGCAATCCCCATTCAGAAGCATATTGGATCGGTCGTATTCTCCTGCTACATTGTACTCCCTTATTGTGTCGTCCTATTAGGCAAGGCCGAAGCACCAATGGAACTTGGCAGTTCACGAAAATGAACTTTCGCAACCTCGGTGATCACAGTTTCATGAGGAACATTTATCGCATATTATTTTCCATGAATCAATGTACTTGGAGGTGTGTGCATACACAAAATATATAAATTGCATAACTAAAATAAACTCACATTCTTCTCGAACGGTTCATCCACGACGGCCGTCACGATCCTCATCATGATCCTCGTCGTGAGATCATCTCTCAGCTCCTCCAGACGCGTCCGCACCCCACCCAGTCCCTCGATGCACTCCACCTCCCGCATCTCCACTTCTGCAAGAGGGTGAGAGTTTAACTTTTACTCAGATGTTGAAATTCCATTCCCACGTTCTTTGCGAACTATGGCTGCCTTATTGCCTCTCACAATGATGGCCCAAATTCCACCTTGTGCACCTGTGTTTCTGCGAATCTACAATTGAGCGACATTCAAGCTCCGTCAATAGACGCGCGTTAAATATTTAGAAAATAATATATATTATATCTACGATTGTGTTTTCTGTAAACATTTCGATGTAACAACTTCAGAATGGCCCTGGCCAATCTACGTTTCACCCCATCCTCATCTCCCACTCATTAGCTCTCGTGATCGTCTCGAAGGTCGCAACAATATGTACAATTCGGTAGTTTCGACTAAGGACATCTTATTTTCTAATCGATCGATTCAGCAAATACAGAAAAACCGAGGCCAATCTACGTTTCATGGTATGCTCAATATCCCACTCACTGGCTCTCGTAATCGTCTCGGCAGCCGTCTCAAAGGCGCCCTTGTCCATCAGAATCTCCACCTCGATCGGAATGTTGCGCAGATCGTCACTGACAATACCAATAATTAACTATTCACAGTCTAGATAAAATCAAACAGCGTGTCTGCTTACCATTTTGGCAACTACTGGAACACGTAGTTGCCTGTTTGATAACGATTGCTAGAAAGACTCTCCCAATGGCAAAATGTAACCTAAAAGCCTAGTATCCCTCGTTTCAAGGTGCTGATGCATCCAAATTTGTCTAATCCTTCCACACAACAATCAAGCGTGTTTCAAGAAGACTATGTGTTGTAATCGAAACTCAGGTTTCTTACTACATGCTTCTGCTCGCAACTCGCCATTATAAAACTACAAGTATTCAAAAAAAAGTTTTTGCAGCTTAGAAATCAGGCTCATCACCTCGACTTTCAAATTGTAAATAACTCACAGTTTGTTCATGATCTCCACCACATGCCTCTGCTCGCTGCTCTCGATCCACAACTTCTTCAGGTCGTCCCTCTTATTCTCGAGGATCTGCTTGCACTGACCGAGTGCATTCCGCACGTTGATCACGCGCTCACGACAGACTGCAAAGGGGAATTCACTTCCACGTTTACCCCAGGGTCCCTAAAATCAAGCAATGGTCCTACAGAATGTCAAGTTTAAGGAAATTAAAACAGACTGCAAACAGCGATGAGCAAGTGGTCGAATTTCGGACAGTATTCACGATTTTGATCACCCTTTGAAGTCTATTAACATCAATGTTTGAAGCAACCTCCGAAACTCAACATAATTCTCTCATCTCATCACCGACTGCAAACGTGAACTCACTTTCGTGTTTCAGATTTACCCAACTAGATCAGACGCGCTCAAAACACAGCTAAACTGAATCACATTCAGAAACCGACAGGGGTATTAGATCAATAGCATTTTGCACGGAGCTTTCAGTTTCGGGGATATCACACATAATGGAAAATAAATAAATATACCTGATATTCGCGAGGAGACGTCCTTGAACGTGCTAAGACAGTTCTCAATGTCGCCTTGGTGTTCTGAAACAAAGAAAAAAATATAGATTATTGGGCATCGTGATTTAAAACAATTCGCTGGACGGTATGAACAGATAGTGGCTAGAGAATTAGAATGCAACGATCAAATTTCAAAATAATCAGAATGAGCATACTTTCTAACACTCTGCCTGCATGATACTGTAGAAAGATTCTGATTCTGGAAGCAGTGAGAATCATACCCTTGATGAGTCGCTCGATCATGTCCCCGCTCTCCTTATATCCCTTCTCGAGCTTCTTCTTCTCCAATTCCCGCTGGTCCTCATTGACTGACGTCGTCAACGTGCGGATCACATTGATGAGAAGACCAGACTGAAAATCACTTTGATTGTTGTAGCGGAACCCATTCCAACTGATCAATAGCGAAGCACATTCCTAGCACACGTGATCTTTCAAAGGAAACATGAACGAATCGAAATAGGCGATAATTCGAAAATAGCCCAAACCGAGAAGTTAGTTACGCATTTAGAAAGCACGAAAATGAGCCTGTAAACTGACAGAAATGGGTCCAGAAGAGACGGATCCGTTGGCAATCGTGGTGGATGGTACGGACCGTCGAGTGGCCGGTACCGGTCGTTCGCCCGGTCGAGCCGCCATACTGATACTATCACGGCGGGTCTGAAAAGGACAGTGTTGAACAAATGAGGAACCAGCGCAATGTAAACAATGCGAACACGAAGTGCAAACTTGCATGCAAGAAAAAGTCGCATGCATAAAAAGGTTGACGAAATTGGTTACCGTATTTGGATTAAATTACAATCGAGAACTGTTTTTTTTTAATTAATTGAACTTTTTTACACCCCATGGCGTTGAATTTCACGAAACAGATCGATGATTTCACGAATAACAGCAAAAATAATAGCAAGATTAGAGGCTTTGAATTTTTAAAGTCATTTTCGAATTTCTCACTACGATCTTGATTTTGTACAGTCCAATTATTTCTATCTTTAGGCTGCTAAACGGCGGATAGCTCATTGTTTCAATTTTGCGAATTTGTTTTGATGTCTTTTGATCTTTGTTGACGCTAGTTTCATGCTTTCGTTATTTAGAAAATTCCGTAAAATTTTGCTCCTTCAGATGAGTTCAAAGAAGCTCAACAATAAACGCAAGCACGACTCCGAGTCGTCTGCTGACAGCGACGAGGTAAGCGAGTAATTAGTTATATTGTACATGCCACTGTTATTGCTCTTTTATAGTTCTTGATTTAAAGTATTTCAGGATGAAATGTTCCAAGACGCTCCCGCTTCAAATCACTCCTCGCCACGCAAGCTCACAGTGAAGGTTAGTTTTCATTAGTGTTCCTTCTATTGCTTGCAATTATGCATTTTCTTTTTATAATTACTGTTATGAAATTTTTGTTCAAGTATCAATTTTATATTATTGCAGCGCGAGTCCACCGATTCGGATGATTCTGATGAGGAAGGCGTGCAGATCAAAGGAAAGGTGCAGCTGATCTCCCCGTTAGAAGCCAATAAACACCTGGATAAAATCAAGGTTTGATCGGTTTATTCAATCTCAAAAAAACTAAAAATTGTATTGATGAATATGTTTACTTTTAGGAGAAAAGCAATGGCAAGGACACGATGAAGCACGCGATTGCGTCTTACTGCGCCGAGATCAAAGGAGACGCTGGAAAGTTGGTTATATTTTGTTTATTTCCTGTCTTTGTTGTTGGTAAAGTTAAGTGAGCAATTATAATATCTATTTATAGGGAGTTGCAAGCGTCGCTGACGAGGTATCTCCATCTTGCTATTCAACCGGGCAAGCTCCCATTTGCTACGGGTTCAACCATGATGTCCGACTATCTGACTGGAATCAATTCCATCAAGCATATTCCAGGTATTTTTTTCTGAGGTATATACCTAGTTATATGATGTCTCGCTCACGTGTTCTTCATTTAATCAAATTGTGACCATACGAAAGTGCAACAATTCAGGATTCCCTCACAAACCGAAGACCGTACTCTTCTGCTATGCTGCGCTAAATGGCATCGATAGCGGTCTCGGCATGCTTAAGGTGCGTAATTAAAGTATTTTCACTAATTATATATTATTTATGTTAATTAAATATTATTATTGTGCGATTTAGGAAGCTGCCGATCGTATGAAGACGGATGAGAAAGGCAGAAAGAAGGCAGGAAAGGTATGACATTTGGGATACTTGACTATTGATATTTGATTGCTTTATCCATGTACGTTAATAATAATTAATAATAATTTATCATGTAATTAACGCAAATAAAAAGTGTAGGGTACGGGGAAACGAGATACATGAGATACGATGTTGCAACATAGGCAACAAAGAAAATTCGATCTAGGATGGCTAACGTTGATCCATATTATATATTAGACGACTTCCATATTCCATATACCGTATCTAAAACATTCGTTGTAGGAAGCGGACAAGCAGAAGGCTGCGTACTTGGAAAATCTGCAGTCCTTCCTGGACAAGCACAATGATCGGTTGAGTGATGTGCAGAGGAAGAGCGTCGAAAAGACGATCATCAGGATGGATAAGAATGTGAGTAGTATTAGTTAAAACATTTATTTTATCTCGAACCGTAAAATTTTTGTTGTTCTGATAACCCACTTGGTTGGCACGAAAATGTGTGAGTGTTTCATTAGCTTTAAAAATGTAAATACAACGTTTTATTGATTTATGTTTTATTCAGATGCATCCGGAGAAGTACCCGAAGGCGGAAAAGAAGGAGGCTGGCAGTGCGAAGAAGAAGAAGAAGGAAGAGCCGAAGACGGCCTTTGACCATTTCGTCTCCCTCTCAACCAGTCTGTAAGTCCGTTGCTTTGGTCAAAAGTATTCTCTTCATAAGGGGATATTTTTTTCGCATAGCTCCCTTCAAAGTGCCACTAGATGAAGGTCTCTTGAATGTGAAACAGTGGTCGAAAAGTCATGTCGAATAGGTTTTGTCGTCGGGCACCTAGCCTGAAATTTTGCCCGACATCAACGGGCACCTCATGTAAATAGTTTTGGCATACTTTTCGAACACTGATGTCAAACGGAAAAACTGGTATTCGTTATCTGAATTTAGTTACGAACAAGGATTTACTCTTGCAGATACGCTGATCTCGAGCCGGAGAAGCGAATGAGGAAACTTCAGAAGAAATTCGACAACCTGGACGATGGTGTCAAGGACGTCTATGAGAAGTTGGCCCTTCGAGATTAATTGGAAGAGAAAGTAGTGAGGGATCATTAAAGAATGATCTATTATCATAATACACTCGGCCTCATTGTCTTTCTCGATCTTATAATTCTCGCGAACATTGACCTCAATACTTTCTGTAAACTATTATTTAACTGCTCACTTGACCTCAACATCTGTAACAAACGCTCTATCAGGAATTTTCACATTTTTAGTATTGTTTCTAGAAGTTGCCCGATAGATTATTCACCACCCCTCTTTGTTGTTATTACCTCTGTTCAACAGTGTGTTAATTGTAATCCACTTTGATTTTTTTTGTCGCCCTTTTCTTTTTTTTGCGTTTCCATCATCTCTATCTGCCCAATACCTCACTTTCTATTGTATTGCCTTTAAGAATGTCGATAAAGTTGTTTTTGTTTACTTTTGTAACACATACAACATGTATTCTAGACATCCATGGCATATCTGAAATTGATGTAGGTAGATGGTAATGAAAACGAACATTAGTATGGGCGACGAGGTAATTCTGTTGTCGGACGATGAAGCTCCGCCCACTACAGTACCCTCGAAGGCCCTGAAGGGATCGAGTATCGGTCGATCGACTTCAGCTCAAGTCTCTCCCATCATCCTCGGTCTGTCTCCTCCCCGATCGATTAATACGCGTCGGGACTCGTCTGATTGTGAGGTATTGAATAGCTGCAGCATTCATGAAAACGCACAAAATCTATCCACAAAATGTAGATATCCGGGCATGTTTGTATGAAGTCTATTAAAAACCCGAAATCTTAGATCTTCTTAAAAACCTTCACATAACCAGAGATTCTGTGATACCTAGATAAAAAAAGATTAGGTCATTTATGCATTTTGATAACTCACTCAGGTTCTCACCCTCTCTGCTTCGCCTTCACCCCAGCGCTCCCACAGCGCCGGAGCGGCTGCAGCTGCTGCAGCAGCTGCAACTGCGGCTCCGCCCCTCCGGTAAGCCAACTCGTCCCTAGAATTCTCGAGTTTCCCTTATTTCTTCAACACACTACGTTCGCTAGTAACAATGACTCCTCAATTTGTGGTTACGGTATCGTGGTTGCTTGTATCGATCGCCCTTTTCAGTGGTGCGCTACAGTCGAACAGCAACATCGAGGACAGTTTCGACAATGAGCCGATGGGTGGAGGAGCAGTACGGTAGGTAGTTTCAAGTGTAAATTTAAATTGCCAGAGTTGAAAACTTACCCCCGCTTGTTTCACGCTACACTACTTTCGAAAGCATTGACTGACTGTGATTCGTTGATTAAGCGCATGGAATAGGCTAAATGCAGACACTTAAAATTGGTACTAGGTCGGATGAGAACCACTGGATGAGAACCACTGGATGAGAACCAAAAAAAAATTGTGAGCGCCGTAGCATTTTGACAGGGAACCACAACACCTAAACACTAAACACCACAAACGGAGAAAAAAATGTTTGTCGAACCGACCATACAGTCGATTCTCATCCGAAATAGTGCCTTAAAATTAGAAGGCGCTTCCTTCGATAGAATGCTATAGAATATTTTGACAAATTGGCGCGAGTCAAAAGACGAGAGAGAAAAATGAGGAGAGGAGCATTCCCATTTGGTGCTACGGTATCATTGATTAATCTCCAGAAAATGGGTGCCGTCAGTGACAAAGTCGTCTTCGGAAGGCGCCGAGGGGAAGAAGAGAAAGGACAAGAGTGAAGTTGAGCAGGATAAGAAGAGGTATCCATCATAAATCATCCGGCGTCTGTAATGATCTCGTAAATTGCAAATATATTTCTCTTTTTTGTCTTCTGAATCAATGACCCTACCGTAATCCGTGAATAATCGTTGCAGGAAGCAGGAGGATCTTAAGCAAGCGAAAGACGAGAAGAAGGCCATGGAGGCGGTACGGTATCTCGTTTCTTTCCCTGGATACCTTAATCGATTGGTCAAATCCGAATCGAACATGACCAAGTAGCAGTGTCGGAACACAACAAACTTTAAAAAAAGTATTCTTTAAAAAAATAAATAACAAAAATAAAAAAAATAGAAAATATCGTTTAATAAAGATATTTTTTTATTTAGATCGACAAGAAGCGCAAGAAGATCGAGCAGGAAATCTCTACAT